>PPLH03000010.1:0-330540 GCA_003706445.3 Williopsis mrakii
CCAATTGTTTGACCGTAGTCACCGAGAACTCAACAGATCTCCCCTTGGTCTCTACCACCTTTCTCAACAAGCCAGTTACTGCGCTTCTAGACTCTGGAACACCAATCAACTTTATCCATCCAAGACTTGTCCAGCAGCTAGGTCTCCAGACCTTCCGATCGCATCATGGCAATCAACTTCGCCTCACTCTAGGAGACAGATCGGTCTGTCTTATTGATTACATCGTAACCAAGCAAACCGTTCTAGGTATCACCACGCACTTCGTGGTCTTCGCAACTCCGTACGACATCGTGATCGGATATCGCTGCCTAAAACAGAATACTCATCTCTGGGACATCCTTGATAAAGAACACAGTCCTGCCGAAAACTCCCATTTCAACGCCATACACTCAGAGACAATTCTGGAACCCGTCTCATCAGACGTCGCCTTAACAGAACAACTGCAAGACGTCCCTCTTCCAATTAGAAGTCTCATCTCAGAATACTCCGACCTCTTTACACCTATCCAACAACCACCCGATGCTTCAGTCATAGAGCCCTGTCATCTGTCCATAAAGAAAGACGAATTTCTCTCCTTGAAGAACCGACCACTTCCCCGTTACTCCAAAGCTCAAGCAGATTTCCTCAAGCAAGAAGTTGACAGGCTACTTGCAGCTGGGTTAATTGAGCCTTCCACTTCCCCAGTGGTGTCAATTCCAAGCGTAGTCCCTAAGCCTCATTCCTCTAAAATGAGACTGGTTTTCGATTACCGCAAGGTCAATGAGATCACACAGAAAATCCCCACAGATGTTACCACCTGGGAGACACTCTCATCTAACATCCAACCCACCAGCAGCCGATTTTCCACACTAGACCTCACCAGTGCATTCCACCTGTTACCGCTAGACCTAGCATCCCGCATCTTCACCTCCTTCTTGACACCGTACGGTAAGTTTCAGTTCACCGTCTTGCCATTCGGCTTGTCAGATTCTCCAAGCTTCTTCAGTCAATTTTTACAAAAGCTGAATTTCACGCACAACCTCGACATGTTAACCTATATGGACGACTGCCTTCTCCAATCTTCAGACGACTTAGAAAACCATACCAACACCTTACGCAAAGTGTTCGATACTTTTCGACTGCACGGATTGAAAGTGAACCTAGACAAATGCACATTCTTTCAAGAGAAGGTAAATTGGTTAGGCCACACAATCACATACCAGTCCTTGTCACCACTCGAGACGAGCTTAGCTACCCTGAAAGAAGTTTTCTCTAAACACCCCACCACCAAAGAGGAAGTACGCCATATACTTGGCCATATCGGCTTCTACCAGAACTATATCCCCCGATATGCGGACCGGACCTTCCACCTTACGAATCTGCTAAAGAAATCTAACCCGTTCTTATGGACCAAGAACTGCCAAAACGAATTCGATCGTTTACTCGACTCCATAGTCGATAACCTCACCATCTTCGACCCATCCAAGGCGTGTATCATTTACTGTGACTCCAGCACTTTCGCTTGTGCTTCTGTCTTACTTCAACCAGACTCTCTCCCACTTGCCCAGCCATCCGCTCCAACGGTATTCCAACGTTATAAGGACGGCTCCATCTCTATGGAAATCAAACAACTTCTCCAACACAAGAAGAAAGCAAAAGGGTACATCATAGAAGTCGAATTCGCTGACACCTCCACTGAGTGGATCAGAGCATCTGAACTTAAACGCACTGCTCCAGAACTACTAAAAACTTACGCGCTTACGCATCGCCTCCGTCTGTACTCGTGACCCAAAGCTGGGGGGGGGATGTGAGGGCCCAAGGACCTATCGGAGCTTAGTGTCTCTATGACACCCAAATCTGGGGTATAAGAACACCCCTTAGCCTCTACTGTATAATCGCTCCATCTTAACAATAGAACCAATCAATTGTGAGTCTAATTAAGCGTCTTTACCCTTACACATACATAAATGATAACATAATAATATAAGAATATATATATATATGTATTATATAATACCATCATAATTAATTTATTATTTTAATATTTTATAAATTATGTGGGGTTTACATTGCACTCTCACTGGAGATGTAGCATTATTAGACCAAGATGATGCTAACTTTTCCACTATTTATGATCGAGCAATGAGTCAGCCACATTAGTGTAAAACTCTGGAGTCTCATCATCACTGTATATGCGATATCCCCAACCACGAAAAACTCAGCAAATGAAAATGAAAGATCATTGTACCTAATTCATTATTTAGATATTTTTCGAGAGTTAGCGACGGTTTGCCTCCCCGACGTTCATCTCTGTGTGTCTAATATTGTGGTGTAATTTCTTCTCTTATCGAAGTGGGACATAATGTTGAGAGTAGTTTCAGCTTACTCTATGACGGTATTGGGAACAACTTTAGGAAGATGGAGTTTAAGATCAACCTGCAACTTGAGTAATGCATCCTGTTTTAATACCTCAAAATCTAGAATCATTCTTGGCTCATACCCGGTAAAACCTGGAACTCGGTGATACTCTCAGTCATCACGGCCTCATGTTCGACTCAGCTGATTACATGTGGTTATCAGTCAACGGTTAACAGCCAACCGTCATGCCAAAGGCGGTGAAAGTGCAGCAAAAAGTCACACGGGAAACGAGCACCTTGGGTTTCGGGTCTCGAGAAATTAATTATGACGTTACTACTAATGGCGCAGGCTATAAATTCACCGATTCCCAACATTATAGTCTTTTCTGGACGTTATTTACTGGAAGTCAGTAGCAGTCTGAAGAGTCTTGAGTTGAAAGCGGTGGTGGCTGAGAAACGAAATCAATTATTAATGGAGCAGACCATATTGAAACGAAAAGGCTTACTGAGGGAGGCCGGAATGTCAGAACAGGCAGTAATTGCTAGAACTCATAATGGGTTCTACAACAATTTTGCTGTCATTGGCCGATATAGCTCTTCTATATCACCATTCATGGTGTATCTGGTGTTGAGAAAAATGGTACTGAAATTTAGCTTGCTAACAGCCAACTATGATAAGGGCTCTAACATGATTTTTCCCGTTACTAAGCTTTTGTTCAGTGATGTTTTTGAATCCCGATCAACAAAGGATGATTTCCATGAAGCGCTGCTGAACGAGATTGAAACATACCGATTTCCTCACAATGAAGATAAGCCATTATTTAAAGTGATACTCATAAATAGAACTACGGTTGCTGCTGTTTTCGATCATGCGGTCCTTGACGGCGTTTCAGGCATGAATTTCCACAAGGTATTTTTGAGTTTGTTGAACTCGTTAATTGATGGCGAGCTGGAGAATCAAGATTTTGATCTAGATTCAAGCGATTTGTCTATTTTTGACCTGAGTGAACAAATTAATGAATTAGATTCCTTCCCACTTTCAACTGAGAAATATCTGAACTATGTCCCTGATTTTCTGTTTCGTTTTAAGAGAAATCTGAAATCTTATTTACCACAAGCTTTGGGATGTTTCATTAATGATCATAGGTACAGTAATCACCCTTTATCATCAGGATGGAATATTTCATACCGCCAATGGCCTGGCGCTAATGATAAGAAAAACTTCAGAACTGTTATCAAATCTTTCAATATCTCGCCTGATATTGTTAGAAATGCTCTTGAATTATGCAGATCCAGAGGTGTCACGTTAACCCCATTTCTTGAGATAATAATGTGCCAAACGCTGTGTAAATTGGGCATTATAACTGAATCGGACTTTGAAAATGAAAGATATTTCATCAAAGCAATGCATCCTAGCGATTTAAGAAGGTTTTTGAGCTCAGATCTGCTGCATAAGAGGTTATTTGGATTAAGAGTATACCCCGGAATCTTCAACTATCCAATTGTGGAGGAACTACTTGAATCCATTAAAAACTCTGTCACTTTTTGGAAACTTATACAAATTTCTTATGAAAATCTTTCCAAATCTGCAGCGGATACTGAATCAGTTGTTAACCAGTGGTATGTTCTTAACGAATCTTACGATGAAAGCTCGCTGGCAAAGATGATCGAATCAAGTCAGAATGGACTGTTAAACGGAACTGGCCCAAGTGTCAGACTGTCCAATATAGGACTTTTCAGAAACGAAGATGATCCTTTGGCTAAATTTTCTTTGGAGAATGTCTTTTTTACCCAAAGCCTTGGTGTTAATGGTGGATGTGTCATTGCAAGTGTTGCTTCTACTGAGAAGGGGGGTATGAATATTTGCTGCAGCTGTATGAATGAACAGTTCAAAGGGGAAGCTGGCGTGGAAGAGTTCGTTGCAACTTTCAGGGAGACCTTGCTAAGGTATACGTATGGAAACAAACAGGTTCATGTTTTGTGCTCATGAAGACAGGCATTAAAATTCTAGAATACACATGTAAATTTGTTGACTCATGTATTACTCAACTAACACCATAAAATAAAATAGCTTTGATTAATTCTTGCAACGTAGCTACTGACACTTGTCACATATATGATATTTTGAAAACAATCGGCTCCTGGAGGCTCAAATGATAACATGTTGTCATTGTTCAAAAATGACTTTTCTGCGTAGCAACGCTATCAGCTGAGCTTTTTACCCTTTGAATAGTAATATCTTGACACTAGCAATGAATTTAATAGTGTCCGATAATATTTTGCGCCATACCTTAGTAGCTGGAAAATGACCAGAGATGCAGTTTGTTCTCTCCTATCTAATAGCTATCTTAGAGCGGAAGAGCTGCAATGAATATAATATAGACTACGAAATAAGAATGTTTATCGGCCATTGCTATAACTTATGAGCCCCAATCGTCAGTTCATGAATCATATACATAATATTCAACTAATCAATCATGCATCTTCAACCTTCCAAACTCTCTCATAAGATAGTTTCCCAGTCCTTCTACCAACTTTGACATACAGTAACTGAGCTACATGATCGTCAAAATGCGTGTCCCAATATATTTCAGGAAGACCCATTGCATCTGCATTTGCATAGACGTATTCGACTGGTTTTCTCCCAGCTCCATTAACTCTGAAGGAAGGATTAACCACCAAATCCTCCATCTTGATCTTATCTTTTACACCCCAAGTTTGAATATGCCTAGAAAATGTGACTAGTCCAACGACTTCATTCAGTTCATTGTACACTAACCCCAACCATAATGGTTGATTTGGAACCGAACATCTTGTAAAAATCTAAGGCCCTTGCTGCAATGGACAGACTTTTGGAGTTACATTCTCGGCCCGTTCTGAGACGTTGATAATACAAATGGCTCGACAGGAACTTTGGGTTTCTTGATATCGTCTTTGGTTCAAATTTTAAGCTTCTACATATATCTCCAGTCTGTATCAGCCTGTTAGAGCTCAGTATCCTTTTTCTGTATCATAAGTGTTTTTTTGTTAATATTGTAGGTTTCATTAGAATGGACAAGTCACTTTGAGTATATGTAAAGTTGCGATGATAGTAAAAGTATTCAAAAGCATGAAACATATAAAATTCTTCGGAAAACCTCAAGTCAACCAATAGAGAAGTAAATATTTCCAAGTAACAAATTCCAGTATGAGACACTGGAAGGAAGGTATCTTTCTTTTGTGAACCGGGCAGTTTCTAATATCACAAGATTATACAAGTCTAAGCGTAAATCCGAGCATGAGTTAAGTACGTATTTCAATAATAATGATCCACAATTCTCAAGCGTAAATTTCAGACTGCACTTTTTGGAGAACCAACGAAGTTCAACAGAGAACAAGGAATAACAACAACGAACGAAAACAACAAGAACTACAAAAAGAGAAAAGAAACTATGTCACACGAAGGCGAAGAAGAATTGTTGGAGTACTCTGAACCAGAGGATAACATCGCCCCAACCACAGAGGCCAAGGACGATGATAAGAAGGGTTCCTACGTCGGTATCCATTCCACGGGTTTCAAGGACTTCCTTCTTAAGCCAGAGCTTATGAGAGCCATCGTTGACTGCGGTTTCGAGCACCCATCTGAAGGTTAGTGTTGCCATTTTGCTGCCGTGTCTGTCTCGTGGTGGGCCCATCATTCCCCCTCCTCGTTTCTTGTTTTATTACTTTGATGCAACGCGTTGCTGCGTTTGCCACTACGTGTTACCTTGATGACAATTGAATTGGCTTTTGATACCCTGATACGGTTGAAATCACCATCAATTGGTACCTTCTTCCAGGATCGTTATCGAGCTTTGATATTATACGGCTCACCACAGATGCAATACACTCCAGCATTTCTCTTTTTTCGAACATTTTTTATTAACAATACCAAGTCCAACAGGTGTGTATCCCACAATCTATCCACGGTACCGATGTGCTTTGTCAGGCAAAGTCCGGTCTTGGTAAAACTGCCGTCTTTGTGTTATCTACTTTGCAGCAATTGGACCCTGTCCCAGGTGAGATCTCGACTTTGGTTATCTGTCACACCAGAGAGTTGGCCTATCAAATCCGTAACGAGTACCAAAGATTCTCCAAGTACATGCCAGATGTCAAGACCGCCGTGTTCTATGGTGGTACCGATATCAAGAAGGATGCTGAACTTTTGAAGAACAAAGACACTGTTCCACACATTGTTGTTGCAACCCCAGGTCGTTTGCAAGCCTTGTTGAGAGACAAGTACATACGTTTGAACCACATCAAGAACTTTGTCATCGATGAGTGCGACAAGGTCTTGGAGGCTGTCGACATGAGAAGAGATGTGCAAGAAATTTTCAGAGCTACTCCTCACGAGAAGCAAGTCATGTTCTTCTCTGCTACTTTATCCCAGGAGATCAGACCAATCTGTAAGAAGTTCTTGCAAAATCCATTGGAGATCTATGTCGACGATGAAGCTAAGTTGACCTTGCACGGTTTGCAACAGTTCTACATCAAGCTATCCGAGAAGGAGAAGAACCGTCGTTTGGCTGAATTGTTGGATTCTTTGGAGTTCAACCAAGTTATCATCTTTGTGAAGTCTACAGCTCGTGCCAACGAATTGAACAAGATCTTGAACGCGTCGAACTTTCCATCCATTGCAGTCCATTCTGGTATTTCTCAAGAGGAGCGTATCGCTAGATACAAGTCCTTCAAAGATTTCAACAAGAGAATTTGTGTCGCTACAGATGTTTTTGGTAGAGGTATCGATATCGAGAGAATCAACTTGGCTATCAACTACGACTTGCCAAACGAAGCTGATCAATACTTGCACAGAGTTGGTAGAGCAGGTAGATTCGGTACTAAGGGTTTGGCCGTCTCTTTTGTCTCTTCTGAGGAAGATGAGCAAGTTTTGGCAAAGATCCAAGAAAGATTCGATGTTAAGATCACCGAGTTTCCAGAAGATGGTGTTGACCCATCCACTTATATGAACACTTAAGTGTGTTTCTGGTGTATAAAAAGTTGTAAACAACTAGCGTGATTTTATTGTTTTTGTTTATTTTATGTTCTTGTAGGTATCTTGTAGTTTCTTCGCCACATGACAGAAGAGAACTTCTCCTATATAGAAGGGGCGATTAACGACGCCTGAACTGAGGGATACACGAGATAATGGTAGTAGGCATACATGTGACCTCTCATTAGAACATAACTCCCTCTCACGCACACTTTTGTGAGATCTGCAAGACAAACCCGAAGCTGAGGTTTGTTAAATAGAAATACTTGGCTCATCAAAACAAGTTTGAGACAGAAGTTAATCCATATTTCTAGTATTAGATAGTGGAAGAGATACTCAACTGCTGAACATCGCAAAGCAGCATTTCGATCCCTTAAAAGTGGTGAGAATGCACACAACTCAGCGAAGTTATTCTGACAGTAACGCTCATACGAGAGCACCTCAAAATTAGTTAACTCTCCCACAAATGGTCATGTTTTACTACAGGTCTTAGAAGTAAGGGAAGGCTAGGATTCGTGACTTTTACATTGATAATAGTCCGAAATAACACAGAAGTGTCGACATTTGAATTTCAAAGCCATTTTTATTTTCCTGTATACACTGAGTCTCTGACCCTCTGCTTCAGTAAAATTTGAGTTTTCGTAATGAATCAGCAGAACGTGTCACTGGACTCTTTAGAACTCTGGACCAGTGGTGAACATAGAATTCCTAAAGGATGTGCTCATGAGACCTGAGGTCTCTTGATGATATCATTGGCATTCTACATGGGATCGATAGCCAACTTACCGATGGTCATGGTCCAGACTTCAATATTCTCGACACCTGACTCTTCAGGAAAGCCTGAAGGTATTAGCCTTTACTTAAGGAGGTATTAAGGAAAACTGAGACAAAAAGAGAGGTGAGAAAGAAGTTGTGGAGAGAGCTCTAAGAGAAAATGTGTCAAATGTATGGTTACCCGGCCCTTCCTAAGGTCCTCGCGAATTTTTCCCAGTGCCCCCCCCCCTGAACTTTCAATTTGTTTTCATGTATTGACTGACCTCCTTTCACCTGGACATTAGATCTAACTAAAAGGACCACCTCAGATGATTAGACCCCTAAGACATATTCGTCTACTACACACCACCCGCTCGGTGCGTGGCTTCCGCACCCGCAGAGAGGAAGATCTGCGCTACTTGATTGACTCTTTACCTCCAGCATCCCGCCTCTACAAGAACGAGGACGGGTCTCCGCGTCAACCAAGTGAGCTAGAGCTACATAAGTTGGCCCACTTGAGTATCCTTAACGAAAAACGTGAATTAAAGTTCTGGGAGTGGTTTACTTTGAGCGGAAAAGAAGGCCAGTTGTACAAGAACAACACTGAGGACATTGCTAAGTTACTACCATCATTGGAGAATGGTGCGCATGGTGATATTGTTGATAAGATCCCGTATGAGGATAAGGATGGCCAGCTTCAGTGGAAAGTGGTCAGAGCCGATGGTGAGGAAGGATGGGAGAAGATCTCATACTTCTTGATGATCCCTGCCCTTGCTGGACTGGTTGGTATCCATCTCTTTAAGGAGGACACTGGTGTTGACCAATGGGCTCTGAAAGAACTGAAACTAAGAGCCGGAGAAGGTGTTGACGTTAAAGATGAGGTTATCGTCGAAAGAATCCTATCTGGTGAGTATGATAAGTTGTTAGAGTTGAAGAAGCTCTGATGCTCCATGCTCATTAAATGTTTATAGGACTGGTCATCTGCGTCCATTATTTATTCTATTTATCTTATTTATTACATTGATATTTATTCCAGTTGGATTCAATATATGTCATCGAGGCAATATCTACTCTCCATTACAGAAAGAAAAGTAACATAAACTTCAAGACAATTCACTGTTTCCCATTCTCCTCAGTCAATACCTGAGATGCCAGCAGCCCTAACGTATCCAACATATTGCCATTCTCTCTCTTTGGGTTGCCCTTCTTCAAGTTGGATCTTAACCGTATGATTTCCTTGTTCTTTTCCAGAATCTTATCCTTATATTTATTCAACAATGCCTTCTGCCTCGTCACTTTATCCATGAGGAATGCGACTTTATCCCCTTGATTCTTCAGCCTATCTACTTCACGTTTGATGAGCTCCTGTTCTACTTCATATCTCATGTCTTGGTCCTTTGAAGATAGACTCAGAAGCTGTGAGTGCAGTTTATACTGATTTGCTTCAGCACGAGATTTCCCCAGCGTCGAGGCCAATTTACGAAGCATTTGCCTAGTCTCACTATCCAGATTATCACTGTGGGCCCATTCATTCGCTTGTTGCAGTAACTTAGTGACATATTCCTGTGTCAACTCTTCATCATTATGCGTCCCTGATGCTGCTGAACTCAACGCAGAGCTCTGGCTCGAAAGAGTACCGGCCTGACAGCTCTCCGAGGATTTAGGACTACCCTGCCTCATTGTCACATCCTGAGTTTTCAAATCCTGGTCTTCCGGTATTTGTGCGGAGTCATTGGGTTCTGTAGTTATCAGCATTCTGGAGTGTCTATTGACGCGTCGTTATAAGATACTTCTTGGGCGTCTTGCTTAGCGATTGAATTCGAGAAAAGGTGCCTGCGAGAAAGATATACCAGCAGTATTGGCTCAGGAGATAGTAGCCTATCAGAAAATGCTCCTTAACACCTTTATTGGGGTATATGGAGAGGCTTTTTCTAAGTTGTACGCGTGTTGTTCTGTGTTTACCTATCCGCGCAATGCGGTTCGAACCGGAGGTCATTTCAGTGGAAGAGCCATAATCCGATGTGAATTCGAGTACCAGAGAGAGAAAAATAGGACACAAGAGAGCATACATGGTGCGAATTCTGAATTCAAGACTTGGATTGGTATACTTTGGAAGTTTAAAATTCGCATACACGTGGTCTGAGGTCTATACCATATATATATATATTTCTGTTGCGCTTGTGCCTCATTGGTGGCATGTAGCAATTACAACGGTTCATTGAGACGGAACATTGAACGGAAAAGTTTCAGCTGCTCATCGTCTCGTCCTCTTGACCGGTCGTTTGTGAATATACATATCGGTCTCAGTCCACTTCCTGAGAGATTACCATACACTCTGAAGACCACGAATAATAACATCTAGACAAATACTAACGGAGGAAAGGGAAATATGGAATGTTTCACCTTTAGTATACAGTAAGAGGCTTTGCAACGAAGTATCAACTTAAACGGAAAGTTCAACTACAATCAAGCATAAACCAACTTTATTAGTTATGGAACAGTGTACAGAGTAGATGAAAGACATGAAGGGTTTTAACGGTAAGATTTTTGGAATCTGGCTCTGGCACCACGACCACCGAACTTCTTTGGCTCTGGTTGTCTGGAGTCAGCAATCAACAAAGTTCTGTCGTAGGAGACAAAGGCCTTCTTCAACTCGTTCTTGGATTGCTCATCGACAAACTTTTGGTGGTAAGCAACCAAACCCTTTGCGATAGCTTGTCTGATAGCGTAAACTTGGGAGGTGTGACCACCACCAGTGACACGGACTCTGATGTCGACGTTGGCGAACTTGTCCAAACCAACCAAGATCAATGGCTCGTAAACCTTGAATCTCAAAATCTCTGGCTCGACAAGGGTGATTGGGGCACCGTTGACCTTGATCAAACCCTTACCCTCCTTGACATGGGCAACAGCGGTGGCAGACTTCTTCTTACCAAAGGTCTGGAAAAATGTTAGTATATATTCTAATGCAGTAATGTAGAAATGATTGAGTGAGATGAAGTGTGGGATGTGGTCATGGACCTTGTACAGATAAGTACCTAGCCATGGATCTATAATCAATAGTTTTAGCATTCGAGCAGTGAATTACCTCCAATTCAGTGTTCGGTGACATCTCATAATGGGCCTTTCCATGTTACCCTAATATCAACTCATATGGATTAAACCCGTTAAATCTTCAATGTTCAATACGTTCTCCTGTTCTGTACTCCTTCATAGAGAGAGGAGGTAACTATCTATCCATACACTTGACATCTCTCTGGTTCATTCAAAAGCTTTTCGAAGGGGACATACTTGGACACTCTTAACCTTGTTTTCAGTGGACATTGTTGCTGTGATGTGACCTTCTTCTGTTGTTTGTGTGTTGAACAAAATGCTGAACAAATTTGATTTTTGTGAGTGTGTTGCGAAAAAAAGTTGGTTGAATGTCCCAAAGAGGGAAAAGTCGCGGATAATTTTATACCAAAGCTACGTCGAACGAGTTCGCGAAACCCTTTTGTGTGTGGACGAAATTTTATGCGTGTGGGCCCGCGAAAGTTGTGACTGCTTTTCTTCGCTGGGCTTTATGGTTAGCAGGGTTGCTTGCTGGCGTTCGTGGCGTTGGTGGTTCAGAGAAGGAGCTACTGTGATCAAATTGAAGCATTGGTGATTGAGAAGAGAGCTTGATGCTGCACTCTGGTAGTGCTATAAGTAACGGCACCCATTCTATTAAGAACTAACTCAATAGTGTGGTAGAAACAAGTTTAACATCCGCACACCATCTCCGTAAACAGAAGGGTTTTGCAGCCCTCACTCTGAAAATTCCGCCAACGCCGTGGAGAGCCAAACAAAATTTCATCAAAATTGTCCAAACTCACAAGCTCGAACCCAACGACGACTTACAACCACACTCAAAAATGGGTACGTTATGATGATCACGAAGGTGTTTTGAGAATGTGAGGATACGTTTCTATTCCAATGAATGTCTGATCGTGTGCGATTTGAACCTAGAAGCTACAGAGAAGGACGATTATATGTCTACATTCGCTCTACCCTATTTTGACTGCCTTATATGGTGAACTTATGAACCTATGAACTTCTGGACCTATGAACTATGTCACAACCACCAAAACACCCAAACCGCCCACTCACATACTAACGTCTCCAAACAGCTATCTCCAAGAACCTCCCACTTTTGAAGAACCACTTCAGAAAGCACTGGCAAGAGCGTGTCAGAGTCCACTTGGACCAAGCTGGTAAGAAGGCTTCCCGTCGTCAAGCCAGAGCTTCCAAGGCTGCTCGTATTGCCCCAAGACCATTGGATGCCTTGAGACCAGTTGTCAGAGCCCCAACTGTCAAGTACAACAGAAAGGTTAGAGCTGGTAGAGGTTTCACCTTGAGAGAGATCAAGGCTGCCGGTTTGACCCCAGCTTACGCTAGAACCATCGGTATTGCCGTTGACCACAGACGTCAAAACAGATCCACCGAGATCTTCGAGTTGAACGTTCAAAGACTCAAGGAGTACCAAGCTAAGTTGATTGTCTTCCCAAGATCCGGTAAGGCTCCAGAAGCTGAGCAAGTTTTGTCCACCAAGGCCTCCTTCCCAGTTGTCCAACCAGCCGCAGAGTCTGAGCCAAGAGCTGTTGAGGTTCCAGAGCAAACCGCTTACAGAACTTTGAGATTGGCTAGATCCGACAAGAAGTACAAGGGTATCAGAGAGAAGAGAGCTAGAGAGTTGGCTGAGGCTGAGGCTGAGAAGAAGAAATAAGCTAAGAATACTAGTTCTTAATTTATGTATAAAGAATGAAAAACGGGGTTTAATTTCGATTGCTGTTGTAGTGTGCCATTCTCGTGTCATAATGCTTCAATAACAAAGGAGAGTGGGGCAGGGTGGGTCACTGGTCCACACATACCAATTATATATGGATGGCAATTAAAACTTATAATCTCACATCCAGATGACATTAAAGGAGTGGAATTCGGAGTGATCTTTACTTAATAACAAAATCCTAGAAATTCTCTATCACATTACAAAGCTACAGCATCTCCCTGAACCATGAATTCGTCATTATCGATTGCGGCTATAAATCCTAAGCAAAAGTACACCCTTAATCATTTCATGAAGACACTTTCCAGTTTTTTTGAGCTTTTCTAATAACAAATAAAGTTTCTTAGTTCGTTTAATCGAACAATCCGAAACCCATGTCATCATCAGACTCCTCCTTAGCCTCCTCTTCTGGCTCTTCAGCAGCCTCTTCAGCGGCAGCACCACCAGCGACAGCAGCGCCAGCAGATGGAGCAGCAGCAGCACCAGCAGAGAAGTTGGTCAACAAAGCCTTAATGTCTTGACCTTCCAAGGCCTTGGAGAACAAGTCAGCGTAAATCTTGTCAACCTCAACGTTAGCAGCCTTGGTCAAGGCCAACAAGTTGTCGGAGGAGATCTCAACCTCAGCGTCAGCGAGGATCAAAGCGGCGTAGGACAAAGCAGACTCGAAAGACATTTTGTATGTTTTGGCAAGAATAATCGGTTTAAGCTCTTTGGCAGACTATTTCTTTGTAACTTTTCAATAAGTATGCTACTGCCATTGTCAGTTGGGCACTGCTAAATGAAAAATTTCTGCGTTACAGCGCTAGCCAGAATTCGCGAAGAAATGTTTGGATGTTTATGGTAGATGATTACCCGGTTTTGAGGCGTCTTTCACGTGTGAAGAGTTAGGGCTTTCAAATATCAGTGAGGAGAGGCCATTGCAACCCCCTATCTAAAAAGGACCAAGAAGGTTGTGGCGTGAAAATGACACTGTTATCGCTGATAACGGAGAGGCTGGAGAGAGGAATTGACCTTATACGGCTTCGCTTCAATGGATCCTCATCTGCATATATCGTTGCGGAGCTATCTGAATATGCCTTATAGGATTCTACCTCTAGCCCTTAGCCAGGTTCAATCAACTCCAACTACAGCAGTGGCAAAGAATGTAAAAGATATCCTTTAATATACACACCAGAGCTAACCCCTCAGCTCTATTCTTCGACACAAACAAACCATAAAAACCCAATAGATCAATAGAAAAGCTTATCACTCTCCACACCTTGAACAACAGAAACAACACATACATAAACAACTTGAAACTTGACAAATTCCTCTGAAAGCTATCAGCACTGAGCTTATTCCGGTACAGCCTTTCCTCATCATAATGGTTCAAAAATACATCCAACGAGCCAATAGTCTCAAGTCGAAAAGAGCGTACCATCTTCATCATGCAGGGTATAATATGAACAGATTAAAATTCCAGATCCTTAAAAACTCCCCATTGACTCAAAATGCAAGACAACAATCCAATTTCAAAGATGAGACATGATCCGAAAACTGAGAAAATTAAGCCCAGTCGCTAGGTCTATTACCAGCGCCACATAGCCAATCTTCTAGAATCGTTTTCATGACGCACCGTAAAACCATCAAGTAGTCTCACACTCTCGGTCAGTTAGTCAAGAGACAAACCTGTAGGGACACATATAAGTTGAAAGGAACAAACAATCTTGTCAATCACACCTGATGATCAAGAGATACATTTAACCAAATACGAACAACACCGATAACCGAGGATAGAAAAAAACAATACAAACCGAAATAAAGCTCAATGTGATACCCCATCGAGCAACATGAAATCATCTAAGTCGAATGAACTTGTTGGCGCATCGGGCACAAGTTGAGAAGTCTGTTGGACAACAGGTGGCGAGATCCAGAAAGAGGTCTTCATAGAATGCTGTGTTCTCAACATACACCTCTTCTGAGATGCATTTCAAGAACACAAGCACACAAAAGGCCCTCCTCTTGGTCTCAGCGACACCAACTTCTAATGCAATCGCTGCTGGATTGCGCAACTCAACAAGATCAAACTCGTTATCATTCGTGTTGACACGATAATCATCAAGCACCAACTTGTCACTAAACGTGTTAAATTCTGCCACCTGTGGGAAGAAATCATCAACCTCCTTCTTGACAAAGATACTATCATTATAATTAGGACCTGTGGAGTCCAATGATAGTTCAGGTTCACCACTAATGATATCCAGAGAAAATCTGTTCTTACTCAAAGGCGTAGGTTCCGGGGATAAAAACGCTGGAGAAGAAGATTCAGACTCACTCATAGAATCTTGTCTTGAAGTTTCCAACATTGGAACATCGTCATCATCTTCATGTTTTGGAGATGGCGCATAAGACTCTGGGGTCTTTGGGATTTGTTGCTGCTCCTGGGAGTCCTCCATACCAACCATATCCAGCTCAGAAGCATGCTCCAATCTCATTTGTTTCAAATCAGGCAACGTATTAATCTGCTCGATAAGGCCGTCGACTTCGGAATTACCGCCCTTGTAACTCTTCAAGAGGGTACTGTTCAGAAGCTGAACCAAGGACATCTGTTTCTCCAAATCAACAACGTATCCTTCCAAAAACTCAACGTGTTTACGCTTCTTCTCTCTAGAGGCATGTGCCGCTTTACGGTTTCTCAAGATTCTCTCAATACGACGTTGCTCCTTCTCTTCTTTCGTCTTCGCTCTCTTACGAGGCGGCAACGTCGTTTTGAAGTTTGATGGAATGTCGACTTCAGTCATAGTGATGTCCTTGTGTCTCGAGTACGTTATCGTTTACTTCGTGTACTTATAGTAAATCAGAGACTCAACCGCCCTACTCAAAATTGTGGTACTTAAAGAGTAAGTAAAAAGTTTGAACCATGTGGCGAGCCTCCTCCTATTTATAAACGTTCTCGAAAGGGGTGGTGGCACGGACGAGGAAGAAAGGGTGTCAGAATCGTGCCCGTACTGTACACCATTTCTGAGACAAAATGCATTGCCCCTCTCTGTGTTGCCATGGCAACTGGTGCGATATTTCGAGACATTCGCGACTTTCTTATAGTTAAGGTGTCCCAAGACTTCCCTCCTGAGCAAATTTTGTCCACCAAGGCGCATGTACGTCTGTCTGAAGCAGAAACATGATCTCATGGAACACATCAACTCAAGCAGAGAAGAAATAACAACGGTGAGGTAAAATAGGAAGAAAGACCAGCTTTACCGTGTGAACCGGAAGGTGATTACATTATTGTTCAACAGGCTCTCAGGATGAGAGATATCAAATCAATTGCATCTTCTTCGGATTGAGAGAGATCATCTCAATCTAAGAGGCAATACCCGATCTTTGCTCGATGAATTCAGAGAAGTTCCTTCAGGGATAAGTTAGACATCCATACATAGCTGTACATGAATTATAGGTAATAAATATTTACGGCCAAATATCTGCATCTGTCATCCAGAGTCGTTTTAGCAGCAAATTGACCATGGAAATGACATTTTACCCATCATTTTGACGTACTGTCCGCGGAGCTCCATGTTCATGCACACTACTACTTCATGGGAGTCTGGAACTGATATTTCTTTAATCCAAATAGGCAACTATCCAGTACCAGACGACTCATGACACACATATAATACATTGCTCAACCTTCCGAGATGCTAAATTGAAAATTTTTAATACTTAAAAGAGACTTCTCGTGAACAGGGTAAACACTTTTTGAGATATGTAACAGACATGGCTCATTAAGTGACAATTGTGATGTACCTAACGTGCATTTGCGTGTATGTAACGATTGGCCTATTCCAAAAAACAATAATGCTAAAACTTCAAGGAACAGACCAATTAGGAAATATTCCTAATAAGTGGACCCAGTGCAAATGTAAACAAAACAACGGTAAAGGCCTTGGAGAGCTTCACGTAAACGGTCTGAATCTGCTTCAGAAGTCAGTGAGCTGGACGCTGCATAGAAGGTTCCATTGCATTGCTAGTGGATAGTTAGATACTCGAATACTGGGACACTAGGTGAAGTTAATATACTGTGACTTCAAGATCTCTCCACATAAGTCAAAACAAACACCTACAGCAGATCACCAGAGATTCTTGAATTCTTTCCAACCACCACCTATTGAAGGAGCGTATTGATAATGGCGGACACATTAAACCATGAAGGACCGGCTCCTGAGAATTCGATTTCAACGGATTCGGAAGAATCCTTCTTAATGAAGCAACTAAACAGATCTCAATTGTTCAACAACACAAGCAGCTCCTCGGGTTCGTCTAACAAACAAAGACGTTCATATTTCAGGGAATCATATATTGACGACGATGGTGCGCTTAAGAGCTTTTCAGTGTATCAAGATGTGATTAATGAGAGTACTGATGCAAGTCGAGAGATCTCGTTATCGGGCTTATCAACGTTTAATATGGATCGTGTAGGCAGCCAGAATATCTTGAGTGACGTTGATCACAACCAGCAGCAACAGAGAGAGAACAATCGCAAGTCTGTCATATCGGGATCAGGATCTCTTGCAGAACAGCATCTGAGAAGGTCCCATTCAAAGAATTCACAGAACGGATCAGCTCTGAGATTGACACAAAAGAATTCATCTAGTGAAGGTTCAGAGAATCTCGATCCTAATCTACCAGAATTGCTATACCCAGTGGCTAGACTTCCACAAGCCAATCCTGCTCCAGATGTTCCTTCGCCAGATTTACCACTGACTGGTAGGATTCCCACTCCGGAGTATCCAGCACCACCACCTCCAGCTACAGATTCTAAGGGATCATCCATTAATCGTTCGATAGTGCAAAATGATCTGACTTTAGAGCAGATCAGAGGCTTGAAAGATTGGTATAATGGACAGCGGTCTGGTTCAAATTCGCTTAGATCTGGGAATTCCAATACGAGGGACTCCATATTGAGCTATGAGGAGACTCGTCGTAAACAAAGAGGAACGCCACACATACTGGTGCATAATGCTGAGAAGGTCACCATACAGAAAGTCACAAAGGAGCAGTTGTTAAAAGGCGAAAGAACAGTGAGCGTTGTTCCATCTATACATTCTCCATCGAGCCCTTTGAGTGAAGATATCGGATTTAGAGATGCAGCTAGATCTAAGAAAATGATGGAGAAGCCATTTCATTTGAAAGAAATAAAGCTTCGTCCTGCGCATCTCTCGGATTCAGAATCAGATATCGAATCGCAGGGATCTGCTAATCATCTACTCTCTAAGAAAGATATGGATCCGCTAGGTCCAGCAGACGCACTCATGGAGAAGATTAAAGACTCTAGGATCCAAAACTCGAATATTCAGACATCTTCTTCTTCAATATTCTGGTTGATCTATACCTTGGGTTTTGTTATGCCCGCATTGTTCTTCTTCTTGGGTTTTGGTCTCTTGGATCAAAGCTCAAGAAAGATCGACCACACATTGAAGAGGCTGAGTTTGGCTACCGGCGTTGTTTGGGTACTAGTGGCTCTGGCAATGATTGGAGTGGGTTTTGGAGTGGGCGTGACTCAGGCACGCTCTTGATCAGGGTCGCTGAACTTATATCTATGCGACTGCACTATTGTACTAATAACTAATAACTTAGAACCACATACTACATACTACATAATATATTTACAAGTCACATGATACATTACAAGCCATCGTTGTTCAATGTGCCTCATAATCCATCCAATTTATAGTTCACTATTTGTGCTTATCCCTGACGCATTGTTCTATTGAAACTTGTACCTCGGTCCGCCAAATGGCGCCAAATTCCGAACGGTTTCCCGCGATTTGCCCCACAGAGTCCCTAACGGGTAATTAGGAGAAATTGCCACTTTTGAATCGTAAAAATACTGCAAACAGACAAGAAGGAGCCGCTGAAGTGCCTTCTAGGGTCGAGTCACAGTGCGTTTAAGGAACTAATTGCATAGCTGGATTCTACATTTCTGATTTACTACATTTTGGTTGCTGTATTGGGGGTGTTATATACTTTGGGCTGATAAGACTAGATCATGGGGAACGTTCCAACCAAAGAAGATCGTCAGGGCCGTCGTCGTGGGAGCTCATTGACTGGGTCGAATTCACTGAGAGTGCCTCAGAAGCTGAAAACGAAGAAATCCAGTCGTTCAGAAAGAGAGAGATTCAAAGAGATTCATGCTCGCGGCCTGGTTGTAAAGTTCGATGAGAACGTTGATGGCGGATATTTAGCGCCGTATGGCACCTACAACTTGAACTTGGACTATAAGATTAGTGTCGTCAAAGAGATGATCCTTGAGAGGAAGATAGCGCCCTTTTACACGCCCTTGCAAGACTATGAAGAAGGCTGGACCGATGAGGAGTTGTTGGCTGTTATGAATAAGTTGAAACTACACGCTTTGCCCCATGAAGCTGAGGATGAGGATGAGGATTTGACGTATTCTGTGGATGATGTGGATGAGTCTACTTTGAATAGGAAGGAGTTGAGGCGGCACCTTTCCAAGAAATTCAACAAGGAATTGAAATTGAAAAGATTCAAATGGCAGCAGCAGGAAGAAGAGAGATGTCTACGGGACAGAGCCACTTCTAGACAGGTCGCTTCAGATGACCTGAAACTAGATCTATACAGGACAAGTGTTGAATGCCCCATTTGTTTCCTCTATTATCCGAAGTGGATGAATTACTCTCGTTGTTGTAACCATGCCATCTGTACCGAATGCTTTGTTCAAATTAAAAGATTGGATCCGCATTTTCCGCATGATCACGATGATGAACTTAATGAATCAGACTCTAAGAAAGATCCCAACTTGTTGATATCTGAACCTGCAAGCTGCCCATATTGTGCCACACCAAATTTCGGCGTAACCTTTTCGCCTCCTCAGAAAATACGTACAGGACTTGGTGGTATCCCTCCATTGATGTACAAATCCGTGAAATTGAGTGCTAATGACAACGCTATCTTGGAGGACGAAGAAGTCACCTCATTTGAAGTTCAAGAGAACTATTTCCGCAAGGCTTCAGTGGCCTCCACCGCATCAAGGCGTCGTGGCTCATTACCTGCATCACATCCACAAGTGATAACAACTGATTTTATAAGACCTGATTGGGAACAGAACTTGAATACTGCTCGCTCCAAGTTGGCAAAACGTGCCGCCGCTGCTAGCGCTATCCATGCTAGTAATATGCTGATTCATAACCATGAGCATGACCTGGAACAACAGATGATTGAAGAAGCGATGAGGCTAAGCCTATTAGATGAGGAAGCCAGAAAGAGAAATGAATCTACAATGGCAAGGTCATAGGTGATATTGATATATTCTTCGGATTTCTTGTGTGCGTTCTTATTCGACAGTGCTGTAATATGTTGCAATGTAGGACTGAGTTTTATTTAACCCATGATTATATCATCATCACCATCCATCTTTCCAAAGTTATCGAAATCATAGTCGCCAAGAATGTCTGCAGCATCACTCATATCCATTGGATCTATTTGTGATGTCTCTACCGGTACTTCTTTACTTTCAGTTTGTCCTTTCGTATCACTTTCAGGAGCATGATTCATAGAGATTTCAGGCACTTCTATCAGTTCATGGGCATCTTCATTTTTAACAGCTGTTTCCGTTTCTGGCTGTGGTTCTTGCTGTGATTGGCTCCCTTCCTCTTCCTCTACCTTGTCCTCATATTCTTCTTCTTCTTCTTGTTCTTCTTCTTCTTCTTCTTCTTCCTCGAATTCAGCGTCTTCGTCTCCACTGATTTCTTCTGCGAGCTTCTTAGACATCAGAATCTTTTCGAGCATTAAGTTAACCTCTTTCTCAAAGCCCTTTGTGACATCAACCTCTCTTTCAATCCTTGGTAGTTGCCCCAATATCCAATTCTCCTTGAGGGTTCTCGATATACTTAGTAGCTCTTCCACGAGTCTCACAACCATAGCGGCGTTCGATTCAATTTGGAGCATCTCTGACGCCTGGACCTCTTGTGATGATGTTGACGCCTTTGAATGTTAGTAGATGGTGAATCTTGGTGGATAATACCGGGGAACTTACCGACAGGGCAATCATCGTCTGTATTCTCGAAATCAGCAGTTCAGTATTGGTATCAACTTTCTCTAAGTACGTCATTAGCTTTCAATTCAAAAGATATAATTTCATGTCATAGAACTCACTGATGAGTGTGTCTGATCTTTTTTGATTCATATTCGCCCTTTCTTTCTGGGTGTCTTCTCCTAGTCTCCCGTCTTCAGCAGAGGCATCTTCTTCCCCAGAGAAGATCTCTCTTTTTTTTTGTTTGTGTCCTCTCACAACAACAATCGAATCCCAGCACAAGAAGGAAGAAACACGGCGCTTCTCTTCTACAGATGAGAATTACATCATTTGGCTCTTTACAGAGCGCACCGCTGACGGAGTGCTTTGCTGGTACCTTTTTACACCGTTAAATTCTGATTCTTGTTGAGATTTTAGGCTAACAAGTTGATCCTACAGAGAGGACACAGGCGGCAATCACACAACCAGAGGTGATCAAGGAATTTCTCTGCCCTGTTGACAATGATATTAGAGAGCTCATTGACGACACTCGCCTGAAGTTGAAACGACAGCTCCATGGTTCCGGAAACAGACTAGTTATCATCACGGGTCCTCCTTATCTCGAATCATCAGTCCAATCAAAGATGTGCCTGATGTGGATCAAGTCTAAGAAGACTGTTGTTGAAGTCGCTGAAAGACTAAAGCCGCTCTGCTCTAACCAGTTGTCTAACGTGGAAGTCATAATGAATCTGAACATCTGTAAGATGGAAAAGATTCATGGGATGGTGTCACAGCCGTACTTCTTAACTCAAGGCTTAGTGAGTACGAGACTACAATTACTTGAACTCGCACAGCATGTCCCGCTCCTCGGCTGTATTGATGATCCCATTGCTCAGGTATACTTTGATGATTTATATAGCATGGGATTGATCACGGGGTTATGCTCAGACAGTGTGGTTAACGTGGTCGGCAGGTCTGATTTTCCGGTAGGGATGTATGTGAATCCGAAACATTTGGATGATCTATATGGATTAATTGAACAGATTAAGCATCCAAGATTGCATTTGGGAGTAATGAACTTGGGTCAAGTAGGTGTTATACAGGGCCAGGGAAACCCTGATGTTGTACTCGTTGTGGATATTCGCACACTTCATGAAATTCCAGCGGACCAACTAAGAGGGAAGATCGTTATTGATGTTGGCACAACATCTGCTCAGGACTACAAGTTCAAGTCTGATCTGATTAGAACCATATTGAGTTCAAACTTGAAGCCGCTTATTATTGGATTCATTGTCGATTCGGGCGCTTCTTACATGGAGGAGGAACAACCCTTTGATGAACATGAAGAGACCGCATTTAAGGCCATCACCGAAGACATAAATCCCAAGAAAATTCCTCCAGGTAAGATCATTTTGAATTCATTGGTGTCTTCATATTCTAAGATATCTTCATTTGTCAGACAGAAGGACCCCTGTGCCATCCCAGATCTGTTGGTCTACGCTGATAAATTAATCAATGACATTGATAGTTTCTCGACAATACCATCAGAGTGATGTATTCACTTACTGCGGAACAGAATAATCTCAGACTGCTTGAAATACCGTCTCCCGTCTTCATCTATAATTACCAAGCTCAGGTAATTCTTCACATTAAACATATTAGTTTTTGTAGTTGGTGTCAAATCATAACCCCCAAGGAATACCCTGATTGGAATAGTTTCTCCCTTCACTGGTGAACCATCCATAATCTCATAGCGGATGGTACTTGAATCACTTAGCTGATTTGGCTGTACACCCACCGTTTCCCTTGTAATTAGACTGATCTCCATGTGTTTGATCTTGAGTCTCGTCAGAAGAAAGTAGATTCTCCCCACAATCACATCTTTCAACGAATACGTGGATTTTGAGTATTCGAACTCGATATGAAGACAGTTCTCAATACCGATGTCCAATTTGATGGATTTTTTCAAATCTGTTGGATTAGAGTAGATATTGACCCAGAATTTTTTAAGCTTTGTGATATCTGCACTCTTCCTCAATACCGTTATCTTGACATAATAACTTACACTTAGATTCTTCCCCTTATAACTCTCATACCTCTTTTCCACATCCTTAAAACTGAATTTATAGGTCTCGCTATGGTCCAATTCAGAAGGCGGTGCTAAGTCATGACTAAGACACAAAAAGTCATCTCTTGTACCATTAGAGATTTCAATTGAACCAAATAATTGCGCCTTGATACCAGTATGCTCCACCCTCTTGCCATCTTTCACTCTCACGGTGACTTCACCAGAAACCGTTTCACCGTCTTCGTACAGAGGATACTTGTCCTTCTTGCCTTGGTTCGACTTCGCTTCAAACTGTTTGCGGGAATCTTCGCCATCCAATCGTATCTCGAGGTCCAGTGGGGACTTGAAGAAATATGACATCCTTTACCTAAACCTCTCCCCCAATCTCTGTGGTCTTTATCGTTCAAGGGATGGTTCTGTCCGAGGTCTGTTTTGACACCTTTGGGTGTAGAGTTACGACTTCCGGGATTTCCCGATCGGTAATTTCCGAGGCGGTTATGAAACACTGTGTGGAATTGTCGCGAAGTGGTTTTACCAACATTCGAAATCTGACACAAATCTGATAAACAAATGCAATTTCCAAGGACGGAAAACAAGGTAAAAGAGGTTATTTTGTGTCTAAATAGGTTGCTGGTTTTGCTGTCTGTCATTATCTGCTGTGCTGAAATAAATCTGCTTATATCGTTATGGCCCAGTTCAAGTCCTCATTTCAGAGGAAACCCTCAAATGAGAAGCCACCATCGTTTCTCACGGATGATCTCAAAGATCCCCAAGAGGGTTCACTGCAGTCACTGGATTTCAATGACGTTATTGATGACCCTGCTGAGCTAGACATAAAGCACTTCTCTGATGAGAGTGCTGAAATGCGAAAAACGCCCAGTACTATCCAAACTGAGATTCATGAACCTAGCACACCTACGGAAGACTATGAGGATATAACTATCTCTAAAGCAATGGATCCGCAGAACCACAGAAGGCAGCAACATATTGGACAAGACCAGTCTATTTCATTCTGGCCTGAAGGTTCAGATTCCCTATACAATACCACATTTTCCAAATCCAAACTGAGTGCATCGCAGTCTCTCATAAGAACCATTCCATTATTGAGAAGTAATCATGTTGATGACCCTATCCAGTGCCTCCTGCTTGAAGAAAAATCAATGAATATGCGTCTTAATGAACTCTTACTAAAACACTCGCAAGCATCGAAGAAGGGAATCAGCACGAAGGCCATAAGGGAGAGTATTGCTCGTTGCTTCAAAGGTCTGGGCCAAATATACCAAGCAACTGCGGAACTGTATGATACTCAGATGAAACAGCGAGTCCAGATCCTTGGGTCTTTCAAGCACTGGGAAGATGCGAGAAGTATACTGAATGGCAAAATTGAAGAGATCAAGAGTGACAATAACACAGAAGGGCATAGGCTAAGACAGTTGGAAGAGGAGAGCAATACAATTGATGAAGAGATCAAAGAGCTGGAGAAGCGTTTATCGCAGTTGAAGTCCAAGAAGAAAGTCCTTAACGCAGAGATTGAAAGATCACAGAGTGTCATCGAGAGTCGTACTAGCTCTCACTTGGAAGCTTTGAAACAGATTGATGATTCAGAAAGGGAGGTGATCAAGAGGCTCTTTGAAGATAGATCGCTAGTGGCTCAAGTATCCAAAATGATGATAAATGAACAAAGACACGCTTCGATGCTGGGCTCTTTCTTGACAAGATTCACTCCACAGACATATCCTCAAGTCTCAGACTATGATCCAAACCAAATAATGGATATCATTGAAAGGCAGGTTGAATCCCTAAAAGATACTATCCAGGACTACGAAACAAAGCATAAGGTATATGAAGAAAGTCTCATAATCTGGGAAAACACTTCAGAGATCCTTTCTGACTTAGAGCGTAGTCTCACAATCACATTGAAGTCACAGACCAGGGATAGCCCCGATTCTACGAAGCTGAAGCTGAAATCGCTCCTCACTAAGGCTCTCGAAATGCTGAATACAAGGATCGATTCGATAAAGGATATGAATGACATCTTGATGACTCTTTTCCAAACTGAGATCTTCATCTTACAAACGGGTATACACATGCTTGAGCCTAAGGTTGACCTACCAAAGGATAGGACCTCTCCACTGTTTGTGCCACCACCGAGAACGATCTCGGCTGCTGAAGCGACCTTAGCAACTTCACCTCCCCAATCGATAGTCGGTGTCAGTAAGAACACTTTCGCTCCAAGCACTTCATTAGGAAATCGCTTGAAGGATAACCTCACAGGTAAGAGATCAGTAAGCATATCTGAAAAGAACAAGAGTGGAAAAAAGGACTGAAACATATGTACGTTTTTCTGTGATGATTTTCATAACGTAGATGATTATTCATAAACACATGCAAAGTAACTAAAATAATCTTCCATATATCGTAATCGTCTTCTCAACGTCTGCGTCTCTTCTGGATAAAGATTGAACTCTGTGGTGGTCTTTTTCTTTGGTGTGGTCGATGTGGTGGTAATGATCCAGAGTTTGAAGGCATGGGCGGCAGTGACCCAGATCTTGAGACTGGTGGATATTGTGAGGATGACGAAGGTCCAGTTGGTATTGGATGAGCCAATGGCCCTTTTGGTGTTGGTGCAGTTGGTAAAGGTCTAGATGGAACTGTCGATGAACGAACGGGAGCCGGTTCAGGAAGTTTATCAGAGACTGGCGTTGGTACTGTATTCTCCCTTGGCGGAAGAACACCATTGTTCATAGGTTTGAGAGGCTCTGAGGGTCTTAGCTCCCACGACCTGGAATCCGCACGATCAGCAGGTATATTTGACATCTTCTCGTGTGGCTTTGTATCATGGCTTGGATCACTAGCTCTAGAACCATTGAGTTTATTTTGCTTTGCCTTCTTTATAAATTCCTTCTGTTGAATATGTGCTTTCGTAGTGTCCAGTTTCGAAGGTTTAATTACACCAGACGTAAAGCCCTCTCGTGCTTCAGTCAAGCAATTTCTTTCCTTGGCATCTTCGATCAAGCTCTTCCAGAGGTTGTTCTTGATTAAGGAATCATGATGGCCAAGTATCCACATGGAACATTTCGGCCTAGTCAACGCCACGTTCATACGACGGAAATCTCTCAAGAATCCAACCCCTTTAGCGGCCGCATCAGCACGAACACAGGACATAATAATAATGTCCTTCTCTTGACCTTGAAAGCCATCAATCGTGTTGAAACTTATCTCGGATTTGATGTTACTCCCAAACTCTCTAACAAACGACTTCTGTAGCAGCCTGTTCTGCTCCTTATATGGTGTAACGATACCAATCTTGTTCTTAAAATCCAGGTGATTGAAAGTGCTGAAGAGTTTGTTGACTAACTCAATAGCAATTCTAACTTCAATTTCATTTGTGAAAGAGAAAGTCTTCTTGTTCTGAAGCTGTTGACCGTCAACAATGTCGTAGAACTTGTATGGTGGGAACAGTTCGTTTTGGTGCCAGACCCTGGTGGTCAGAGCATTATTCTGAGGACCGTCCAGCAATTGGCTGTCATAAAACATCTTCGATGGAAACCGCGAAATGGCAGAGTTCATACGATATTGAACATTCAATAAAAGTGGCTTCGTGTTCTTTGCCATTCTCACAAACAAACTCTGGTCGTATAGAGCATCAGCTGCAGCACTAGACAATACAGTTGGAGGTAACTGGTTGGGATCACCAACCATAATACAGCGCTTACAGCCATATCTCAAAGGGATCACAGCTGACAACTCAGTGCACTGACAAGCTTCATCGATAATCACAGAATCAAACTTGATACCCAAGTTGGCAACCATATCATGCGCCGAACCGGACAGAGTCGAGCAAATGATTTCAGCCTCACTCAAGATTTTAGCCTGAAGGTTTCTTCTAGTGATCTCTCTGTTTCTGTAATGAGAGTTCTGCTTTTCTCTCTCTTCATCAAGGTTCTGTTTAATAGCATTGGCTTTCTTTGTGAGCTCTCTCTTCTCTTGATAGACTTCATCACCCGCGGGATTCTTCTCATCTGCAATTTTAATCTTACAGACCTCCATCTTCTTCTTGATCTCGTTAAGCTGTTTGAAGAGCCCATCCATGTTGTTTGCGATTGTGCTGGATTTTCCAAGCTGGGCATCGACAAGCTCTTCCAAGGTCATATCTTTAACAGAAGAGTTGATGGCATCGGAACGACCAAGACGAACTAGCTTTGGAACATATTTCTCACCCTTGGAGTTCATAATGCCATCCTTCATACGGAGAACCAATTCATCAACAGCTGCGTTACTCGGAGCACAAACCAAAACTTTTCTTCCCTTGAAGTCCTGCAGCTGTGAAGGAGAGAAAGAAGCTTTCTGACCTTGAGGGACTGCAATTACATTAGATGTTTGGAACGACGATAGCATGTAACCTATCACACCCAAGATTGTTTTGGTCTTACCAGTACCAGGAGGACCTTGGATTAGAGAGAAACCATCGGTATTGACAGATGATCCGATGGCTTTAGCTTGTGAGTCATTGACTTTATAAGTCTCGCGAATCTTCTCCATATCAGACTGAGAAACATCAATTGGTAGATATGGTTTGGCTTCCAGAATCTGGTTAGCCAAATTGTAGTAGCGAAGACCATGAAGCGATGAAAATTCTCTTTCAATCGTAGTCATCTGCATTACACGCATCATCATAACAGTGGAGTGCGGATTTAACCAATTATTCATTGATCCTGATCTGGAGACTCTTATTGTAAGATCAGCTCGGTCACCTTTAACATGCTTGATCTCGTGTATTTTTCCAAAACAGGAAACCGTCGACTTCTTGACATCTGCAACCCTAGGAATAAAATCCATGCTCTTATCGCTGAAAGCCAAAACAACAAGGTCAGAATCAGTAATATTCTTTTCAGAAAGCATGCTCTTGGAGATACTGCAGAAAACCTCGAAAAAGTCATTAACTGAACTCTTAGAACCAATGGTGATCATCATAGGCTTAAAATCTTCTCTGTTTTTGGCAGCACAAATAGCTGACCAACATTCAACGAGTAATAAAGGTTCGTATGTCTTAATGTAGTCATCGGCATTCTTGAAAGTATCTGCCACTGGAGTTAAACTGTTCAGTTCAGAGTCTGGAAAGTCATCACTTCTAAGGAAAGACCACTGTAATACACGCTTATACAAAGGCTTCATATCGACATTTAATCTCAGACGACTGTATTCTTCTTCTTTCTTCTTTTCCTGCATGAATTTACGTTGCTGGGTCCACTTGTCCTCTAACAATGTTATACCTGCCTTCTTCGGTGGTTTCTTGATGTTAAAAAGCGCATAAGCATCGTCACCTTCAACGTCACTATCATCGCTGTCTTGTTGCTCTCTTCTTCTGTGGGTGCCGCTTTGACCGAGAGCAGCCTTTTTGGCATTCAGTCTTTCTCTTGCAAGTTCCAATTGAGACTTTGGCAACTTTGGCTTGCCAGGAGCAACAGGTGCAGTTTTTGAGAGACTTCCAAAGTTATCAACCTTCATTTGGCCTTTCATACGAGGGGGAGCAGTAGAAGAGGATAATGAATATGATGAAGGAGTAGCCTCTCTAGTAGATCCTGCCGTAGATGTCGTAGAAGGCGGCGTACCATTCTTGCTCTTTCTGTACTCTTCTGACTCATGAACAACGGCATCAACGAGCTTAGCATCAAAAACTCTGGCTCTATCCAAGATCTCCTCCGATTGGGTAGCGGTAAGTCGGTTATTAAACTTTTTGGCTCTAGAACCATATCTTGCCAACAATTCAATAACATTAGTGTCCAGTTTGTAGTCGAGGTCTGTAGCTAAATCGACAGTGGATGAGATCAACTTCACGCAAGAAGAGAGTAAACCAGGGTCACTCAACCTCAACCAGACCAGCATGTGTGGAAAGGTACTAGTGATCTCATTGAATACTTTTAGAGAATCACCATCATCAGAAATCATCTTAATGGTCTTGAAGCAATTAAGTAGAGAATGTGAGAGATCCAATGTGTCTCTCGTAAATTCCACAAGATCAGAATATTTTTCAGCCCACTTGATTGTCTGGACATAAATGAGATCCAGGAACTTCCAGCATCTATTCCAGAAAAGCACCAATGATTTCCTGGTTGAATGGTTGAAATTTTCATGATCGGTGAGTAAACCATCACGAGGAGAGTTCAAACTTTGTAGAACGTCTGTTAAGACTTTCACAGCTCTTGGGCATGGTTCAAAAAATTCAATGAATATCAGATTAGTCAAATTATCATTAATAGCTTGAATACAGAAATCAATGCTGTTCTCTAACAATGCGTGAACACCTTCCAATCTGCCAGCCGCATCAAAAGTTTCATACAAAACATCCACAGCAGATTGATAGACGCTCTCATCCGGGGAGAAGACGCAAGCCCAGTAACCCTTAAGGCTTTTGTGATTCGACAGAATCATCTTTGTATTCTTAGGATCAACATCCGTGAACTTCACAAAGAATTGTGACAAATACCTCAAAAATTCCTTCACCTCTGCAGTTTGCGCACCAACTGGTAGGATGGTTGAGACGTTCTCCATGGAGCACAACAACTGGTAAGCCAATTCCAACTGGCGAGGAAACGATTGTTTCAAGATGGCTTGGAACAATTGTGCAGAGAATCTCAAGGTCGAAGGCTTCTTTCCTTTCTGGATTTCATAACTGTTCTGCGCAAAAGTTAAAATATCAAATCTTAGTGCTTTACAGATGACGCTAATTGCCGATCTCACGACGTCACCATTCTTTTCCCGTTCGAACTCGGGGAAAAATATAGCCGCAGATGTTCCATAATCGAAGAATCTCACAAGTTTACTGTTGACGACCACTCTGGTGTCACTTCTTGCAAGAAGGTCTGTGGTTAGTGAAGAACTGTAGAGTTGACTTGGAAGGGCCAATGCTGATGACAACAGTTGACACGCTTTTATAAAAAGTTTTGCTTTAACTTCAAGTGATATTGATTGTTGATTCTCCAATTGAGTAATGAGGAACATCGTCAATGTCTCCGTGGACTTGAGCCTCTGTGAAAAGCCCAAGGACTCCAAAAATGGATCAATCCAGTCAAGAAGATCAGAGATTCTAGAGGCAGGATTGAGTTCGCCTGAAAATCTGGCAGTATCCTTGAGTAATGCAAAGCCTTTGATGAGATTAGGATTGTTGATGATAGTACCCATAATGTTCTGGAAGGTATATTCCCCGATGTGAGACCAGAATCTATCATTGACCTTAAGCAAAACCAATTTAAAAAATCTCAAGATGTATGGGAGGGAACTATCTGGATATGACATGATATGGTCTCTCAAGCACTGGAAGATTGTTAATTGTATGGGATCATCAGTATCCACACTGATTGGTCTCAGCTTCGCAAAAGTGAGGACCTTATCAATGATAGCTGACTCGTCCATAACTTCAAACAATGCATACAAGCCTCTGTAAAAATTCTCTTTATTCGCTTCAGTGTTATTTTCAGGGACCTGAATAAACTTGAGGTAGTGCTCAAACTCTTCAAGAACATCTAGTTGTATCTGTGAAGCCTTGAGTGGGTTATCGTGCTTAGATAACTCTTTGAACATCTTAAAGGACCATCTCTTCTGAATTTCATCACCTTCCATGACAAGAAAGATCATTCCAGGTGTTATGGCAATGGCTTTCTTTACAAGATGATGATCCTGTGATAGCAATAGAAAAAGCAGTCTGTCAAACAAACCTCTTAGTTCCTGGTTCATCCTAAGCATCCCTGGTCCACAGAGGCATTCAGCGAAGCACATAAGCAACTCTCTCGGTACTGACGCCTTCTCAGTATTATCCTTCTCAGTCTTGTACAACTTTAAGCTATTAATAAATTTCGGTAGTAGACGTTTAGCTTCCCAAGCGAGGATACTCTGAGAGAAAGACTCCACATTTTCAGCATCGACACCACGATCTGTTATAAAAGTTTCTTTGAGTTTTACCCTCCCTCTCTGGAACATTGACATGCATTTCGTACAACTGTCCAAACTCTGTGCTATGCGTTTCTTATACCAATCGAGCGCTTCATTATCCGCTTCTCCAAACGAAAACAAAATCAATGCGTGCACACTAACAGCATACATATCTCTATTGCAGAACAGGTGCTTTTCATCACCATGTGAATGGATGAAATCGACAGCGGCCTGGATCGCCTCCTGCTGTAGGGCATTGTCATTAGCCTCCTTATGCGACCTTGTGATGAGCTCAGTAAGCTTAGCGGCAACACCAGACTCATCTGGAGGTATTTGAGACATTATTGACGCATTCAACACCCCCAATTTGCCGTTGCTATAGGTATCTCTAACAGATAGTCTTGACGTATATATGTCTGTGGGTAAACGTGTAAATGGCGAAAAAAATACGCTGAAAGAAAGGGTCTTGGACTATTCCTTTTTCGCCTGAAGTCTATGTCAGTGATCTAGTTGTCAGATAGATCTTCTTAAAAGTTATTCACAGGCAACTGAATAAGAGCGACCTATAAAAGCGCCAGCTGTATTTCATTTTTGTAGTTTCGATGAACTTTTCGTGTGCGCGATGCCCCAGTATCTCGGGGCTTCTTAACCGGCTTTGTCCAGACGGGTCCCTCGAACAGGTGAAATGTCTCCATTGGAACTCCCGGAATAGAACCACCTCTTCGACGTTAAAGCTGGGATATCTGCAATTAAACAAGTGCAATGAGGTATGTTCGATTGTCGGGGAATTTCTAGGACTTCTCTTGGCAGCTACTGCTATTGCTCTGTCTATCGTCAGAAGAACGTCAACGTCCGCTCCTATGCCTGATATAACTAACAGCCATCAATAGTGGCAGATTCGTCCGTGCTTCTAAATATCGTCATGTTTTTGGCCAGCCTGCCAAGAGGGAGAATTGTTACGACAATATCAAAATCTCAACCAATGCCTGGGACTCCAACTTAATCAAGGTGAGTCACTTCTATTAAATGCTGATAAGGCGAATACACTGACAATAACTTAGGCAAATGGTAAATATATCTCGGTAAACTGGAATTCTTCCGGTGGTGGTGCCTTCGCTGTAATCCCTGTTGATGAGGTTGGCAAGGCCCCAGATCAGGTTCCTCTTTTCAGAGGTCACACTGCCACGGTTCTCGACACAGATTTCAACCCTTTCAATGATGATATCATTATCTCTGGTTCTGATGATACCAAGGTCGGCATATGGAAGGTTCCAGAAGACTATTCCTTTCACAACTATTTAGATGGTAACAACGAGGTTAGGGACGTGGCTCCAGTCGCATTATTCTCCGGTCATAAGAGAAAAGTTGGACATGTCTCTTTCCACCCAACTGCCGAAAACGTTGCTGCCTCTTCGTCTTTGGACTACACAGTGAAAATCTGGGATGTCGAGAAGGGTGAAGACAAGATCACTTTGCAACACAGTGACCTTGTCACATCCTTTTCATTCAACTATAACGGTGATCTACTCGCAACAACTTCTCGTGATCGTAAGCTTCGTGTCTGGGATATCAGGTCAAACAAGATTGTCAGTGAAGGTGCTGGTCATACCGGTGCGAAAGCTTCAAGAGCAGTTTGGTTAGGCAACTCCGATCGTATCGGCACAACTGGTTTCTCTAAGCTCTCTGATAGACAAATGGGTGTTTGGGATTCTTCGAACATCCAAGCTGGTCCTATCGGTGGGTTCTACTCCATTGATGCCTCTGCTGGTATCTTGATCCCATTCTACGATGACTCTAACAAGATCTTGTACGTCGGTGGTAAAGGTGATGGTAACATCCGTTATTATGAGTTCCAAGATGACGAATTGTATCCATTGTCTGAATTCCAATCCATCGATGCTCAGAGGGGTTTGGCCATTGCTCCTAAGAGAACTGTTCACATTGCTGAGAATGAAGTCGCTAAGGCCTATAAGACTGTTAAGGACTCCATCATTGAGCCAATCTCTTTCATCGTTCCAAGAAAGGCTGAGGTTTTCCAAGATGATATCTATCCAGATGCTCCTTCTGGCAAGCCAGCGTTGTCTGCTGAGGAGTGGTTTGATGGTAAGAGTGTTCAGGGTCCAATCCTGGTATCTATGGAGGATATCTATAACAAGACTGAACCAACTCTTAGACCATCCATTAAGGCTGAGTCCATGAAGGAGGACCCAAAGGAAGAAGAACCTAAAAAGGTGGAGCCTAAGGAAGAAGAACAGAAGGAGGTGCCAGAAGCTGTTGCTGAGCGATCAAAACCTGCCTCTTTAACCCCACCAAAGTCCAATGTTGATGATCTGCTGCAGAGGGATGAAGTTAACTTATTATTGAAAAAGGCCGCTGTTTTGGATGGCGATGATGCGAAACCAAAAGAGGAGAAAAATGATGGCTGGGATGAAGAACCTGAACCTTTAAAGGTTACCAAAGTCGAGGATGTGCAAATTAAGAAGGAAGATCAAAAGAATGAGGTGAAGAAGAAGGAACCAGAGGAAGAAAGAGAGGAAGAACCGAAGGAGGAGTCACACGAAGAACTGAATGTCGGCTCAAAGACTACTGAAGTGCCAAAGTCCTTTGGATCTCAGACCAAGAACGAAGCAGCATCCAAGCCCTTGACCTTGAAGGGCTCGATAGATAAACTTGCTCAAGTTGTTGATGGATTTGAGAAGATTGTTGCTAGACTAGAGGCAGCTAATTTGGAGAAGGATGAGAGATTGAAGGCTCTTGAGGATAAAATCACACTCCTTCTTGCAAAAAAGCACGAATAGAGTATATTTATATAGGCTTAAGGAACAATGTTTTGTGTTATTATAAATAAATGAATCTTGTAGTCTTGTTTGTTGTATCTCTTTCTTGACCGTTTTTTTTTTTGAAGCTCCTCCCACTTCTCAGTACGCTAGGGTCCATAAACTCCTTTTCTTGAACATTTGAATTTCATCAAAGTAAGCATATAAAACAGGATACGAATCAGCTTGTAGAAGATTAAGGTATATCTCAATGTATCGATGTGTCGCACAAGTCATGCTTCTATAAGTTGTGCTATATATTGCATATAGATTGAACTATGACGACCATTCAACTTTAAACTTTAATTATGATCATATAATTTTGTAGAAAGAACAAGTTGAACTGTTGACAGTTGATGTTTCTGAATCATCAAAGTATCTTTGCAATAGTAATGCACGTTTTATTAGAAGAGTGAATTATCATAGTGCGGGTATTGTCAAAGCTGATTTGGATTAGATCATTAAAATTCAAGATATTTGACTTCTCCTACCGATGTCACTCAGTAGATGAAGACAGCGTAGGCCATGCAATTCGTTCGCTCATTATGGGGGGTAAGGTTCATTACTACACCTAGTCAATGTAGATTACTGCTAGCTGTGCGCCCGATTTCTATATATTTGTATTTACGCTCTATTGACGTCATCAGCGGTATTAATGTAGCAAAAAAATCTTCCCCGCCAGGAGTCGAACCTGGAATCTTCTGGTTTCAGAAGTAACTACTTAAATCGTAGCCAGACGCCGTGACCATTGGGCCACGAGGAACAGATTTGGAGGACTCTTGCGGATCGTCTTACATATTCCCGCGTTACAATCTTTCGCCTGAACCACCCGACCAACCTCTTCTTATCCGAAGCTACCGAGCATTTCTCGTCCATTGGCCTGATGGAACTGAAACTCCGAGAATGTCAAAGGCTATATCGTAACCTGTTCGCTTTAATAAAAAAACGTGGCTGACGTAAGCATCTCTGGAATGTGCTGGAAGGAAACTTTCACGCTAAAGCATTTACTTTGATATGAAATAAGATAACAAGGAAAAGAACTATCCTAACTCCCTATTATCTTTTACTTCAGAAAATGTCTAACAAGGATATTGCGTTGCAGATCATTGGTTTCCTCAAATCTGCCGTCGCCAACAAGGAGATCAATGAGGACTACGTCGAGTCTATCGATGTTGCCATCGACTGTGTGGCTGATGCCTTTGAAGTTGACAAGGACGATAATGCCTCAGCTGCTTTTGATGGTAAGTCATTGAAGGAAATTCTTGTTCAATTCCAAGTGTCTGCTCCTCTCGAGGTCATTGCTGATGCTGAATCCGTCCCTGTCCATGTCGAGCACGATGAAGATATTCTGAAGAAGGCTGATGAGTTGAAATTGGAAGGTAACAAGGCCATGGCTCGCAGAGATTTCCAAGAGGCTGTTGATAAGTATACTGAAGCTCTCAAGCTTACCCCAAACAACGTTATCTTCTTATCGAACAGAGCTGCTGCTTACTCCTCTTTGAGACAACACGAACAGGCAATTGAAGACGCCAAAGCTGCCATTGCCATAGATCCATCCTACTCAAAGGCTTACTCCAGATTGGGATTGGCTTACTATGCTCTTAACAAACCAAAAGAGGCTTTCGATGCTTACAAGAAGGGTGTTGAATCTGAAGGTGATTCTCCATCGGAATCTATGAAAAAGGGTTATGAAACTGCTAAGAAGAGAGTTGAGGACTCTCTACACCTTGAGAAGACTACCCCAGAGCCAACCGATGGATCCACTCCAGATTCTGGTGCTGTTCCTGGTGCTGGAGGCTTCCCAGATTTGTCCAACCTCGCTTCTATGCTCGGTGGTTCAGGTGGCCTTGCCTCTCTTATGAACAACCCAGCAATTCAGCAAATGATGCAAGATCCAAACTTGATGAGCAACTTGATGAATAACCCAGCTTTGTCTCAAATGGCCCAAAACATGGGCCTTGGTGGTGGTGAAGGTGGTATACCAGATTTGGAATCTATGATGAATAACCCAACGATCAGAAACATGGCTAATCAATTCATGCAAGGGAGAGGTGGTTCTGACAACGGTTCTGAGTAGACTATGACTTTAATGTATGATATTTTCTGCTGTAACTGGACTGTATGTCGTTGATTGGGGAAAACGAGTTTCAGCAACATTCGCAAACAGCCAAGTAAATTCTTTAACTACAAGCGTCCAAAGAGCAATACAATCAAAGAAAATTTTGAGATCTTGGTGCAAGTCAACCACGATTCCCATGGCACGTCTTCACGAGTGGTGGGATGCCAGAGATTGTTCCCATTGCTACTAGCACTCCAATCCACTTGGACTGGAGAAAAAAGCACCAAAAATAACTCCTTCTCCGGTCAAAAACGTGACTCTTTTATACAAACGGATATCGTGATTGTTTTATCTGGTTCTCAGGAGCTTGCACATGGGAACGTTTGGTCAATAGATCTGCTTCCTGGTTTGATACTCTTCGGCGAAAAGTATCTCTCCTCTCTCAAGTCATTCACATCACTGATGATTGATCCAGTTGTCCATTGAAAGTAACTTGTCTAATTGATCCCGAATTCGGTGATTCTTCCTGGTCTCTTCCGGCAATCTTAACTTCCTGCAACGAATTTTGGAGATGTTGGACTTGATGATCTCTCAATCTTAAAAGTCGATCTATGTCCGAGTCCATTCATTAAAATTTGTTTAATCAGATCCAATATGAACCCTGCTTCCTCAACCTATTACCTTTCAAGCTTCTTTTTGCTCTTCATAGAACTAGATATCCGTCATGGGTAGCAAAGGGCAGTTTGATTGGTTGACTACTATCTATTTCAGTATATGGCATGAAAATAGAATGAACTGTGGCGCTAGATCTACATTAGCTGGATTATGATAATTTTGAGCTGATCTAAATCATTTAAAAATAACGCAAGTGATATTTGTTGATTTATTATATTTTGATAAAATGGAGGAACGTGATTCCACCCTGGAGATTCCTCCAACAACCATTTCCAAAACTGCAGACTAATAAATGTGACTTAACAACTTTGGCTTTGAATTTTTCCAACACATCTATCTAAATTCTAGCTAAGCCAGAAATTAAAGTTCTACATCTCTACGATATTATATCCTATCATGCGATATTTGCCATTCTCATCTTCAAAGATGTAAGATGCTAAAATCTAGCTTTCGTCATTAACCCTCAGGATCATAAGAGATGACAACATGGACGAAGACATACGATTTCGTCTAAAAGAAAGAAACCTATTTTGTCTCCAATATTCCAAAACGTTGACATTTTTATCAAAAGATAGTGAAGGAAGTTCTCGGAATTGTCTCATTTATCTTTCGACAGAGCTTATTGGCAGAGAGCGAGAAACTTGTTCCATTTGTCTCCGCAACTGCTGAGGAACATATCCAGGAGGTCCTGCTGCAGCAAGAATTGTTCTGTTCTCTCCCTAGTTAGTTTAGGGATTCTGCCAAGAACCGAATCATATTCGCATAACGTACGGGTGCACTGCTTGGTAATCTTTTCAGCATCCAGTGCGGTTAGGTGCTGCTCAATAAACCTTCTCTTCAATCTAGGATAAAAAAGACGCCCAATGTAAGAAAAGTCAGTTCCATCCAATAGATCATAATATTTTCTGTTTGCCTTTTCCAAGCCTTGATGAGGTCTTTCGGCAACCCTGACAGACCTTGCAAGATATTCATTATACCTAGATTTTCATAGAGTCCTTTCTTGGCTTCAGTGGTACCATCAAGTACTGTATCAAAGAAAATTGTGATCACATAATATGTTGCCAAGACTCCCCCAGTATTACTGGTCTTTGTGCTGAAGCCAAGCGCTATTTCATTGAAAAAAGAGAGTACTCCACGCATAATTTCAACAGAATCATATTCCTGAGGGGCGAGCTTGAGTTCTCCCAACAAATCGCTGTATTTTAAACACGTTCGAATTTCATCTGAATGACGCTTTCTAGCGAGTTTGGAGATAAATGTTTCAATTCCTTGCTTGAACTTCAATGCGTATGACAACATGTCATAGAGACTGTCCCATCAAGATCGAATGTTCAGTTTTAACGCACAAAATTCGTTTTCATCCTGGAGTTCCCGTTTAAGAAGGGACTGAAGGTTCGGACTATACTTCAAAAGTTTCAGAACCTCTCTCAGTTTTGTTATAGGTGAATACATGGCAGCTCTGAATATTATCGAATCGTATAGATGCCTGTGGCCCAAAATTGAATAGCCTTCAGCATCTACCTCTACGTTTGAATCAGCGTTGATATCTTGTGTCAGCGAATCATCCAACGAAAAGCCTTGGTGGTGATCTATTCCATCTGTACATCCATGAGCAACAGCCCTGATAATCTCCATGACAGTGAGATTGATACTATGAGCTGTGCAACGAAGTTGACAGGTATCAGACTTTAACAATTCTGAGATCTGCATAATCAGCACAACATACCACCAATCGGTCTTCAATACCATTTCGTTCCAATGACTCAAAGACGTACTGAGCGAGGGCTTTCCCACTATGATCAGAGCCAACTTCAATGAAATCAAGCAGCCCCCTCTTTGTATACGAAGAGTTCGCTTGAGTAGTGTACAATGAGGAAAAGATACTGCAGCCCTAATGGTGATGTCCAAAGATCAAAAGAGAGATAATAACCGAGGGCTTCTGTTAGGTCCTTTATCAATAACTCCTTCTGTGATTCAGTCATATCACGAATCTTTCGTGTCAAGGTTTTTGCCGGCATCTTACATATCGCATCTGGAGCGTTCAGCAGCTTGAGAAGTGTTCTCAACTGCTGAGAATCAGCGACTTGACATGGTTGTCGAGTGCCGACAATGAACTCAAGGAAAGTTCTCTCAATGGCGGCAGTTGGCCTTTCCAACATCGAAATGATTGAGCTGTCTCTCTCAAAACATTTGTCGTGATGAATTTTGCGTTCCCTGTTTTCAGTTCTGGTTCTTGCAAGGGCATCTTTGAAACCCTTCAAGTCATCTTTATAATCCTTATACTAGATTTCGTGCTTCTTCAGGCGCTTCCGAAGGTTACCTGTCGCGTGTTTTACAGAAGACACAGTCTTCGAATACGTTGAGAAAGGGAAAGTGCACTTCAAAAGAACATCTTGATAGACATCATCATCATACCTGTAAGTGGACCCTTCGATCACCTTATGTTGAAAAGCTGCTTGTATAAACTCGCTGTAGAAATCATATATCATAGCTGTGCTTTGAGACGAAGAAGGAGAAGAAACTTCTAACAAGGTACGTGAAAGACGAGGGTCAACTGAATCACGAGCATAGTGGACTGAATACATTTGTTATCTGCCGCGAGGTGAGGACTTTGACTGAGGTGAACTTAGTTAAGAAGATTGTAACTGGGAGGGACGACTATTAGAAGCTAGGTCTGTAATAGATTCTGGGGTGGAAAATTGTGGTGGTGAAGACGAGGTCGAAGACAATCTCTGAGTAGATTGTGAGTCCCAAAATCCAGATGGTTGCGGTTCGGTCATTGTCGAGGTCACAGTTGAAGTACAATTAATTATTGTCAGATCTTCGAGAGCGAAGCTCGTTGATATCATCTCCGTCATTGAGTATAAAATAACTACCCTTCAAAAGTTTCTTACGTTTTGAAGCTTGCATGCTCCGATTTTAAAAACTATTTATAATAAAAGAGTAGAAAGTGAACAGAAAAATGAAGGAAAGAAGAGAAGGAGAGAAGACGCGTCCATTTGATTACGAATTTGGTGCGAGTATTGCCGTTTTAGGAAGGTTATGAGCAAGGAGATCTACCTGGGTACTGACCCAGATATGTAGCCCCATTTGCAAATTGTTCATAAACTACCCTTGAATTTTGGAATTATTTCCCAATCTCTAATGCAAGCTAACGTCTGACATCTGTTACCTGTAGACTGTTATTTTCATTCCAAGCTACTGTCCCATGTAGAAGGAAGATCAGTCTTCATGAAGTTCACGGCTATGAAGAATGGCCAAAATCAAGCACTCATCAACATTATCTAAATTACATATTTAAAAAAGTGGCAAATTCATTGAACTGCTTTGTCATATCAGAGCTGAGATGAGAAAGACAATTAATCGCTTTTAACCTTCTCTCCAGCTCTCTGAATTTTTCGGCTCATTGAGTTCTAGAAGCTTTTGCTTCCTGAACAATTCGAGAAATGTGGGAATCAAAGATGTAACTCTAGACTCGTCAAAACTGCTAATAGGCAAACATCAGTCTCTGAGACTTTACAATTCCAATATATACACCCAATATCTAGTATTGACCTTCCGTATTTATCTGTATCCTGGAGTGCGAAGAAAGAAACCACTCATGGGAGTGCTGTGGAAGTCAGGCAGATAGCCCAAACCGCAGTTATCTACGAGGGCACGAACTTCAAACATATTCACTATATTGTACACTCTAGATACTCAACAAGTTGGCAACTCATGTTCCTTGATTTTCAAAGCCCACTCGCTGTCTCTTTTCGTATGAGGGTGTCAGTGAAAAGAATTTGCTGACAGGACTAAGATCCTGTGAAACATCATCTGCTTACATCAGTTTCAGGAATTCAATCCTAATGATTGAAGAGCTCATTCTAAGGAATCTTAAACAGTTTGAGATAGAGCTAAAGGACATCTAACCCAACGCTGTGGCTCTGTAAGCAGGCTATACAATTCTAAAGGCTATTAAGTTCTGATCCTTAACTTTTTCTGTGATGGTGGTCTATACAATACCGATTTATCAGGTTTGGCGGATTGGGTGCTTACCTTGGATATAAATATTCGCCCTATTCTAGACGAATTGATGGCCAAGCTCCACAGAAGTCCAAATAGAGTACCATTGATCAAAATCTTGGACTCGAATGAGCGTGTCATTGAATCATGAATGTCAAAAAGCTTCATATTTTGATGAATCAATTTTGGGGTCAGCATTTGCTGATTATCCCCATTTAATACTTCACGCCATCTAACAAATTACAACCTTTTAGTGCCCAGAATACTCCACTGCGAAAAGAGCTGTTCAACAACACTCACAGGAAAAACGGGAGAGTTTAGTAGGTGTTGTTCTCATAATTATGTCACATGATTTTCGTTTTTTTCGACGAGACGTCATCATTTCACTTCCCTATGCTTCAAACTCTTGAGGATGAATGTTATCGGTGGTTCAAAGAGTATTTCGAACTTGTCTTCCGGCATCCTTTCTAAAGCGCTTCTCTGTCCAAATGCAGGATAAAGAAACTGGAATATCGATCATGATCTCGTACTTTCCGAAGTTACATATATCAGTGTTTACTGAAAGAGTCTGACTGTGGAGCTCCATGATTTTCCAGAATTGAGCCGCTTCTTTACCTGGGACATCTTCATCTACTGAAAAGTGACAGATAAAGACCATAAAGCTCTTAAGCTATCTAACACGTCAATTTTGAGACAGAATTGATATTGAACTAGTGGGATACCCGAACCTAGATACCATCAGGATTGTAAGTGATTTCTGTGTGTGAATGGTTTGAATTCTCTAGTATCTTCTTTAATATGCTTTTATCATTCGTAACCATTTCTATATATGCATGTCTTTCAGGCCTCTTTCCAACATCATAGAGGAAAACTTTAGATCTCTGATCTGTTTTTGTATGTATCTCTTGATGGTCAATTTCATAAAATCAGCTTTGAATATGAAAAAGTTGTTCAGCTCCATCGCTATGGTCTCATGATGGAATTTAATATCCTTGTTCAGCTCAGACAAGGAATTATTCAACTCTTTCATCTTGTCCAATAGCTTATCCTCAAATTTGTGTCTTCTTGACTCAATGAAATTTGTAAAGAATCCCGGCTTCGGTTTATTTGGTGGCTTCTTCTTCAACACCGTATGGAAACTGGTGACCTGTGTCAAATCTTGAAAACTTTGTTCGTTCACATCGACTATTCCTTCCACTTCATCTGCCAGTTGAACACCATGACTCTTCTTCAATTCAACAAACTTGAACTTCTTATATGTATTGTTCAATTCAATCAACTCGCCATACAACCTCCACCATTTGAAGATCTTCTGGTTTATTAAAACGTTCATCTTCTCAATCATCTCCTCACATGAGAAGGACAAGTATAGAACTTTATCACATAGCTCATCATCCAAAGTCAACTCTTTCACTGAATCTTGTTCAATTTTACAGAGGTATTTCAATTCAGGACTGGATTCGCACTCGGTATCAGCAAACAATTCAATCGCATGCTTCAATTCCATAGCTTTCCTTGATTGAAAATTCACAATCTTGAATAACTTATCATACAGTCCTCGAAACTTTGTCAGCTCTTTCAAACTGAACTTCAAAAAGAAATTTATTTCGCTTATCTCTTCAGGTTGTATGACGAATCCGTTCTCTGACCCATTCATCAATTTGGCTTTGTACTCCATCATCTTCAATTTAGCCTTCTGGGAAACATCAATCAGATCGAACTCTGAATCTACCAAGAAATCCCAAATGAGGTGATGTTCAGACATGCTCTTATTGAACAACATGGCCTGAAGGAAGTTATTCAAGTCATCGATGATCTTATTCAGCTTCAATTTGTTAAAACTTGCGAAATTCAACACCATTTCAAAGCTTTTGAGACTATAATCCAGCGGCAAGAATGAATTGGGGAATTCCAACTTCAAAACCTCAATCAGGCTCTTCAAATCTTTGAAAGAATGCACTATCAAGTGTTTTTGACCATTTATGTTGCCTCTTATTACCAATTTCCAGACATTGTTATCCAATCTTACCCTTATGAGTCCAATCTGTTTGCCCTCCACGCATTCAATTCTTGTCTTCAGATAACAATCATCAATGATGCTGGACACCTTAGAGTTCTTCGAATGATCAACACATGTAAAATGATTCTTATCAGTCTTGTATAGATCCAAACTCTCCTTTTTCACGATCTCTTTAATGTTCTCAAGTCTGTTATACTTGGCATAGATCATCAAAGGCGTGTACCACTTCTTATTCGATTCATTCACATTCAATCGTTTCATCTTAAGCAGTACACCAACGTTTGAATTCAGGATATGCAACAAGGTGTTTCCACGATTATCAATGTGGTCCTCATAATCAAATTCGGATCCATTCTGTAAATACCAATCCTCGACGCATCTGAACACCGTTTTAATCATAGAATCATACTCCACTGTGTCATAACTTCTGCAAATAGCAAATAATGGCGTCTGGCCATTTATGTCCTTGGTGGTCCAATCGATAAATGGTGCCAGCTTTGGTATCACATTTGGATAATAGAACAGATAATGCCCAATCGTTCTATAATGAGAGTCCTTTAAGTTCAAATAGATGATCAACTCCTCTATGGAGCAAGAAGAAAACAAAATTTCAATAATCTCATCAACGATATCAAAATTCTCAGAATTCAAGGCCGCATTGAGTAGGTTTACATTATTGATATTAATATCATGGAGGATATCCTCCATTGGGTAAATCTCTTCATAATCAATCAATAACTTCCAAGTATCATAATCATTCGACTGAATGGCCTGCATTAGCAATGAATCACCATTTGTAGTGCGGCTTTTCAGTGAACTGTCTGATTCACCAAGATATGCATCTGCAATCTTCTTCAAATGGAGAAGTTCTTTGGAGTCGATGTATCCAGATATCTCCCTGTTTTGTTCGGAATATCTCTTGAGTAAACCCAAGTTCGATTCATCCTTCAAGAAATATAATAATCCCTCAAAAGTCGAAAGGGCATAGCCAACCATACCAACATCGATGTTATTAAATGCAAAACTCTGGACGTAGGATAAATGGGTCTCCAAGTTGGTCACACCAGTATGTACAACCACAAGTAATAGCAGTCCCACTAAAGTATCAGCATCGACTGTTATCGTTTCTATGTTTGACAGTGCCGTTATCGTATTAATAAACACGTCAATTTTTGAGCATGAATCCGTCGAAAGCTCCAATTTCTGAAACTCTTGAATCGCCTTAGCAATCCTTTTTTCAAGTATACTCTGTGAAATCACATCCCTCTTGAACTTATCTGGCAGCGAAACCTGATTGATGCTCAAATTCTCCAGCTCTTTATAATCTATTGGATCTTCATCAATTTCGCACATTCGTCTCCATAGTTTATCATGCAAGTTCAGTTCGACATAGTTGTGTAAAGATTCATTCAGATCCATACCAGCAGAGCCATTAGTGATTGAACTGAAAATATCTTGGTTAAGGGTTTGGAAAATCAGGGACGCTTCTTCTATTGCATCGTCAAATATTCGGATCAATTTCCCTTTATCTGTGGCTTCCTTGAAGCTAACGGATCTAAAAAGATGATCATATTTTTCACCGAGGTTCTTTGACACCAGTGGGTGAGTTCTCATGATCTGTTCAAGCTTTAATTGTTCGCGTTCTTGCTCTTTATCGTTTTCATGATTGTTCTTCGCACTCGACACGGATGTCTCAGCTGGTATAGGGTCATAAATGATTTTCCTTGGAGCGCCAAATAACGTACCATCAACAAAAATAATCATAAAACGTCTCCCTTTTGGGAAGTAATCATTGAAGTTGGTAAAGTATTCGCACCTTAGAATGTTCAACTTCAAGGACTTCTTAAACCCTTTACCAGTAAATAGTGCATCTTTCTTAATCAGCACCTCTTTTCCACTTAAACTCATGAACATCTTGACATTCTTATTTGCTGTAGTCACTATGATGTGATCCCTTACGAACTCCTCCATATAACTCAACTCGCTATAAGGTAACTCAGTCTCTAAGTCCCCATAGTTCAACAATAGATCCAACGGAGGGATCACGATCACAGTTCCATCTTCCCAACTATTAGACAATTTAGAATATATATCCTTCAGAGGTGACTGCAGTGGTTGTGGGTTGTTGAATATGGCATTGAGTAGAGGGTTCAATAAGAGTGGTAAATGTGATGGCATATCATAGGGTCCCTATCTCAGTGCAAAAAAATAGGGCGGTATGGATGAGATCAACGGGAAAGAATATAATGACAATATTCAGAACACTATTATCACAATACACCGATTATGGGAACACCAGATAACACCGCAAACCCAAATGAATAGTCTGTTTAACAGCTGTATCTGTCTTTAAGAAGTGACATAGGCGCCGCCCGCAACTTTAAATAGCCGCGACCTCCGACCTCTCCTGTTGTTTCCGAAAGTCGGAATTCAGAGATTTTTCCATGCTCATCACCATACCAGTTGCAACTCACTTCCAGATTCTTTGCATACTTAATATCGACCGCTCAGATCACCCCCCTCCATCAAGAACATACAGCACAATGGCCAAAGGTAAGAACAAGGAATCGGAAACAAGAAGCAGACCGAAGCCGTCTGGTCCTAAACACTCCAGAAAAATGGAATCGAAACAGTACACCAAGTCTTCGTCATTCCATACTAAACTGGCAATGTGGGATTTTGACCACTGCGATCCTAAGCGTTGCTCCGGTAAGAAGCTAGAAAGACTGGGTCTCATAAAGAACATGCGTGTAGGTCAAAAGTTCCAAGGCATCATAGTTTCACCTAATGGTTCAGGTGTGGTTTGTCCTAATGATAAGGAGATTGTTGACGAGTTCGGTGTTGCAGTTGTGGAGTGCTCATGGGCTAGACTGGATGAGATACCCTTCAATAAGATTGGGGGAAAGCATGAGAGATTGCTGCCATATCTTGTTGCTGCGAATCAAGTGAATTATGGTCGTCCATGGAAATTGAACTGTGTCGAAGCCATTGCAGCATGTTTGGCTATTGTAGGGCATACTGAGTGGGCTGAGGAGTTATTGTCCAACTTCTCATGGGGTCTGGCATTTTTGGAGATCAATAAGGAAATTTTGGGGTTGTATCAGCAATGTACGGATAGTGAGAGTATTAAGAAGGTGGAGACTGAATGGCTAGAGAGATTGCAAGAGGAGGTTAGGCAACGAAAGGAACATGCTCAGGATGAGGATATCTGGGCTATGGGAAATATTAATCGTAAATCTGTGAATGTCGGCCAGCTTGAAGATGAAGAGGAGGACCAGGACAATGATTCCTTAGATAATGCGATAGACGAACCAAGGTATGATTCATTGGGTAACCTGATAACCAAAGAGGCAAAATGTGACCTTCTGGGTAATCTCCTAGAAAACCAGGATAATGAGACCGAAGATGAAGAAGAGCAGCCTAAGTATGACAGCTTGGGCAATTTAATAACCAATGATGAAACTGATGAAGATGAGACTGAAGAGGAGGACCAGGAAAATGAAGAGCAATTTTATGATTCCTTCGGGAACCTCAAGATCCGATAAGAAAATGCGGAATGTCCATCTAATCTAATCTAATTATGGTTATGGTTATAGTTATTCATGGTATTCCGCATGTTTTTCCGCTTGTAGTATCACCTCTCGAGAGAAGGTTCGAAATATCTTGAGGCAGCTTCAAATACTATAAAAGCTAATATCTATTAACTAATATTGCCTCTGTCTGACAGGGAAATAGCTTTTGTGTAAATTTTTGGTAATTATTTTTTACATTCTTTTATTCATCTTATCTGAATTGATATTTCTGAGATTAAATTTTTAGTATCACAAACCCATTCATAAATTCTGTCAAAAGCGTTACAATTCCCTTTTAATCTCCAGAATTAATAACCGAGAAAGACAAAAACCTCGTTTTACAGTTATCAATCCCTGCTTATTTCGCTGAAAAGTCTAGCTGTTCCTGTTGAAAGTCGGCTCTGGGGAGGGAGGAGAGAGAGAATTCTCTTATCAAAGAATATATATATGTGTCCCAACTGATTCTTGCTCAATTACTTAATCATGGTACTGCCCCCAACGGTTCTCATTCATTAACTTCTGTGCCCTTACCGGCCCATCAATTTTCCTGCCAACAACCAACGTTAGGCAGTTGCCATGGCAACAACGCCGTTCAAGGATTGCCATGTGGTGGGATTATATTTGGCTCCTTCTAAACTTTTGGGACAATCTGTTACCACCACAAGGAGACCAGTACACATAACATCACAAGCACATGTCCTTCTTCTTCAACTGGCCTACCCTGAACTCTCTGGACCTCAAGGTAACTATCAACAGGTTTCTTGAGTCCTTCAAACTTCCACAGTTCCCACAAATTCACATGACGGAGCTGTTCATAGGCGACGACGTGCCGCAGCTAGACCTGTTAGAGATAATGGAACTGAACAGCCAGAAATTCAAAGGCTCATTCAGATTCAAATACAACGGAGCGCTACAGCTGACATTTAGGTCTAACATTGAGATTAACTCTATCAATCTCATAGAATTTGACACATTCACCAAACCACATTTCATCAGTGCCAATAAATCCACAGTGTTACCTGTTGATTTCACTATTGGCTCAATATCCATAGACCTGGAATTCACAGTCGTGACAAAGGAGTCAACCGTTATAGTGGTGTTTCAGAGAGATCCCCGGATCGATCTCGATATAAAGACAACCATTGATGAGTTGATGGATGAGGATCTCTTTGAAATGATTAAATCAGATACTCTCATGATGATACAAGAGTACTTAAAGCATGACTTACCCTCGATGATTTCGAACCTTAAACCAAGGGATAGAACCCCTATGGCTTTAAAACATTCCAAAATGGATTCCTTTGATACAATGTCGTTAAAACCACGTCTAAATGATGTCATGCAAAGAGTTAACATTCCAGAAACTCAATCATCGATACCGAATAAAAAAATCAAGAGACGTATCAAGATGAAATCAAAAGAGGGGACGAATGAAGATGTATCATCCTCACCAACTTTGCTGGACTCAGAATACGGAGATATGGAGGATACGCTCATATTACACGATCCTTATGGTGACCTGTTACACCCTCTGGATTTACCTATGGATCTATCAAGCAACACTTCTAGAGGGATGGACTCATTTGATCACATGGGATCAGAGAAGATGGATGATAGCGAATCGTTGAAATCGTTTGGATTGGTAAAGACGGGTTCCTTCGAAATAACAAGAACAGATAAACAAAAATCAAGAAGATTCTCATCGAATTATATAAGATGTTAGATGACTATGAAATAATGAAATGAATGAATTATGATGGAGCAGTGAAGTAGGATGACAGGAAAGCTGATTGCCTAGTTGGTGCTCGCTCAGGACGAAAAGATACATAAATCAATAAAAGGACCTTCACTTTTTATTAAGAACCTCCAGAAAGGCAAGAAGATTTGGAGATATATCAGATTCTAGTGTTCGTACTGTTATGTTCCGTGGTCCGAATCGCAAAAATGTGCCATCTTTTTTGGCCCTCTCTATGTTTATCTCAGCGCCCATCAACCATGCCATCGACAATTCAGCAAAGATATTTTCCTTAATCTACCCATGAATGACTCTCAGACCGAAGAACAGCCACACAACTTTGGTGGTCCTTTGCCATCCTTCAAATTCTTGACTACAAATCTTCTTGCAAAACTCGATAGGGTATCGCCATCGCATACAACTAACATAACAGAACAAAAGAGACATATCATAGAGATCTTCATAAAACAATGGCGTGGGACGGTTGGTAATGACATATATCCTGCAATGAGACTTATTCTACCACATAGGGACAAGAGAATGTATAACCTCAAGGATCACTATTTAGGAAAGAGAATTCTTGAAGTTCTAAAAATCCCCAAGGTCTCGAATGCTACGGATAAAGTCATGAATTGGAAGCGCGGTGGTAGTTCTAAGATGTCTGATATCTGTATTGAGGTTATCAAGGAACGGAGATCAGATATCAAAGGGAATAAAATATCGATTGAGGAACTGAACGACAAGCTAGATAGGTTGGCTTCGTTTGATTGTAAGAAACAGGAACAGTTGGTCATTCTGAAATACCTTATCGATAATATGTCATTTGAAGAACTGAGATATCTATTCGATATTTTATTAAAGAAGAACATTGTCAGGAACATGGAAAATACAATCCTTTATACATGGCACCCAGATTCAATATCCTACTTCAAAGTGGTATCTAACCTCAAAACAGTATGCCATAAGCTCTATGATCCATCGATAAGGTTATCCAAGGAGGAACTAAATATTCAAATTGCTCATGCGTTTGCCCCACAGCTCTCAAAACGTCTGACATACACATATGCCAAGATTGCACAGCTCCTTGATTTCAACTTCATCATTGAGGAAAAAATGGATGGTGAGCGAATACAGCTCCATTATGACAACTATGGCTCCTCAATCCATTATTGGTCTCGAAGAGGCACCGATTATACATATCTGTATGGTTCTGATGTCTCAAATGGGTGCATCTCACCACATATACAATTGTTATCAAGTGTCCAATCGATCGTTATTGACGGCGAGATGGTCTCTTATGACCCATTGCGTCAAGTGATCCTACCATTCGGTGTCCTTAAGGGATCAGCCATTCAGGAGTTGCAGAGGTTGAATGGAGACATCACAGCTTCGGATAGCTTGACTGCAAGACCTTTGTTCATTGTTTTTGATATAGTATTTTTAAACGGTGTCAGTTTGACTAATAAGCCATTAAGTGAAAGGAAGAAATTTCTAAATGCCGTTCTGAAGCCAAAGAAATCATTTGTGGAGATCATCAATGCCGTTGAGGCCCAAGATGAGATGATGATCACAAAGGCATTAGAATTAGCCATCTCTAAGGGCTCAGAAGGCATCATACTTAAACAAACTCAGGGAAGGTATCTTATTGACAAGAGATCAGAATCATGGATCAAGATAAAGCCTGAATATTTAGAGGAATTCGGTGAGAATGTGGATCTCATTGTCATAGGTCGTGATAAATCTCTCAAAGACATCTATTACTGTGGTCTTTTACACAATAATGAAGTTTGGTGTTTCTGTCGTGTCGCTAATGGATTCGATCAGGATGATTATCGCAAGATTGATTCAGCAACACAGGGGAAATGGAAGATCACAAATGAGGTTAACCCAGTGGAGATGCTGAAATTTGGGAAGAGGGTACCACATGAATGGATCCATCCAAATGATTCATTCATCATTGAAGTCAGAGCTCGGTCAGTGGATAGGTCTGTTTCGAAGAACTACAAGGTCGATACAACTCTCTATAATGCTTATTGTCGTCGGATAAGGGAGGACAAATTATGGAATGAATGTACCACATTGGAGGAATACAAAGATATGAAGATGTCGAATCGTGAGATCAAATCCATTTCACATAGGTTGGCCATACAGAGAAGATTGGAGCGGAAGAGAAAATTGGAGGAAAGAGATGAAGAAACCTGGAACGACTTGTCGACAATCCAATCGAATCTTCTCCTGGGACTCACCTTCATGATTATCACGGATGGATATTACGAATCGACAAAGTATTCCGTCGAGGAGATCCATAAGATCATTGCATCCAATGGTGGACTTATCACTAAGAGTCACACCCTATCTGACCCAAAGACCCTAAGAGTCATTGGAAATAAACAGACAAACCAGGCCCAAGTCTTAAGGGAACAGGGGTATGACATCCTTAGGCTCAGTTGGGTATTCGATTCCATCAAGTTCAAATCGATTGTTAAGATCCTCCCAAAGCATTGTCTATTGGTATCAGATGTCTTGGCTCGAGAATGTGAGGCTAGAGCGGACGATATGAAATGTGGATACACGGAAATGTTTACTGAGCAGAGTATGAAGAAGGTATTGGATGAGAATGATGGGGAAGAGGTGTGTGATGATTTGAAGATCGGTTTATTCCATGGGTTGCAACCATATATGGCTATCAAGGATAGATTTGTTCGAAGATTCGTCCAACTGAAACTTAAGCAGTTCGGCGCTGTGATCTCAGAATCAATTACTGAGTGTAACCTTGTGATTTTCCTCGATTCTCAAGACTCCAGGGATGAAGATATGAATGAGTTGCGAGAACTAAGCCATGATGTGTCACAATTTGCCAAATTCACAGATCATGGTGTCCACACTATCAGGATGGTGAGCAACCAATGGGTCTACGATTCTATTGAAATGGGGATCCAAGTTGATCCAAAGGATTACTTTATCACATTTAGAGAGTGATAATCGTACTGTCTATGCTCCGTAGTTACTACACAGGAATACCGAATAGTAATAGAAATTCAAGATACAGATGATTTCATCACAGTTACCCGAGACGATACACTATTATGCCTCATACCTGTCTGTTCCAGCCTTCCAACGCCTCGCCATTTTTCCTTATTATCACACTCAGCACACCAACAGATATCTTCTTGTCCAAGATATCATTGACGACCACTGTGTCATACTTATCCAGCTTATTCCACTGTTCATACCCTTCTAGCTTGGACTTGACGATTTCCACTATGGTGATCATTTTTTGTATTCCGGCACCTTGGGCACTGATCATTATCCCCGGTGTCTGTTCGTATCGGTTAAGGAGCTGTGTGATCTTAGTGTTTATCTTGTCATTCTTGTCGACCGTGAACTGTGGATAAGATGTCTTGCGTTTTTTCAGAGGTGGCTCCTGTGACATGGTGAAATGAGTTCTAAACGATAGAAGTTATACCAGTCCTGACTCTTTTCATCACTTATTTTTGTTTTCAGTTTTCTTTTATCTCCGATGTTTAGTCCTTTAATTCCGAGAATGAAAACCAGGAGATTTCTTTTGATGACTGAATGTAAAACATCCCACGTCTGTCAAAGATTGACTCTCTGGTCTGTTACTTTACAGCATATTTTCTACACCATTGAACGAACAGGAATCAGAATCATTCTATATGAGTAATGTGTATGTATCCCGTTGTAATAATAAATGATCTTTATCCGTTAGAATGTTGAGTTCAAGTTGGGTGGAGAGAAGTATATCCATCTATTAGCCTTGTGTTCGACCTCAAAGATCCTGCGATCAGAACTTCACAACCCATACGCTTAAGATAGGCGCCATTCGAATTCGGAATTTCATATCTGCTCACATGCGGAGTATGATTTCTGAGAGTTGACCGTGAAGTCAGATCTGACAGCTTCTGTTGCCTGGTGGATTACTTCATTTGGTGTCGATTTGTTGTGCATCAGTGAACTATATCCCTGAGAGAACAATATTTCTAGAGCTCTTGAGTAGATAGTGTGTAAATGTGTATTTTTTTGGAGAGTGGTGGAAGGATAGAAGATCTGACTTGCAACGTCTCAATGCAATCTCTGGCATCACGAGAAATCATATTGTTTGAATGTTTGTCGCATTGATAGGTATCTCTTAGACACCGTCAATTCCAGTTTCTTCCAACCTTGGGAAGCAGAATTTGGTTATTGTGCTCCTGCCTTTGCTGTTTACAAATGTCTGCTTCATTGTATTGCATGACTTTCAAGGATCAAACACTGCAGCAACCAGAACGCTCTTAGGAAAGCTTTGGAGAGTTAAAGGAAATTCCAGACTTTCTGAATCATACTCTGTTACTCTCTGCTTTTATAGGTTTCTGTATTCTCCTACATATTACATTTGAAATTGCTCTGTCTTCTGGCGTATTGGAATTATCGATTCAACCATTAAGGCTATAGGAAGTTTATTGTCGCTGGTACCAGATAAACTGTACATTTTCCAGCGATGTATGGAGAATAGAGTCTCCTTGAATTCGTCATTCATACATAGCGAAAACTGTTGTTCACCACTATCTCGATGTTTCGACTCCGGCGCTGAAGAGGATTTCAACTGCTCGTCAGAGATCAGCATCAGTAACTACAATGATATGCTTTTCATTTCCGATAGCGTTGATCCAGGGAGTTACCGGTCTCCTAGTATTGATTAGACATCTTTAATGGATGATCTGCTTGCCATCCAGAACCGCAAAGTTCAGACTACCCGGTCCCCAACAACATTACTCTATGGGCCACGCAGGGGATGGGGTCAATAGGTGCATACATGTACAACCCAAAGGGAGACCCGCCAGGATAAAAGTTGGCATTCTCCTTTTTTTTGAATATAGAATGGTTCCCAAAACTCTCTCCATTGTACAGACTTCTCGTCAATTCATACGGTCCTTTTATTAATGCTCAACCGTATATACCAAGATGAAAGCGGCCACCAGACCTATGATTAATTTACAAACATACCTTCACAAATGCCCCCAAGGTTAACCCTACTAACACCTACTCTTCAGTTGTCCACAATCGGCTCCAAAGTGGTACCCTTCTTAATAGTAGCCCAACCAATCAATCTCCAGTGCTTCTCAATACGTCTAGATAAGGCAATCTTCTCATTCACCTCGGTACAGGCTGGTGATGTCAATTGTAATCTAGCCATATCAGCCTTCACAGCAACAACACGGGCACCAGTAGCAGTGGAGCCGATGTTAACCATGAGCACTTCATTGGCCTCCAGTTTTCTAACCTTGGCCTGCTTGGAACCCTCAGTTTTGACACCCAACAAACGACGAAGCAAAAAGTAGTTGATCTCAATATCGGTGTAAATGGATGGCAAATGGCCCTTAGCACCGACAACTTGGCCAACAAGTCTATCAGCTCTACACAAAGTTGGATCGACTTTGGTCCCAACACCAATCAAACCACCAGGAACAGCAAACTTCAAATCGTTGTGCTCTGCAAACAAGGACACAATATTGGAGAAAATTGGCTTACATTGGATTTTGCCACTGTCATCCTTCGTAACAATACCTGGGCGGATCTCAATCTCATCCCCCAACTTGAAAACACCAGTTAAGATAGAACCACCGGCGACACCACCTTTCAAGTCATCAATTTCTGCACCAGGCTTGTTGACATCAAAGGAACGAATAACAATAAGTCTTGGAGAAGCAGAAAAGTCTCTTGGCGGAATAGGAATGGTCTTCACGATGAACTCATTAACGGCATCAATGTTATACTTCAACTGCGCAGAAATTGGTACAATTGGTGCACCATCGGCAATGGTACCACGGATAAACTTCAAGATGGATTTTTGGTGCTCCAGAGCAGAATCAGGACGCATCAAATCAACCTTGTTCTGCAAAATGATTACATGCTTAAGCTTCATAATCTCAATAGCAGCCAAATGTTCAGATGTTTGCGGTTGTGGACAGGACTCGTTACCGGCAACGAGCAAAAGCGCAGCATCCATAACTGCGGCACCGGACAACATAGTACTCATAAGAATATCGTGACCTGGACAATCAACAAAGGAAACGTGACGCACAAGGTTGTAACGGGCATCGGAACCTTTGACCTCACTCTTCGGATGGATTTCCCTGTCCGAACTGAACGATTTGTAAGAGGTAGTTTCATCAACGTTCGGATCGTCCAACTTGTAGATCTTGGCATTAGCGTAACCAAGCTTGATGGTAATGTTACGCTCAAGTTCGTCTTTAAAACGCACAGTCTGGACACCAGAGATGGCCTTCACAACGGTGGACTTACCGTGGGCAACATGACCAATCGTACCAATGTTGATTGTGGCCTGTCTATTTATAATCTCTGGTGAAAGAGGTGTCAACTTGGAGAAATCTGGGTTATCTGGTTGCTCTGGGAGACCACCGCCCTCTTCGAACTCAAGTTTTCTCTTCTCTTCTTCATCCTCCTGGTCATCGAGCACCGCAAAGGAAACGCTCTTCTTGCCCTGTTCTGGTTCGTTGTCGGACTCCTCATCAAAGAGCTCTGGCTCCTCCTCTGGGAGATCTCCGTTGATCACAATGGAGGGCGTCTGGTCTTGCAAATCCTCAGACATAGCGTTCTTTGTCTTCTCGTACTTTGTTCCTCTCTCGTTGTTTGTTCGAGTTGGTGCAACTTTTTGTGAGTCGGAGAAAAAATGAATTACGGGGGTAGATCACGTGATATTGATGAATTCCGAGAACATCACGTGGCTTTACCATTATTTTCATCTTTATGCTTACTGGCTGACGGCCCTCATAAGATTCCTAGAAGTCAGCATCAAAGCGGAGATCCAAACTCAAAAGGTATCCAATTTCTAAATAAATCATAATATTAGTACAATACATAAGGACATTCAACATTAGAGTGGGCGGCCATAATGGCTGAACAATGAAGCAGATTGATACTGTGGCGCACCTTCTGCAATTACGGCGGTCTTGTTCAGGTCGTCAGTGTTGAATCCGAAATCATTCATGACAGAATCAACATCCTTCCAGAGCATGTCACTATTCCAATCATCGCTGAGATCCAAGGATGGGATATTAGAAGGTGAAATACCTGTAGCTTGTTGTTCTTGCTGCACTTGGGCCATCTTTTCAGTGAAGACAACAACTGGTGTATGCTTTGGATTCAATGGAGAGTTTTTGTCCTTCTGTGAACTGCTTACAGAGACACCTCCGGGTGAGTGCTTTTGTAAGATGTCCTTGAGTGACGACGCGACAGCTGGGCTATCTGAATCCCTCTTTAACGAGATTGGAGCAGGATCCAATGGAATCGTCCTGATAATCTTTCTAGCAGCATGCTCGGCGTTGAAGTTATTTGATAAAGATCTTGGTCTTCTCTTCTGAGATGATGAGGTTGATTTTGTAGAATTTTCCGATTCAACAGTGCCAGGATCACCAGGGGCAAGATCAACACCTTCAGAACCAAAGTCCTCCTCCTCATCGTCACCATCTTCATCATTACTGTTCGACACTTCGTCATGGGAATTCTTTCTGTTTGGGTTCAATCGCACCATACCAACTTGTTCTCTCAACATCCATAAACAGTCAAAGAACACACTAGCAGACATCCTTGACCTCACGGTAACCTCCAAGTTTGAAGCCTTCTTCTCTTTCAGCAACTTGAACAACTGCCACATGTTTCTCATGATACCACTGGTACGATAAGCCATATCATGTTTCAAGATAGATGCCCTGCTGGCCAATTGGATTGCAACCATATAGAGCTGTCTTCCAGCGCCAGTATCCAGCACATCATTCAAAGGTGAATGGATCAATTTTGCAACGATACAGGAAGCTTGCCATATCTTCAGAACAAATACGCCGGGAACATACTTAATGAACTTCGGATCCCTGTTCGAAACAGAACCAGCATGGCTCAACAAAGCCAGTGCAGCGTTATAGAGAGTAACAAGTCCTCGACGAAGTTCAAAGTTAGCCACTCTAGAGTTATCCAGAAAGTAATAGGTCAAAAGGTGTACTCTCGCCGCCAAAATCTGAAATTTTCTGATATCATCAATCCCTTCAGACGTCAACTTCAATTCTAATTCATCCAGCTGTTGGCATAGAACTTTCAACAATGGTAATCTCTCAGTGGGATCAGCCAATCCCATCATATCCACGGTATTGGAGTTCAGCACCTTGGCCATCTGATCCTCGAAATGGCTAATCTCCACCATCTGCTTGATACATTTTGGCATGTTCAATGGTGTACCTGGTCTCATACAACCGACAACAGAACTATCAAATGATACAAATGCAGGGTATCCGAATGCAGTAGCAATGGTTTGTGACACAATGTTACAAGAGATCCATGTCTTAATGTGTTCATTCAATACCTGCGCCATCTCAGTTTGCTGTTGTTGCTGAACATGGTAGTTTGTTGTACCTGGACCATTTAAACCGATGCGAATGGCTTGGAAAATGGCAATACCTACGGTGTTCCATGAAGAATCAGCACTTAATGAAGACGTCAATGGCGGCCAGAATGTGTAGAGTAACAAAGCTTGAACGGAATGCACAGTGGACACATTCAAGATCGGTTCATCAGATTCAGAAGGAAGATATCTTGTGATTGGACTTATAGTAATCTCAGCGAGTGCTGTCTTCAATAATGGGGCCAAAGACATTAGAATATCTGTAGATAAGTGGCGGAGAGCCACAGAGACAATAGTCCAGAAAAGCACAGGACTGAGCCTATATAGCCTCTCCGGACCCTTTTCAACGTCCACGATAGGTAAAAACCTGTGGTATTTGTGCACAAACTCTATGAAGAGTTCTCTGATTTGTTCAGATGATAGAGAAATATCGCCAAATTGTTTCGGTGCACACTTCAGCACTTCTTCGGTTAACTCGACATAGGTTTCATTCGTTATCTCTTGTTCCAAACTCAACTGGCTTGGTGAGAATGGTGTCACGTCCCTCAAGATCGAAGGCCCATTCACCTCAGGATCTTTTGGACTTGCTTGGAGCGATGAGGAAGCTCCAGCGCCCCCTACAGAAGCGATTTGAGAAGGAGTGATCTCTGAATCACCGCCTTCGCTCCTCAGCTCATGGGGTTGGAACTTGCGCTCTTTCAACTGTTTCAGCAAGGAATCAACACCTGCCTGACTAAGGTTCTTCTTCAACTCTTCAAGTTCCTCTTCAATCTGTTGGAATTTGGCCCTCTTATAGGTACGTTTATAATCTGACTGCAACGAGCAAGTGATCTTCTTTTTAGAACAACGTGAGCAGGGAGCTGGATATAACTCCTGGGCATCGCACTTGGACTTCTGCTGTCTGCACTCGACACAGGCCATCTTTTTGGCCCTCATCTGGACTGAAGCCCTTTTCATAGAATCGCTCGGGAGGAGTTTATGCATAATAGTGTGGATCTCAATAGCTCAGTAATAGTACGAACAACAACACCACTAGAGATGAACTGGGAAAAGCACAAGTTCCCCAGCCTGTTTATCTGCCTTCCCAAATTTTGATGTCACTTTCTTTTTGGCACACGAAACTTTTCAACTTTTGCAGAGTCTGCGGAAAAACTGACGAATTTGGATGGTTTGGCACAAAATATACATTGTCATACAATTAACGATCTTGAGAGTTATAAATAAAGAGATATAAAAAATGCGCCTATCTCACTCATAGTAATCATCATCATCATCAAAGATATCCACTTTCTTACCCACTTCTCCTCTGTCGAATTTAGCATCAAATCTCTCCAAGGCACCAACAGAACCATCCAACTCGGAGCCACCAGAGCTTTCATCGCTACCATGCTTCTCAAAACCTTGCCTCAACTTCTCAGGCACGTGTAACTTCTTACCGAAGGTCTTATCCAATTCTGCGGACACTTTAGACAGATCAACTTGAGAGTTGGTCTTGCTTAGCGCCGGAGTAGCAGTATCTGATTGTGCCACTGACCGCAACGTCAAATCATCAATATCAAAGTAACCATATCCACCCAACGCCAGATCAACTTCATCTTCACTAGATCCAACAGTAGCTGATCTTGACATGTGCACGGTTTGTATAGTGTGAGAGACACTTGACCCTCTTTTCCTAACTTCATCACGTTTCTTGTTATCAAACTCGTAAGCATGTGGAGCCCGTTTGATGCCAACTTCTTTCTTCCAGATAGTTGAGACCTGGTGAAGAACCCAATCTAAAGTGGATAAGAAGCGGTCACCTTGTCGATATTGAGAAATCAAACAGAATTCAGTGGAGTCATCTTTGATGATATAACCGATACCAAACCCATTTTGAATTGCCGGTGTCAGTCCAAAAAGACGCATAGCAGGATTGCCACAATTAGAAGCAATCATTTCAGGGACAAACAATGGATAGATCACATCGTCGAAGATCAAAGGTGGTTCGCCATCAGCGATGGAGAACTCAGGAGCGACTTGATTAAAAACCTCACGCTGAATATAGACATTCTGTAAGGCCTTAAGATGTTTCTCAAACCCTTTTCCCTTTGCAGCACCTTCAAGAGCAGAAGAATGAAAGTTACAGGCATCTAAGAACGCTCCCCAGCGGTTTTGTGATGAGTCTGAGCTGACGAAGATTTGGCAAGCTTTCGTGATTGTATCATTTTGGAGCGGCAGCAGTTCAGATCTGGCGTTCTGGAATAGACGAGTCGACACAGGTTCAACTGTAGAAATAGGTTTACCATAGAGGGCATACTGTGCGATTTGAAGTGCAACTTGAATCAATGAGTCTGCCTTAACGCCAATTTTACGTGCAAAACGACGACCGTAGCCCAAAATGGCGGTGTTTGTAGAATGCGAGCAGATCAAATCTGTTAATCGAGTCTCGGAAAGATGGATAAAGGTCATCATATCTGAACCAAATCCCCATTCAATCTTCTCCGGTTCAGGTTTCTTCGGACCAGGTTTAGGAGAGATTACGGTTGGGAACAAGGAAAAATCTCCATCGGTCAATCTCAACACGGAATCTGCATATATATCAGAAGTGAATCTCAGCACCGTGGTACCGTCCTGACTGAAAGAATCCCAAATGACACCAGCGACAGCAGTCTTAGTAACAACTAATTGAAGTTTATCATACCACCTGGAGATACATGAACCTGTTTGAACACCACGCTCATCAATGTTCATTGAACCCACTGAAATGGCTTTCGCGAGTTCTTCATCTGTATCTTCAGGTTCAGAGTGATCCAACACCAAGACAAACAAGGCGGAATCAACAAGAGCAATATTCTCCTTAAAGTCTCTTTGTAAAACAGAACGAGCGTGGCGCCAATTCTTGTATGTATCAGAAGTAATAGATCCAATGGCCGATCTATTTGGATTCACAACTTGATTCGATTCGTCAATAATCTGGCGCAGGATGACTGCCAATTCATCTGGAGTATGGATCACTTTATTCTCCTCATCGAGCACCTTCAAAATATAGAATTGAGACTTGGACAGGATCAAGATATAGTCACTTTCCTTGTTCACCTTGGTCTTGACACCATCCATCTCAGGAACTCTCGTGCTTCCAAACAAGTTCCAATACGGCGCCATAGTCAATTTCTCACCTGTACGAGTCCTATCCTCTGACAATTCACCGCTGCGTAGCGCGCTCACAAACTTAAGCGCACTAGTAGTCAACAACCCGGCTCTCGCTGGCTGGTCCTGTGGCAGTATATAGTATCTCAGTGGGTCATCCTCTAGTACCAAGAAAGGGTTACGAGGAAGTGCCTTATGGTCAATGAGGATATGGTCCAAATGCAAATGGTCCAAATAGCACTCCTCGTTATCGTGCAATCTCTGCAACTGACTCTGTAGAGATTTGGATACCGCCGAGCCCTTGAAGTCTTGTACCTTCTTAGCCAACTCTTCGCGCTGGTGGTCCGTCATTAAAGGGTTCAAAGCATCTGCCAACCTCTGCAAGGTCGCGTCAAGGGGCGGTAACTCCAACCGTGGCAGTCTCTCCTGCTCTTTGTGTGGCATTGTTATTGATAATTCGTGTGTGCTGACACTGCGCATGTGTGCAGTGGTGGTTCATTGTGGAAAGGCCCCTTTTTATATCCCTGTCATTCATTGGTTCCCCACAGATCTTCCTTTCTCCCAACAGGCACCTGAACGATCATGTGCGATAAAACGGAAAACCACTCAGCCGAACCACTGAAATGTCCCAATTAGCGGTACCGCGCTTTGGAACGTTCGAGGGACTGCAGAAACCTACGACCAACAGAGGGGGAGGGAGACACATATTAACGAACAAAATGACAATCTCTTTATTTTTATACAAGCTGGTGCTTGTCCAACTCACACTCCTTCATACGTCAACTCAAAGATGACAATTTATATAAACTTACACACGAGCCTTAAAATACATTAAACATATATTTCCAGTCGTGTGAAACTCCAAAAGTGACAAAACGTATGAAAAAACTCCCTTCACGTACCAATCTGTTGTACCGTTCTTAACGGTTAGACTTGGCAACACGCTCCAACTCATCTTTCTTCTTGATGGCGTAAGAGGTAGAGGAACCCTTAGCAGCGTTGATCAACTCCTCAGCAAGACACTCAGCAATGGTCTTGATGTTTCTGAAAGCAGCCTCACGAGCACCAATGGTCAAAAGAGCAATAGCTTGGTTGACTCTTCTCAATGGGGAGACATCGACGGCTTGTCTTCTGACGGTACCGGAAGAACCGACTCTAGTGGCATCTTCTCTTGGACCAGTGTTGACAACGGCATCGACAACAACTTGCAATGGGTTTTGGTCGGTCAAAACGTTGATGATTTCCAAAGTGTGCTTGACGATTCTGACAGCTTTCAACTTCTTACCGTTGTTTCTACCGTTCATCATGAGGGAGTTGGTCAAACGCTCAATGATTGGACATTGGGCCTTTCTGAATCTCTTGGAGGCGTAACGACCAGCAGTGTGGGAGACAAAAGTTGGCTTGGTGATTTGAATGTAGTCAGTCAAAGAGATGTCCTTGACGGTGACATCAGAGAAGGACCACTTGTTGAACAACTTGATCTCAGCTTGAGATTGTTGAACGGCAGCTGGAATAGCAGTAGCCAACTCAACAAACTTGACCTCAACTGGCTCAGAGACAACCTCGAACTCTTCTTGGACAATTTCCTCTTGTGGGATATCAACAACTTGTTCCTCAGCCATATTTGGAGTTACTTCTGTGGTATGGGGATTGATCTGGGTATTCAATGTTGGTGTTCAATTTCGTTTTTTTTGTTAGGTGGTAGGAGTTTTTCACCAGCGTTGGTGCTCCCCGAACCGGAATTCGCGGTGCTCTTTCAGCGATGTGGGCCTCTTCCATACGGGCAGGAAAACGGAGTGCGCGGTGTGATTGTAATATTGGTGTTCAGGTGATTAGGCAATTTTCAGCCACGGCAGTCACTTCCAAGGATGAAATATCAGAGCCCTGATGTTTAGCACGTGACCACTCTACATCTGACATATTATTCTAACCTTGCCGTTCTTTAACATTGTACATACAGGTCCTTATTCTGGCCACCAGTATGGGATGAATGCCTTGACACCAACTTTAAGACTCTTATCACCTTCACCAGCGTGAGGAAATTCAACGCAGAACTGGCTGCTTGGATCGGCAAAGTCCTCTAACCTCACAAGTGCCAATCCGACATTACCATAAATCGATAACAATGTCCCTGCTGAACGAGAACTGTTTCTCGAACGAACAGATTTAGAGCTTCCAAATGGTGATGCTGACAATGACTTCTCCTGCGCGTTTTCCTGATTAGAAAAGATATCCAATTGACCTACTGTTGATGGTATGATTTCATTAAGAGGATCTTCTGGATCATAATTCAATGCAATGTTTTGAAATTCTTGCGGCAAGAGGTACAATCTTACAGGAACAACCCTCTTGCGGACGACACCGGTGTGATAAGTTCTCACTGTCAGTTCCTGTCCCGTATAACAACCTTTATCAAAGTGGACACCTCCCATGTATTCCAAGTTGCACTCCAAGGGTAGCAGCTTATTCGCAGTGATATCTCTAGGAGCTTCTGGGACACCCAACAGCGCCCGACGGATATGATAGGCTTCCTCCGACAATTGCTCTATGTTTGTAAGATAGTCTTTAGAGATCACTTCGGTTGGACATGTGTCAGATGGCAGTATGAACCGTAAACCTGAGTCGGGGACTCGGTTGTCAAAGGCAAATGCTAATATCGACTCTTTTGAGATTTGCGATGTAAACAGTGATGAATTTAAGAAGCTAACAGTTTGATTATATGCCGTCTTCGGATCTTTATTGTTTTCTGAATTTGGGTCGAAATGCCGTTGCTGGATATCATACATCATATCCATTTGATTGTCGTTGAACACTGACCATACCTTCACATCTTTCACTGGTGCAAATGATACTTTTGACCTTAACTTGTGCAGTTTAAACATCATGCTCAACTGATTTATCAATGAGGAGTCCGTCTCCACTAAGTACTCTGTCTCTCTGGACAATTGATTCTCTTGTGGTAGGAATTGTGGATAGATCCAAGCATCTGTGATGATCCTTCCTTTTGAGTTCAAAAACATCGTATATATGCCCAATCTCGAGATTGTTTGATTCCCCCGTTCAGATTCTTGTAGGATACCCCAATCCTTAGTCATATCAAAATCATGCAGCTGCAATTCCTGTTCTTTACCATCCTCAATGGTCATCGCTAATCTCTTCGATGCCTGGGGGATCATTTTACTAGTGACCAACCCATTCAAGAACTTTGTAGCATCAGGACCTGAGATTTTCAAGACACCACGAGATTTCAGGTGTGAGAACCCTGAAATAGGTAGGGTGCTCATCCATCTTCTCCCTATCCTAAACATTGCGTACTCTACCTCTTGTGAGTCCTGAGGAACCTATTCTCTACATTGACGGAAGTTCAAATTGAATTCCGAGACGGCATTCGCGATAAATTACAGCAAATCCCAATTTAGGAAATGGATTACGAAATCCGATCTCCATGCTGTTTGGAGCTACAGACATCTTTGAATCTTTCATCAGCTGGATCATTTTGCCAACAATTTAGGTATTTTGTAATGTAGCGTTGTTGCAAATTTGAATATCCGTATATCAAAGCCGATCCTGTCCATGATTTGATAGTATACGAGTCGAAACTTGCTGCACGTTTCAAGAGAAGGGACCAAATGTACATGTCACATGCGCATGGGAAATTACAACGGCTAACAGTCCCAACGTATTCAGCGAGGCTCTTAAAGAAGGATCATGTATTCCCATCGGATGTTTTAGACTGAAGACAAGTTAGAGATTGGTGGTCTCACGTAGAACTTGCGAAATACGCAGAAGCATTGCCGAGTTGATCTGTGCGAAGTTATGTCAGCACGTCCGTATGCAGGCTGTCTAATGTTAGCCGTTCTTGATCCCAAACCAAGTGCATGTAGGCTACGCGATCTTCGAGCAATTCTACATACCCATGTAGTTGGTACTCGCTGTTTGAAATCCTACTGGCCCACAGTTAGGTCCTTGTCAACAATTAAGACGTGATCTACCAAAATTGGTTCTGGTGGGTCGCCTCAAAAACGTTAGGTGCCTCAACGGATTGAAGTAATCAATTCCATTTGCAGCCTTTCTCATGGTACGTGGATTTTTGTAATAGAAAACTACAAGAATAGTGACTCCACTCAAAAAGGCTTATAGCGAGTCAACAGCCAAAAGAACTACGCGTAACTTAAGCGTACTGTTTCTCTTCTTTGTTGCTAATGGTCAGAGCTGGATTATGCAATGGGCATTGATTGGAATGATGATGAGAGCCTGGTCATGAATCTATTACTCCTAGATCGTATTGCTGGACTTCGCGATTTAGAGTTTTCAAGCTCCACATGCCTTGTCCATGCCCGCCCATTGCGTAACACCTGCCACGTTCAGCCAAGGACCCATTTTCAAGAAGTTGAATTCAACTTCAAATATGTAGATATGTATGTAATTGTGAATTTGTAAGTGATTTGTAAATATTTCTTTGCGCGCAAGTGTGAGGGGGCGGATGTGCGACCCTGGGCAGTGCACATCCACAGGATCTGTGTATGCAAGCACCAAGCTGGTATGTATCTAACAGTCCTACTTAAGCCCCAGTTACCAGCCACTGCACAATTGATAATCGCTTTATGCGAGAAGAAGCCATAATAATTAGTGTAAAAGAGCGATCGGTGAGGTGTATAAAATCTGTCTCCGCGACAAAGCCTACACATCCGAGAACGATCTCTTGAGCTCTTTGGCTAATTCATCGACCGGCAATGTCATTGGGAAATATATGGACTTCAAGTTGAGGCATTGACCGCTCCAATGCATTTCGTACGCCCTCTTTTCCTATTCAAGACGAATAGAGCATCAACGTTATCTGCAATAAAAAGGTGTGCATACAAACTTGAAAAACTCCCGGGAATATGGTCGCTTGATCAATTAATTAATTGGGCGCAGGGACGCGGGCGGGATGAGTGAAAAACGTTTATTTTATTTACGGATATTTCACAATTGACAGAACCGGAAAGGCATTACGGAAGGCTGAAATGGATGTCTCTTGAATCTGTTCCAATCAATCCTCTTGACAGACTTAGCGGGCTTTTCATCAAATGCCATACTTGCGGATTCTTTCGGACGGTCATTGGCGGCCCATCGAATCGCACATTCTATGTCACATCGTACATAGGAGAGGCATGCATATGCAACCTTAAGAATAGGGAACGTCGTCGATCTTACGCAATTCCTGAAGCCATGGCAGTTGACAACAACAATCGGTTCGCTTAAGGAGCTGCCAAGTGAGCACTCATGTAGCTTTGTTATTGTTGGCCTACACTGAACAATGCCCATTTTTCAGATCTCCCGTACATTCTGGAAGGGTACTCGGAGGAATTTGCCACACGCCAAGGGCTGCGTGCCATTAATAGAAATGAGTAGAGGACCTAATTCTATCTTACACGAACAGAAGCTATGAGCAACACCATGGTATATATTCCAGCAAAATAAGAAAATAGTGTGTAGATACCACCAGCAACAATAAGCCAACGCCAAAAGAAAGGTATGTAACAAGCAAACAACATAATGCAAAAAAGACAAGAGAAAACAGAACAGCAAAAAATATAGACATCAATCATTAGAACACAGAACAGAGAAACCTAGTTGAGTAAATTTTGAATAGAGTACTGACTTGCCTCTGTTTTCAGCTCCAATTGCTTTTTCTTCTCCTTATCCAACGCAGCGATACGTCTCCATCTGAACTGACAACCATTTGAAGTTCTGCTCTTGAAATGCATTGCAATCTCGCGCCAGCCCATGTTGCGTTCTTCTTTCAAGTATCTGAGTAGCATATCGTCCTTATCTGTCCATGCATTGTTTTGCTTCTGTTTCTCAACACGGTATACTCTTGGATGATGAATTGGTTGTGGAGGATAATAAAACACAGGTAGTGGTACGTACATCGGCTGATGACAGTACTGTGGTTGCACAGTAGGGAATATGTCATTGACTGACGGAAGACGGACCTTGTGTACAGACATGGTTGAACTCGATACATCCTTAAATAATACTTTCCAAGCAAAGAGGGGCAGGCACTCCTATATATACCCATAGGCCTAAAGGCTAAAAGGAGCCCTCTCTGCACATCGCCAGTGTTTTTTGATCCCATAAGCCTGAGCACGCGTATGCGCATCAGACGCAAGTTCCGGAGTCAAGATGTGGGCAGCTGTTCTAGAAGAGAGGTCGTAACCTGGCAGTCTGCACAATTATCGCAGGTGATGACCGCCTGCGATCTTATACAGGTTACACAGAACAGGTATCAATAGTAACATAGATCTTCAGCCTTGTTCGCAGTCTACAGTGGTGATATCATCTATTGTGGTTAAATTGAACGTATGTGACTCCCATTACGATCTAAGAGATCACCTGCACCACCGCTTTCTCTACCCCAACTCACGGCAGCCACATATGTTTAAGCTCTGAACTATATATATGTTGTACAGCACTAGTTTGGGGATGTCCAGGCTTAGAATTAGATATCAGACACCTATAACTTTGTATTGATGGATTAGTACTAGCCAGCAAGATGCGGCATAATTAGAGCAAAGATCGAGTTTATCGTGCATGAAATACAGAACTAAGTCCAAATTCGGAATGCAACTTCAAAGTTTATATTATCAGTGTCTGAATCGTCAACTTTATTATTATTAGACCGTAGAGAAAGGGTAGTTCCTTAAAGTTCCAACTTTAGTTACACATGAATATTATTGCATCATGTTTTTTGCGTCACAGATCTAAAAGCCTTCGAAGGCTAGTTTGACTTGGATGGATAATTCCACCACGCGTTATGGGCCAAGTTACATGATCGAGATTGCCGTGTACCTGTGGTATGTAGAATGTAGTATGTGGTATGTGAGCCTCTAAGATTTTCGGAACATGAGGCTGGAGACACAGTTACATAATAGTCCTCAATGTTCAACCAGCTTAATCAGCCATTCTTGAAGTTCCGCTGACATAAAATACAGGACACTTCCCACAGAGTTGGACATCTTAGTAAGTACACTCTTTTATCCATGCAATTCAAGATACAACTCACTTTGGTCTCAAAGTGATGTCACTGATATCAAAGCAGCCATGCACATATTCTTTTCTTGATGAGCATTAGTCTCCATGTGGTACCTTTTCCTGGCTTGCAAGACTTCGAATAATTAGCGAAGTGATCATGACAAGCGATTGGGCTAAAAGTTGCGAGCACAGGAGATGAACCTATGCGGTTGCTCAGTATGTATTTTGAATAGGACATGAACTGATGAATTCGAAAGGGTCGAACACTAACCTTCCTGAGAGACTCTATGTCATACCTTTGTCTCTCATCAACTCAAGGTTGTCCATCATTGACCCACTATTCATGATACGTACATAATGTTATGTATGATCTTCGGGGACTCGCCAGTTTGCGCGCAGCAGTGAAGTTTGTCGGTTTGGCGCATTACATGCATGTGCGGTTGCAACAATTGGTGCGATGGGTGATCATGCGGCGCATACACCCGCAGGCATAACTCGAGTTTCGGCCAATTCACCATCAGTAATGGTGAGAATATGTGGGAGAAGCCATATATACGTCACCAGGACAAGACATGATGTCAATAATACCGCTATATGTCCCCAGACCCAACTGCTAATCAAGCGTCAATCGATTCTCATATCCCAATAGAAACTTGAGATCTGAAGAAGCTGAGCTTACATCACTTAGAGAACAGACAGACCCAGCACTGCAACTCGTTCCACCCCCTCAATGGTCATGGGCTCGTCCGTATGCGTATCATCTACGCAATACTGTACGTTTGTGTTACCATAAATCGAGATTTGAGAGCAACCATGCATTGACATCACAGAATGTTCATTCGTAACGTCCTTCTTCTGCTTGGGTGGCGGATTTTTTATTTGCTCACCTGCCGCCGAAAATGCTTCATCTAGGGCTTTTAAGAACATTCCAACGAACGGGGCCTATTACCCGATCTTGAAATTTCTTCGCAATGGCGAAGCCGGGCTGGTATCTATATTCTCAAGAGTAATTACTAGTTTCTATCAGATAATAATAAGTGTACATCTGCTGCCAATATCCCAGGGGGACGCACCGGTGACCCATGTACCGTAATAAACGTCTTGAACAAGCGCTTACGAGCACAGATGCGTCCGTGAGGCCTTCGAGAACGTTGTCGGAGCAGCCATCGGGCTTCGAGAATAGGTCATTTATTAAGCAATGATAAGAAAATACACTGCTATATCGGATATCAACCTCTCTACATTAGTGGCTTACCCATATCTTACCCCCATAACAAGGCGGAGCGGTGTCCTGCTTATTCGACAACTTGAAACTTGTGTGCCGCAAATTGGATATATGATTCTTGGATAAATCGATTCTCATATGTACGCTTCAATTTATGGGATCCGTGCGGTCCGTCTACGATTGTACTTGGACAATAAATGTACTACCATGCTGTAAATGGGCGGTGCATGCGTTTTTGGAATTGGGTCCATCCTGAGTCATCAAATGCATAGGATTATTGACATTAATGATCGCAGGAGTCAACTGGTGCTAAGCCATAATACAGAACACCCCGCTAATACAACCCTGAAGGATTCATCCACGTTTCACAGCTTCAGTCTCGCCCTTTAGAGCGCCACTTGCCTCACCAGAAGATTCCCTCACATCTTGCTCGATCTCTTTCTTTTTCTCAACGTTTGCAGCTTGTTGAATATCAGATGCGCTGGCAAAGAGACTCACAAATAACGAGATAGTCATCAAGATAAAAGTGGCAACGGCAATAGCTGTGCTAGCATATATACCAGCTTCGGCAGGTCTTGAAGATAAAGTGTTCAAAGGGTCCTCCAAGAAGTCTCTAACATAATCATGAGCATCATCCACAAATGTTTTCAACTTAGAGATGACGTTCTCCAAAACATTCTCGACATCGTCCCCTCCAAGCAATTCAGTTCCTTCAGGCTTTTTAGCATCCTTAGCAACATTCAGCACTGCTTCCTGTTCCAACTCAAACTTTGGCTTCCATGTTTCATTACCCAATAACTGAGCATCATTAATAGAATGGCCCAAATAGATGTTATCAAACAAGATATCTTTATCCATGGACCACAACTCGAAGCCAATCGCACCAATCGGTTCCAAATCAGAAGGACGAGAATCGTGGAACCAGTTTGGATTAGCAATCTTTCTTGGAGACCATTCACCTTTATAATCTGGGTTCTCGATATATGGTTGTGTCCATTTGCCCCTGTACTCTGGGTTCGGAACCATCTCTGGGATCCATTTGCCACAACCGTGGTGTTCACACTCTGGATTTGCAATCAATGGGGCAACCCATTCACCGTCTTCTTCATCCTCCCAATCTTCTGGTTTCTCGCTCTCAGGATCTGGGATATATGGTTGCATAGATTCATTCCATGATTCGGGTTTGACAGCATTTGGATCTGGTATCATATATGGTGCCTGCTCATCCCAGTCTTCTGGTTTTTCAGTCTGATCTGGGTCTGGGATCTGTGGTCTGTTGTCCCAATCTTCAGGCTGTGTGTCCTCGGGATCCTCAATCTCAGTTGGTGGATCGAAAGAAGGCTGGAAAGTATCCTCCTCCAGCAAATTACCAGCTTTAACAACTTCACCATTGATTCTAATTTCGAAATCTTGGTCAGGTTTGATGATCAATGTGTAAAGAGTAGTGGTCTTGACAGTTCTAGCCAAAGGCGGGACTTGTAGATGTTTCTCCTCGTACTCACCAGTGTACGGGTTCTTGCGTTTGATGATGAGATGGACTTTGTTTGTGGTGCCACACTTATCAGGACCAAACATCACTTGGTATGGAGAATCATTGTTGAACTCATTCTCAGCATCGGGGCCACCATCAGCACTCAACAGCTTGACGTAGGCACCACCACAGTTCAAGCCTTCTTGAAGCTTGACCTCGTATTGTAAGACCAAAGTATTATCCTTGTTGTTGAAAGGTTCGGCCAATGGGGCATGGATAGCATGATGGGCCGCCTTGGTTTTCAACACCAAACCTTTATCACCTTTGAAACCTTGGAAGATGGTGGTCTCCTCGACATCCCACTCGCCAACGTAGCTGAATTCGTCATCCTTTTTGGCTTGTGAAATCTTCCATAACTGCGCCCAGTCATCAGAATCGAACTGTTCAAGGAAGGAACCAGTGGCCAAGTGGGCCTTGTCGAAGGACTTGAACTCAGGGTTCTCATGTGCCTGGGCGAGGATTGCCAAGGCGGTTGGGATAGCAATGCTGCTCAACTTCATTTCTTAGTACGAACTTTATGCTTTTCAATTGGTTTGTTAGGCGTTGGATTATTTGGTGTTTGAACACGTCGCCACGTTGGAAAGTTCTGGTGAAATCTCCGACACCCGCCAAAATTATTTGAAATCCGATACCGAAGTTTGACACATTTCTGACCACAACAGAGAACGCCATGTAATAGACTCAAGACGGAGGGAATCAACTAATAGGGAACTTACATTTATTAGAAAGATCAACAGAAAAAGGACATAACGTTCATTAACACTCGACTTCATCCAGGAGGGCAAAAGCATTCGTTGCCTTTTGTTGCTTGACCTCTTCTTCGTAGATATCCTCTACCATCTCATCCTCTTGTGGTTGTTCAACTGTCTCATCCTTCTTCCGTTGCAGCGTATCTACGGCAGATAAATTAATGGACTCCCAGTTGGATTTTCTAGCGGTTTGGACCATCTTTGCCCGCTGCTTACTCTTCAAGATCTTACCCTCTAGTTTATCGCTCAGACTGATGGCTCTTTCAACTTTCTCCTTGTTCAGATTTGTGATCTGAAGGTTTTTTTTTGTGATCTTACTCTTCAGCTCCTTCTTCTGGAGCATGCCGTGTAATAGATTTTCGTTCTTCTTTGCAGTAGCTCTGATAATGGCAGACGTGATATCTGTCTTCTCTGATCTCGGAAGCTTAGACAATGATTTTGCCTCTTGCTCTTCGATTTCATTCCTTCTTGCCGCTCTAGAATGCTTGGAGACTGTTTCAATGTTAGATTTTATCCCATACCAGACAGTGATATACCGACATACTCTTCTTAGCCATTTTGCGTTTCGTTGTTCCTGTCCTCTTCTGCGTGTGTGAAAGAGTTCACAGAGGAAAATTTTCATAACCGCGATGAGCCCGGTGTGGTGTTTACCGATTTTGTGTCCAAATAGCGTCAGAAGAGTGCTACAACTGGTGAATACCAATGTATTGAATAGTTCCACGTGAGTCCTACGTGTTCAGATGACTATGTCACATGTGTATGAGTGTTATCCCAAGTCCCCGAGAATCCTAGGACAGCCACACTTTCCGATTTAGGCAATTCTGTTGATATTTCCGAGATTTCGAGAGGAAGTCCTAGGCCCCCCCAAAAAGCAAACGCCCCCTTCCGCTCATTCTCTTTACGCCTTCGAAAGAGACAAGAGTATAGCAGCAATGGTTGAATTGAGACGTTCTTCTAGAGTGGCCAAACAAGAGGCACCAAAGATTGAGTCTTTGGAAAAATCCAAGGTCACAAAGCCAAAGAAGACCACCAAGTCCAGGGAGACAAAGAAGGAGGAAGAACCGAAGGTGATTTCCAAGGAGTTGCAAATTGGGGATGACATCCCAGATTTGTCATTACTCAACCAGGATGAAAAGGAGCTCTCCTTAAAAGCATTGGCCTCCGAAAACGACATTATTATTATCTTTGCTTATCCTCGTGCCTCAACACCAGGGTGTACACGCCAAGCATGTGGTTATAGAGACAACTTCAACTCCATTAAGGATAAGGCCCTTGTACTTGGCCTCAGTGCTGACTCGCCAAAGGCTCAGAAGAACTTTAAGACCAAGCAAAGGTTACAATATGACTTATTGTGTGATCCAAAAAGAGAGCTGATCGGGTTGCTCGGTGCAAAGAAGTCTCCAACCGGTATTAAGAGATCTCACTGGATCTTCCAAAAGGGGAAACTCGTTGAGAAAAGGGTCCAGATATCCCCTGAGGTTAGTATCAAGGAAGGCAAGGCCAAGGTTCTTGAGTTGTCTTCTTAGATTTCATAAAAGTTTACGAAATGCTGCAAAAATTCAAACAGTAGTAATTAAGAGAGGATTTGTCACCTAAAGAAATAAAAAAAACCCATAGACCCAACAATTAAACTTCGAACTCCATGATGTACCAGTCGTTATACCTGTTTGTGTCATCAGTGTCGTTCTGTACCAATTTTCCGCCTAACCAATTCAAATTTCTTATCAACAGTTTAGATTCAGCTTCAAAGCGTTCACGCTTCAGATAGATCAACAGTTTAACTTCATCCTGATCATCCACATTCAAGACCTCCGAAGTAAACTCAAACAAGGCTATCAATAGATTTTTCAAGTTGTATTCATTCTTCTCTTTAAATTCCTGGTTTACAAACACCTTAAACGTGTGATCTGGATCCATAATACCATATATCGGGTAGCGGAAAAAAGCAGAGAACAATGCTACATATCTCAAACCTTTACAGTTGAAGTTGTTATTCAACTGTTGCAACTTGTTGATATCACCCAAATCATTTTCTGGAACCCTTTGACTCTCACCCAAGAGGATAACGTCCAATGACACCTCAACTGGGGTTGTGTACCGCACAGATTGAGGATTTTTCACCTTAAGCACCTCAGGCCCACCACTGCGGTGGTGGAGAGGTCACTGTAGAGTAATAGCTCTGGAGGGCCAACGTAGATGGCTCTGATGGATCAACCATTAGGGCAGTAGCCGTTACTGGTGACTTGTGAGACAGCTGATGGACAAACATGAGATTTGTGAGTTTCTTCTCCTTTTGTTTCAAGATATTCATTGTGTTGTTATATATGTAGTAAGTAAAAAAGTGTTCCGCTGTGCAAGATGAGCCCTTCAAAATGGGTTGTATGCAGTGCTGTTGACGTTGATATTGATGTTGTGTTTGAGGTCTTCTGTGGCGGACTAGAAATCGACCCCTCTCCAACAAGATCTTCAACCAGAAGAAAGTTCGCGAACTCGTTTTCTATTCGCAAAGTTGTATCACGTGAGCGAAATTGAGAATAGCAGATGGCAGCTCAGAAGTTGGCAACAAGCATTACAGCAAATGACATAAACGCAACCCGCACTGCTCATAGTAAAAGTTATTAAGCTATACTGATCACAAGAGGTTAAAGGTTCAAATGCTAAATCTTTAACCTTAAAGCATCTCTGACAATAAGAGGAAGAAGAGAGCCGAAGGCCTTAGATAGCAATTTTTAACATTTGATGTGGCGATTGGCAAATCTAGAATGATTACGTTTCGACACATATATAATTTCAAGCGGCCAGCCTTAGGCAACACACACAGCATGGCAGCTAACAGCTAGCAGCTAGCATGTTGCGTCATTGTAGAAGCATTCTGAAACATCACACTTTAACATCTCTATTTTAAGGCTCAAGAAAAGGAAATAGAGGCTGGCCAGTTTGTATAGTATCAAATATTATATATAAATAATAATATATATCAATTTATTATTTTGCAAATAATCAAAGATCAATCTTTAGAGTCCAGACAATTGTCAATTTGTTCTGCATTAAAGTTCGTATATCCTTATGTCCCTCATCACTCTTATCGTCCCCATGGTCAGCCTGCCTGGACACTTCCGAGGGTCAAAGGTCGGAATTTCACTAGGACACCCAGAAAAATCGAATGAGGTTCAACAGGGAAGAGAGGTGACAGTCTTTAAAACCCTTAATACAAAGATTCAAGCTCTTCGTTAGACAATGTCATCGAAACAATTGATCAAAAGGATCCCCAAAAATGTGAAATTCTCCACCTTTTCACAACTTCGCTCTCAGGTTAAGAACACAACGATAGAAGAAGAACCAAGTCCAGAACCACCAAAACAGTACGAATTCGACCCATTGAGCAAAGTTCAGAAAGCCTTCTTGGATCGTGTCATCCGTGTAGATCAAGCAGGCGAATTGGGTGCTAATTACATTTATGCCGGTCAATATTTTGTCCTTTCACAGAGAGAACCCCATCTAAAGCCTGTCCTTAAGCATATGTGGGAACAAGAAATCCATCACCATAATACATTTAATGCCCTCCAGGTTAAGCACCGTGTTCGTCCGTCTCTTATCACTCCGCTGTGGAAAATTGGTGCGTTCTCAATGGGTGTTGGTACTGCATTGATTGGCAAAGAGGCTGCTATGGCATGTACCGTTGCCGTTGAAACTGTGATTGGTGGTCACTATAACGATCAGCTGAGAACACTAGCAAATAAGTTTGAAATCCCTGCGAAGGACCTACTCACTGGCGAAAAAGTTATAGGAGTCTGCAGTGAAGAGATGTCAAGCTTAAAAGAGACTATAAGAACTTTTAGAGATGATGAATTAGAGCATTTGGATACTGCTGTGGAACATGATGCAGAAAAAGCTGTGCCATATTGGTTATTGACAGAGGCTATCAAACTCACCTGTAGAGCTGCCATCTGGACAGCTGAAAGGGTATAAGAGTAAAACTACAGAGAAACTATGAACATCATGACAGACACTCATATCATCGTAAATGACAAACTCCATACCAATATTAAACATTAAGAAAGTAGACGCATAGAGGACTATTAGACCAATCCATCATACAGGTTGAGAGCACCAACAATACTGGGATCAATCTTTGAGCCTTCTCTAAACTCGTCCAAACTAATCTCTCCGTTCTCGTCTTTGTCCATAAGCTTGAAGATTTTTTGTACTCTGAGTTCTGGTGTAGCTTCATCATCGTTCAATTTCACCATTGATCCAATCATCTTATATACCGCATTCACAATCGCTAGCATTTCAGTATAGCTGATCTTGCCATCGTGGTCTAAATCATAGAGCTGGAACGCCCATACCAGTTTCTCCTCTAAGGTGCCTCTCGATGTGATACTCAGTGCACAGATGAACTCTTTGAAATCTATGGTTCCATTCTTATCGTCATCAAAAACGTCAAATACATAATTGCTGAAGTCGGTTGGGTCACCAAATGGGAAGAACTGCTTATAGATCTTAATGAACTCAGGTTTGGACAATTGGCCAGAGGGACAATCACGCAGGAAACCTTTGTACCATTGTTGCAATTCACGACGATCAAAATACGTCGACTTCTTCAGCGATGCCAAATCGTCCTTGGAAAGCTTCGAAGCAGACTTTCCCATCTCTGTTAGAACAAACTGGAGACCGCAACAGCTAATTTCAGGGATCAAGACAATGCTCTTTTGACAGCAGTTTGGAATTGACACTCCGCCTCGTTCAATAATTCTTACGTCAGCGGTTGATGTGAAGGATGCTTATGTAATTCTATGTATCCTGTTAAGTTATTCCCCATAAAGTCTATTTGGTAGTTATTAAGTAACCCATAATAATGTCTCTAGATCTATATGATAAATCTTAAATCTGGAATCTAATATCTAAACCTTCAATATCTGACTCTGATTACGGAAAGACTTCTACCGTCCACCAATTAGTCCAGGTTCTCTTCTCTCCAATCACCACTGAAATCTCTCTCATCTCCTTCTCGTCAGGAGGCCCTCTGTCGGCCACATCATCATTAGATCCATAGATGTCCTGCTTATCATCTAGCTTAACTTCTCTGATGAAGAACACTGGCGCCAATATAGGCATACCGATACCCAAAGTGATCCATCGAATCAGCTGTTCTGTCTCTCTGTGTGATAACGAAATGGCAGTTCTAATAGATGTTCCCTCCTGGTAACCTAAGGTAAATTTGATACCCTTGAAGATCTTCGTGGATTTGTTCTGCGCTTCATCTGGTGAGTCCTCTGTTAGCTTATTAATCGCAATCTCGTTCCCCAAATGCCACCTGCAATGGCAGCACCGCTCAATGTTTCAGCAGAGTTGAAAGTAAGGAAGAAAGCAGTGTAAATTGCCAAGCCAGAGACACCAACGATAGCTTGCACAGTTACTTGCAGTGTAATGGAATAAATACCAGGTGCAGTGCCCGTAAAAAATTCCATCACGGTGAGCAACAAACTTGATTCCATCACACCATCAAGGTTCATAAACCAACCAGAAGACCGTGTCCTAAGATCAAGAGCAGGATACATATGAGGATAAGGATATTGGATCTCTTTGGTGATATCGACGAATACTTTCTTGGCATTATTGACACGAGCTGGTTCACCTGCACAGAGGTAACCTCCATCTTGAGGTGTCGAAGGGAAGTGGACATCGAAGCATGCATTTTCACAGTAGTATAGCGCAACCTTGAGATAGTTGAAGCACAATCAAGTTGGTACGATTTCTGAATGATCTTATAGGGATAAATGGTAATCTCGTCTTGGACCACGGGGAGAACTGTGTGAAGTAGGACCTACACAAAACACTGCCAACAAGAAGAATTCAATGACTACCATCACGATAGTACTCGTGTTTCCCCACTTCTTTGGAGAAGATCCACAGTGATACTGAAAGCGATGAAGAAAAGAACAGGTTAGCAACAAGAATCCACCAATAACATCCATTTCAATGAATAGGGCACTTTTGACTTTGGTCCAATGTGATCCCTCTGTAATTTATCCAAGATCATGACATTGGGTCTTGCACTTGATCTCTTTTGGATACTGTCAACCCAAAGCATAGCTCAAGGGGATGGCAGATATACCAAGGACGATAATAAATGACGGTATGCCCATGTCCAAGTAGAGTGCTCTAAGAAAGCATCTTGAATTTACGAACCCGCATAGAGCGCAGGGATACCTGTAATAGCAGATGGTAACTATGTCCATAATCCTCTATTAATCAAATTCGTAGTGTCAGAAAAGAAGATCAAGACATACTTCTTGAAACCGACTCTTCCCATGGAAAAGAAGACCTAACTAGATAGATATTTACCCAAAGCGTTGTATGCCGCAAAGAGAACATAGGTCAATGTGTACATCATCACAGTCACTCCAAAACCTCAAACACGACCTAACAAAATGTGCGACTTTACTCAGGTTGAGATAATCACACAGAGGTGAACTCAAAAGCAATTTTCGCTGTTGAGATCATAGAATGCGCATTTAAAGAGGAAGTAACATAGGATGGCAATTCTGAAGTCGAATCCTGTGAGAATTGTTAGACCAGGTATGTGAGGATGACCACTGCAAACGTGATCCTGACCATGTTCTATGTGACTTTCTTCTCCGCACTCGCAACTTCTTCACACAGAGCATATGAGCTTGAAGAAACTTTACTCACCTTCTCCTCAATCTTGTAATCATTTCTGGTCGGCATGACGTCCTGATCGATCAGATAACTCAGATCAGAAATAGCTTGCGGAAGATGATGGACCTATTTATAATTATTTTAGGCAGATTTTCAAACAATATCAGTGCACTGAGAGTCAATAGGAGAAGGCCAAGGCTGATGAACCCATGAGGCCTCAGTTTGATCTGGGGATCACATATATGCAAGATTTTCTCAGTGTCAGGCCTGTGTCTTTCTTTTGTATATCGTTGACACCCGTTTTTAAAAAAGACTTATGCAGGGTCCAGGACGACGAAGAACAGGACTAATGTTCCAAGAGTTGCTTTTGCATCTCATCATTTGATGAAAATTCTAAGACTCTGAAGGTGCAGCGGATTGCAGCGCGGCCTTCGCAGCCAAGTCTAATCCAATATGACATGTTAAGCAATATTTTTTGGTATCCTCCCCGAGATGTACAGCGGCTTGTGCTCACCGGATTTTCCCCTTGGCGGCCGAAGGCGGAATCCTGGTTGCAAGGTGTGCCTCTTCAGTCCTCCTGAAGAACTTTTCCAGAGGCTGTGATTGGACCAATTGGGCGCTGTAATGTAGTAGATATCTGACCTAATTTATTGTGCGCTTCTTTTGTGGTGTAATTGTTCTATTATCATCTAATTATGATTCATTTGCCGCATTCAATTATCGCACCTGGCCATGGTACTTTTGAAGAGATTGCGCTGTACATCTTTCGGAAGGATTTGACACAGAAAACTTTGTGAGCTCACACTGGTCGGTCACAAATTGACGATCGGACAGGATAGGGGGAACTTGGAATTTGGAAATGGCATTTGACTTCATATTTCAAGAAGGACAATCCCCACCCACCCACTTTTTTTTTTAAGAGCGCGGACGCTTTTTGAGCGAACTGCCAGGAAAGAGTTATGAGTGGCACAATTTATAATGCTTAACAACTTCTAAGGGTCGATTAGTTTCATTGCCATTTTGGAGATGTTTTTAAAATGATATCTAACAGCTCTGTTGGATTTTCATACATGTCTGTATTAATTTTGAAACATAGTTTAAAAAAGTTTCTAACTTTCCTACTGCACCTAAATAGAGAGAGCTAACAGTAAAATCATAGAAAGCAATTAAAAAAGCCCTTCATAATCACTCAGTTGTGTAACTCAAGGCTAAGGTATACAGATAGATATACTTTGATCTATTAATTCACCTTTTATCCCCAAGAATTTCATTAATCGATAAAAGGAATATAAACTGGGGTTTTCTTCTTATACTCAGCATATTTCTCTCCAAAGAATGTAACCAAGAACTTCTCTTCATACCCAATTCTTTCACTGAAGAAACTGTATAATACAATAGAGAATCCAATGAGACCTATGATGTTCAACATCATCAGCTGGGTCCCAACAGCCCACCAGAAGAATCCAAAATATGAAGGATGTCTGAAGTAATAATAGATACCAGAAGTCACCAACTCATGATCGTCATTACGTCTCGTCTGTACCAGATGGTTGAATGACTTACCAGCAGTCTTCATTGCTAACGTTCTTATGAGTTGGCCACCAATCACCATCGCGAAGCCAATCCATTTGATGAAATGGTGGCCTCTCTTGAAGTCTGGGAACAAGAAATACTCAACTGAGAACTCAATGAGTGCGAATGTATGTGCCAATGTGTATGCAGATCCGTTATTAATGATGAATGATTCTGAATGTACTTTCGTAGGATTAAACCTAGCAGTGACCCAATACTCCAGAAAATGGAACAAGGAAAGGGCCATGAGATATACGGCACACGTCTTCAATTGAACAAAGAACGCTGAAACGAATCCTAGTCCAAACAGCATACCTAATCCAAATGCAGTGGTAGCAACCTCATCCAATGGGTTCTTTGTGATATCTGAAACTGTCGACGTCAATTGCTGTGGTTGATCCCGCTGTTTTGTCACTTCCTCTTCCTCGTACTCTTCCTCCTTATCTTCTGGCATCCCAACAAATACGTCGTGATCCTTCTGATCACTCACGAAGGATGATTTCTCAGATGATTGCACTGTTGAAGTTGACGAAGATCTGGCCATGTTGCTGACCTTCTTGTGTAGTTTGCTCACATTCAGAGTCTTCTTCAGGATTCCTGACATCGTGAAAGGATAGTAAGAAAGCCCCAAGTCAGAAAAAAATAATTGAACCTTGATTCTCCGTCTGTGCTTTTGTTCGATGTTTGAACGCTCTCTCTATTAAAGAGAAACCTCAAAAGCTCAAAACTGGCGTTGTGTCAAATTTAAAGATTTTCCACTTCTGGTGTAGACAATCGGACAAAATGAAATCCCGACATTCCGAGCACAATTGCGATGAAAAATTCCGACTGAGACAACGCGAAACTTCGCGATGCCCAATTTTCTTAGCACGCGGTCTGATCATCAGAAAGACCAGCCAGAACAGCACCAGAATTTTGACGGTAAAGCTTTGTTGTTGAAAAGTGGCTAGAAGTTATCGGCCAAGCTATGACACAGGTGAATAAACATGTGCTGGACACAGCTGAACGAAGCGCTCTGAAGAAATCAAAGGTGATTGACCCGGAGCAGTTCGACCACACACCGCAAGGAACATTGGAATGTCTACATAAAGATGCCCATTCTTCACCAGTATCGCTACAGACACTGACAGAATCCCCACATAGGCATAATCCACTGCCGTTTAGGGGTAAAGGGGCATTGGCTAATGTGGAGCCTTCGAAGTTTGAGAAGGAATTAGTGACGATGAGTAATGATACCGCGCTGAAGGTCACTGATGATCAGACTTGGGGCAGACCTCCGTTACCCGCTGATTTTGACGCCAAAAAAAATGACATCTCATTCCAGCAGCTGGATGCCGAAGAAGCTCTGACTGATGGATCTTCCGCTATCAAGTTCTTTGGTGTTACAGAAGAAGGCCATTCAGTGCTTTGTACCGTGACGGGGTTCTTGCATTACCTATATGTCCCTGCACCACTCAATTTTCGCAAGGAACACCTCCCAGAATTTATCAAGTATCTACAAGCCAATTTTCAAGGTGTCCATGATGTCGAGCTGGCAATGAAGGAGTCGATCTGGGGATATAACGGTGGCCAAAAAGTTGTCTTTCTAAAAGTCATTGCTGTTAATGCTAAGGATATACCCAAGATCCGATCAGGTTTTGAGAAGGGACAGGTGTCATTTAACGGAATGTTTGCAACTGGTGGTGATGGTGTCATGACTTATGACAACATTCAATATCTCCTGAGAATGATGATTGACTGTAAAATTGTCGGAATGAGTTGGATTACGTTACCCAGGGGAACCTATTCCATTGTGAATCCTGAAGATCGAATCTCTACTTGTCAACTGGAGGTGACTATAGACCATAAAGACATGATACCACATCAACCAGAAGGCGCATGGCTAAAGAGTGCCCCACTGCGTATTTTGTCTTTCGATATCGAGTGTGAAGGAAGAAAAGGTATCTTCCCAGAAGCTGAGCATGATGCAGTTATCCAGATCGCGAATGTGGTCTCGAGATCTGGTGAGTCAAGACCCTTTGTCCGTAACGTCTTCACAGTGAACACTTGTGCTCCCATCACAGGTTCAGAGATCTTTGAACACGAAGATGAAAAAGACATGCTGATGGCTTGGAAAAATTTCATCGTTAAAGTTGATCCAGATGTTGTTATTGGTTATAACACAACAAACTTTGACTTACCGTATTTATTAGATCGCGCTAAGGCCCTGGGTCTTGGGCAATTCCCATTCTTTGGGAGATTGAAAAATGTCAAACAAGAAGTTAAGGATTCTGTATTCAGTTCCAAGGCTTACGGTACCAGAGAGTCTAAAGCCATTAACATCGATGGAAGAATGCAACTGGACCTTTTGCAATTCATTCAAAGAGAGTACAAACTGAGATCCTACACTTTGAACTCCGTGTCTGCACATTTCTTGAACGAGCAGAAGGAGGAAGTGCAACATTCCAACATTACAGAGCTTCAGAACGGTAATACTGAGACCAGAAGAAGACTGGCCGTGTACTGTTTGAAGGATGCATACTTGCCACTTCGCCTTCTGGAGAAGCTCATGTGCCTCGTGAATTATACAGAGATGGCAAGAGTTACAGGTGTTCCATTCTCATTCTTGCTTACAAGGGGTCAACAGATCAAAGTTATTTCTCAGTTGTATAGAAAGTGTTTGGAAGTTGATACTGTTGTCCCAAATCTTCAACAGAATGGTTCCTCTGACGTCCAGTACGAAGGTGCCACTGTTATTGAGCCAAAGAGAGGTTATTATGACGTTCCAATCGCTACATTAGATTTCAGCTCTCTATATCCAAGTATCATGATGGCACATAACTTGTGTTACACTACTTTACTGAACAAGAACACCATTGAGAGACTGAAATTGCAAAAAAATGTTGATTACACACAGGCTCCATCTGGTGATTGTTTCTTGAAATCACAAAGGAGAAAAGGCTTATTACCAATCATCTTGGAAGAGTTATTGTCTGCCAGAAAGAAGGCTAAGAATGATCTGAAGAAAGAGACCGATCCATTCAAGAAAGGTGTGCTTAACGGTAGACAATTAGCATTGAAAATATCCGCTAACTCTGTGTATGGTTTCACTGGTGCTACCATCGGTAAGTTACCATGTCTGGCCATCTCTGCCTCTGTCACTGCCTTTGGTAGAGAGATGATTGAACAGACTAAACAGGAAGTTCAGAAGCAATACTGTATGGCAAATGGCTATAAGTATGATGCTGAAGTTATCTACGGTGATACTGATTCTGTCATGGTTAAGTTTGGATACGATGACTTGGAAACTTGCATGAAGATGGGTGAAGAGGCTGCTGGGTACGTTTCTACAAAGTTCTTAAATCCTATCAAGTTAGAGTTCGAGAAGGTCTACTTTCCATATCTGTTGATCAACAAGAAGAGATACGCTGGTTTGTACTGGACCAATCCTAAGAAGTTTGACAAGATGGATACCAAGGGTATTGAGACAGTGAGAAGAGATAATTGCCGTCTAGTGTCCAACGTGATCACAAAGGTCTTGGAGTTAATTCTAGAGAAGAGAGATGTCCCAGAAGCTGAAGCATACGTAAAGCAGACCATTGCAGACCTACTGCAAAACAGAATTGATATGCAACAACTGGTGATCACCAAAGCACTATCCAGACAGGATTATGCTAATAAGCAACCACATGTCGAGCTTGCCGAGAGAATGAAGAAGAGAGATGCAGGATCCGCGCCCACAATCGGTGATCGTGTTGCCTACGTGGTTATTAAAACAGCTGGTACAAAGGCATATGAGAAGTCTGAAGACCCACTGTATGTCTTGGAACACAACTTACCTATCGACACCAAATACTATCTGGAAAATCAGCTTTCAAATCCACTGACAAGAATCTTTGAGCCAATATTGGGCGAGAGGCGTGCAAGGGAGCTCCTAACGGGAGCTCATACTCGTACTGTAAGTGTAGCTGCTGCCACAACTGGTGGTCTAATGAGATTTGTCAAGAAAGTTGAGACATGCAAGGGTTGTAAAACTGCGCTGCCCAAAAACAGCCAGGGTGCTCTTTGTCTGAACTGTAAACCAAAAGCTGGTCAGTTGTATAGTGAAGCACTCGCAGCACTTAACTCGCTGGAGATAAAATTCTCTCGACTTTGGACCCAATGTCAAAGATGTCAGGGATCTCTCCACCAAGATGTCTTGTGTGCCAACAAGGACTGTCCAATCTTCTACATGAGAAAGAAGGCACAGAAAGATGTAGCTCAACAGTCCACGGAGCTCCAAAAATGGAACGATACTTTCTGGTGAACAATATAATGCATTCAAGGTATTTATTTTAGAAGCTATTGTAGCTAGAGACGTGCATAGAGATATTCGTTAATCATGCATTAATAAGTTATACTTTACAACGATCCGCTATGAGTGTGGTTGAAATTTACGTGACAGATTTCTTCAGAGCTTGATCAGATGTACCAGACGATGACCTTTTCTTTTCAAGACGTGTATGAGGCGGTTTTCTCGAGGGCAAGAAGATGTTGGATGTTGATCTTGGCTTGACAACAGGGCGCGATTCCGATTGAATGTTAATACCGAGAATATTTTGTCCATTTGAAGTGACTTTAGGAGCTTCTTCCGCAGAAGCTCCTTCACGCAACCCACTATGAGTTGAAAAAGGTCCACCGGAGAATCTCGAGGGAGAAAAGTTAGAGTTAGAAGATTGAACTCTCTGGATCACTGGAACAGAAGGTATTCTTCCACTGGATCCAGTACAGAGGGCCTTCTGAGAACTCTCAATACCATTCACAATATTTTTATTCAGATGCTGTATGCGATCCAAAGCTTTCGAACTTCCAGAGCTAGGAAGGCTTATTGTGTTAGCTCGTTGGATATTTTTCTTCTGGGCGTAGCTATCAAGATTAGACTTCAGCTGAGATTGAGCATGGGTAACAGAACGGACAGGAGGTGAACGGGACTGACCAGTAAGTTCAGGCGGCGATGCTGAAGAAGAACGATTTGAAATGCCAAGCAATGAGCTGGCATTCAAGTTAGGGATGAGAGAAGACGGGGACGGTTGACTCAGCTTGTGAGGCGGTGGTAGAGGAACTGAAGAGCCATTTGAAATATTTGAAATATTTGAAGACCCCTTAGTCAGTTCATAGAAGCGCTTCTTAAGTGCCATTAACCCATTTCTTTCACGGTCATAGTTTGATTGATGACTGGACAGTCTGCTGTCTAGAGCCTCTGCAGCAGGAGTAGCACTGGGCACAGGAGAGACAGTTGATCCTGGCGGAGCTTTGGTGAGTGATGGTGCTAAATACTCAGAAGTCACAGGCTTGAAATTAGAGACGATAAAAGATGATTTCTCTGGAGAAGGCGCAACCTGGTCTGGAGCTGAGGCTATTGAGGTCAATCTTTGTACAGAAAGCACATCGGATGATGGAGCACTAATGTTTGGAGCAGCAATTGCTGGAGAGTTAATGTTTGGAGCGGCCAAACTAGGGGACGCGATATCAACACCAATCGAATGAGCAGAGAACGTGGAAGCGGAAGGCATCAAAGGAGATTTAGAGACCACAACCCTTGGAGCCGAGTTCTGTGCTTTCGAGACTTCTGAAGAAGATAACGTACCCTCAAAATTTGGCTGCAAACGGCCAGCTCCATTCTGAGATGGGGTCTTTGATCCAATCAGAGACGAGGATGATGATACCGGAACCTTTGGAGCAGAAATTGAAGCAGGCAGAATTGAAGAATCTGAACTAGCCACTGAAGTAAAAGACTTCGCAGCCACTGAAGTCACTTCAGAAGTGGAGGTAGCGGAGGACTTTGGGACGCTTGCACAAGCCTTAGATTCACTTTTAGATTGAGCAGCACTCGCTCTTTGATCTGCATTAGCAGATGTTTGAACGGTTATCAGAGGGGTGCCCCTTATATCAATCGAATTATCTTCTTGGCTAGTGAACTTCGAAGAAATGCTTGATGTACCAGAAGCGCATTTAGAAGTATCCACAATAGGACGAGCTATCGAGGCTTGTGAGGTAAGGGCAACACCATTGGACTTTTCTGACTCAGGTTTCTTGGTCTCAGCAATAGTAACGGGAATTCTGAGACTTTGAACTTGTGATGGGACAGAGGGGTCCGGCGGAGAATGTAGCATTGTATGCACTGGAACAGCCCTTGGTATAACTTCAGAAGACCTGACTGCACTTTCACCTGCACTGGATGATAATGAGGAGGCTGGAGAAGTGATAGGCGGGGCATCAATTGGCGAGATGTTAACCGAAGATATGCTGACGGAAGGGTGCCTCTTAGCGAAAGCATTAGATCCAGAAACAGGCGATGGGTGAGACGAGTAAACAGTTGGAGACTCTGAAAGCACAGGCACAATAGGAGAAGGAAAAACTGATGATTCTGAAACAGCTCTAGGTTCTGATATTTCAGTTGAATTCTGTAATTCTCCAGATACCAGCCGATCTGTTAAGGCTTCAGCAGAAGCCTTTTCAATATCAGAGTCCTTACGCTTTTCGTTCAAGAGGCTATCAAGATCAGATAGAGAAACTGAACACCCTTCCTCACTTGATGAGTGAGATACCAACTGCTGTTGTTGCTGAACGGAAACAGATGGTTGCCCCAGTGCCAAAGAATCAGCTCTTTGTTGTGGATGTTGATTATAGTGTTGCTGTTGTTGCTGCTGTTGCTGTTGTTGCTGTTGTTGCTGTTGTTGCTGTTGTTGCTGTTGTTGCTGTTGTTGCTGCTGTTGCTGTTGCTGTTGTTGTTGTTGCTGTTGCAGATGTGCCTGGTATGTGTTTAGAATTGCATCCTGGTGGTACAGAAAGTAGTATTGAATCTGCGATATGTATGTGAAATCTCTCATTCGAGCATTCCCCACTGTAGCCTTTAAATATTCTTGGAAGACAATTGGGTGAAGGGAGCTCTGCATAGCTTCATTTGTAACAGTGACAGCTTGTCCAGCAGAGTTTTGTAATAGCGGAGCAGCGAAAGCAAAGGCCATTGGTAAAACTCTTGTCTGAGAAGCTGGGAACCGCATAGAGCTGCGGTGACCTTGTGTAACAGTGGGCGATCCTTGTCGAATATTTGCAGCTGGAAGAACAGGAGACATCCGCGCTCCTGAATTCATGCTGGGCTGTATCAGGACGGACTGTCCTGACTGAAGAGCACCCATCGAAGGAAGTTGAGGAGCATCCTGACTTTGATCTGACAGAGCTGGTTGATCACTCTTAGACGCAATTTCTACCGTCTCAGATGACTGTCCTGTAGTCGTTGGTTGTGCTTGAGAGACAATATGTTGTTGAGAGATCTGTTGTGGAATCACTGGAGTAGACGATTGACTGGTCAGTTGAGCAGAAAAAGCTTGTTGAACAGCACGTGGCGACTGCTGTCTCTCTTGGGGTTGAATGGGTACCGGGTCAGGGTCAAAATCATCATCATCGGAATCCAAACTTATAACAACTGGTGATGGCTTCTTTAGAGGAGCACTTTGATCAGCCGGTAACTGTTCACGTATTTGATGTACATCGGAATTTATCGTTCTATTATCTTTCGTATTATGCTCATCTTCGTCATCAAAAGAGGCGACCTCCGGTTCTGCTGCTTGATCCTTTACTCGAGGTGACATTTCCATTCTCACCAGGACACCATCACTATTTTCGAACATCGGATGCCAGGACCCATCGAGATCAATCTCCACAGAGTCACAATCCTCTGACGTATTTTTCAAAATATCGAGCACATACTCGTTGAGAGACAAATCCTTCACTGAGATCTTATTGTTACAATAAGGGCAATTCCAAGTGGCCACTTGCTCTTGCAAGTAGATGAACTGCAAAGCATCAAAACATGGAAGATGATGACAATATATGGACTTCACTGGATATTTCATTCTCATGAATGATACAGGACATTTCAAACTTAAGACAGTAGACATTTCTTGAATTTCATCATCATCATCATTACCAGCAACGATCTCCTGCACAGTAACTTCTTTTGGGGTTCGTGGAGAAGCCAAAATCTTTTGCAAAAGTCTGTTTGGGGGTACTTTCTCAACCATATAGCAGAAAACTAAAAAGTCTTGTTTCGTAAATGCATAAACCATCTCCAACACGTTCTGGGAGTCGATAAATGGAGTTAAATCAGCCGGTTTGGCAGTGCCAGGTTTGTTCTTAATACCTTTCACGTTGTCCTTGATTGGAGTCTGGTTGAAAGTTATTTCCAACGGCGTTGGAAACTCAATATCAGCTTTGATTTGTAGTTTCGTCCTATCGTAGACACCACACAATAAGTAGAGTCTATAGCTGGGCACAGTCTTCAAAGTGGTCAAGTCAGCTGCCGAAATCTCAAAAGACATACGGCATGTACCTCTTCCTTCAGCTCTATGGCAAACGCCTGCGGATGGGGTCATCAGTTTCTTCAAGACAAAGAATGGATTCTCTTGAAAGAACAACCATGGCTTCTTTTCAGCACAGTTCTTCTGCGAACTCTTTTGTGAGGATCCCTGTGAGGATCCCAATGGTTCGTATTTGCGTCGGAGTTCTCCATAGCTTTGTAGAGGTCTTTCATACAGGGCATCCTGCACTAAATCGTTAATGGCCAGAATCCTCACATATTCGTTGTTATCTCTTCCAACCTGGAGATACTTGATAACGCGGTCCTGGACATCCGCTTTACGCCCACTCTGAGCGATAGATATCGCTCTAGCAACGCTTTTGAGCCCTGGAAGCTTCAGCGTGCGCACTCGTGAGACTAAAGTCTGGTCATGGTTAGCACGTTATCACCTACATTTCGCGGGCTATATCGCCTTCAGACGGCCGCAGCCTTCGCATATGAAACTCACCTGATAATCCTGATCAGATATCTGTTGCTGCATAGCTAAATACCTAGCTGTGGATATGTAAGGTATCTTTTCTTGTTTATGGTGCTCCTTTCATGCTCTTTTGGCGCCTGGTCCCAGTCCAAAAAATCCGCCAGAAATTGAAGCGCGGTCTGTGTGTTGCACGAACCACAGTGCTTTAAACAATACAGGTCTAAAAGTATGATGTTTGTCTCATATGATATGCGATTGTATGTATTATACTTCCCAAACGAATGAAAAAGTAGAAAATGCCATTTTTTATTCCCTTTCGAATTAACCCTCATTCTCTCTTTTAGCTCTTCCAGACGTACTGATAGTCAAATACTGCTGGTAAATCACCTTGACGACGTTTCCAAGTCGTGATGTCGTTAGTCTGCGAGTTCATTCGAAATAACCTCACCCTTCTATCCTGCTTGGAGCTCCCATAAGCTCCTTCTCCCACAGAGCCACCGAAACACATCCAGAGTTCCTTCAACGAATCACCTTCGGCCTGTCCTTTAATACAACAGTCATTCGTGTGCTCAGAGCCAACGGACATAACTTGGACTCCAATATCACTTAATGCTCTTCTTGTTCTTTGATCAGTCTTAGTTCTCTTTAGTTTATGCTTTTCATTATAAGATCCCACAATGGCAAATGCGCCCTTTGGACGATATTCTTGGATAGGTAAATGTTGGAACTCAATTGATAATTTCGGTTTCTGTTTCAACCCTTTAAAAGATCTTTGTAATATTGCAGAAACTGATTCACTAGATTCATTAAAAATGTCCAGTATGTAAACGGCTCCAGTGACGATATCCCCTTCAAAAACTGGAAGGACATAATTTGTAATGTTCTGTATAGATTGATTTTCGCTATCTCTCACCATGACAGACTCTGGTAACGATGCAATAAATTCCACAATCTCATCTCTTGATACAAACTTATTGAAATCGTTCTCACCTAATGCAACAGCAAACGGAATTCTTCTTGTTATCATGGGCGAAAGGGCCTTCAGCAATGCAGTTTGATAGTCGAAAGTATTCTGCCCGTCAAGGATGTCACCGGTGATAACAACGAGTTGCGGCTTTTCATAATCCAAGACTTGATGAATGAAGTTCAATGACTTTGAATCGGCCTTACATTCAACTTGTTCTTCCATTTGATCTTTACAAACGCCGAAATTTGAAGAGAAATGGAGATCAGAAATCTGCAACACTTTGAACTCATTCTCATTACTAAACTTGAGAACGGGCAGAGTGTCAATGCCAATATCGTAAACATCACGTCTAACAACAATTCTGACAGGGAGTGTCGATTGAAATCTTCGTGCTCCAGGGACAAGGGTCCAATCTCCGCGAGGTTCAATGACATCAGTACCGAACAAGTACATTATATCAGTAATGGCATCTTTGGCATTCGGCCTATCGTACTTCACCCATATTCCATCGGACTTGAGATCCCAATTGTTATAGTTGTATGTGATATCGAGCCTTGATTTCGGTCTTCCAACAGATGTCTGTGCATCCTTGATGACATATGCTGGTGGCTCTCTACCGTATGGATCACCAAGGACAAGATCCACAATGGAATGCCCTGGGTCATTAGGAGCCCCAGGCTTCGAATATCTCACATATAGAAAATCATGATACCAGCTCCAAGAATTTGAGGGTAAGCCATCTAGATCAATAGCCTTCTCAATTCTGTACCATGTCACAAAGATTCTGGCGTTCTCCGGAGACTTCTCGATGACCTGGTTACACGATCCATACCAGAAAAAGCATCTTATCCTCTTAATATCAGATATGTGCCCACCGCGATAGGGCTCCACCCTTGCGACGTGGTTGTTGTAGATATTCAGCGTATGTGTGTCAAACATTGTCAAGACCAAATATGACAGGACCGCAATTGGAAGCAACACTCGCCGAAAAAGCCTGACTGGCTGGCGAAATAACGTCATCTACTGATGATGAAGGTGTATTGGTCTTCTTCAGAGATCGAGAAAGAGATGATTTTGAACTCCCTTGATGACGTTTAAGATCTTGATGAAAATGAAACTGCGGTTGAACTTTTCTTTGTTCTAAATTGGGACCAAATGAAGAACAGCCTAGTTGGCGGGGGAGGGCTAAACAATGGGGTTTCGTTCAGGTGATGTATTCATTGATAGCAAATATATATGATATTCAAATTTCACTCAGCATTCACAACACTACATCTTGTAATTACTCTAAAATATCTTCGAAGACCCCAGTGAGGCCAAGCTCTCACGAAATCATTGTCGTCATTGCAAAGTGAAACTGCAGTGCGTTCTGCACCGCGAAAAAGGTGGCCAGGCCCTCGGAGATACGCAAGGAGATTACGGGTGTAACGGAGAAATGCTGTCAAATTAATTCCTCTACGGCGTGCAGAACTATAGGAGGTCAATCACCATGGCTTTCACCTTTGAGCCCTTTGAAAGAACATTGGTTGTTGAATGATTGGAAGAGGGGAGAATCAACAGGCCATTGGCACCTGCAACGCTCCCTATTCGGCTACTCCGCTGGAACCCAGTGCTCTGTGCAACCAAGTGCTCACCTTCTTGATGAATATAGACCCGCTGATACTCCGGCCTTGGGTCCAGCTTAGCATCTTGCTTCAGAATAACGTCAACTTCTGAGAGAGATGGAAGTTTCTCTGGCATGCGAGGGTTGACGACTCCTGAGAACTTCAATAATGATGGAAGAACGAACAGATGAGAAGTAACGGAGCAAGAAGCCGGATTACCAGGAAGTGAGAAGATGACTTTACCGTGATACTTATGATTCTCACAAAATGTTGCAAATGTGGTTGGCTTTCCTGGTTTCATTGCCACTCTGCCAAAATGAATGGTCCCCAAAAGGTCCTGTTCAATGAAGGGCTTTAGCAAATCCTTCTCACCCATAGAAACACCACCAGAAGTAATGATGTAGTCGATATCATCCAACTGAGATTTAAATCTCTGACCAAGATTTCCGAGCTTATCATTGGCAATACCTAAATCACGAACATCAAACCCAGAACCTTTGAACAACTGCTTGAGCAAAGGTCTATTGGTATCATAGATTTGGCCATATTTCAATGGTTCGCCCAGATTTGCGGTATCGAGATTCACCAATTCATCACCAGTGGACAGCACACCGATAATTGGCTTCTTATACACCTTAATCTTTAGGACTCCAATACTAGCCAACAGACCAATCTCACCCCCTATGCTTGAAATACGCTTACCTTTATACAGAGCCAAAGTCCCCTTGCCGATATCACTGCCAGATTTTCTGATGTTATCACCTGGCGTAACATTCATCGCAAGGATCCTCACTTCTTTTTCTTCACCATCATCCGTCTCGCATACCAGTTCAGTCTCTTCGACTGGAATCACAGCGGTGGTTCCCAATGGGATTGGAGCACCCGTGGTTACCCTCACTATGTTCCCAGAAGTCAACCTTTTGGCCTCTCCAGGTGCAGCATGAGAAACTGACACAACAGGATAAGTACCTGGGCAGTCAGTATGAATAACAGCATACCCATCCACGATGGAAGCATCAAAATCTGGGACGTCAACTTTCGCATAGATGTCCTCCGCAAGGATATATCCGGTGATATCGTCATCAGTGATCAACTTTTTGATGATCACTGGAGACGGTGTATACTGGTTGATTAGATCCAATGCTTCAGGGACAGGAATCATCCGATATGGCGATTTTCTTGCTCTTCTAGAGACTGGACCACCCAATGTGTTCGATAATATGTGATGCTGAACATGAAACCCATGGCTAACTTGATTTCTGTAATCAGGATGGTGAGATTGTCCGTGGTCATGCGTATGTGAGTGTGAGTGTGAGCCTGAGTGCGAAAGATCATACGAATGACTATGCGAGTGATAGTGTGACTGAGATGAACTCTCAGCCTCCAAAGAATTATGTGATTTTGCTTTGTGTAGCTCTCTAGCACTATCAACACGCAATTGCCTCAAAATATGCTGCAAAATATTGATGATTGCATCCAAGTTCTCTGTGGCACCCTTTGGCGAACCTGGAAGCGTGATAACAAGCGTCTCATTGATAATACCAGCAGCTGGCCTTGAACATATGGCATAAGGCGTGACCTTTAACGAATGGTTCAACATAGCAAACACTAGACTTGGTGCCTCTTTCGAGAACAATGGCTTCACAGCCTCAGGTGTCACATCCAATCTCGTGAATCCAGTACCACCACTCAACAGCACCAAATGGGGCGCTGTAGCTTGATTGCTTGTGATTTTTTTAACGATGTCTTGGATCATGGCCTTGTCATCATCAACAATGTCAACACTTTGGACGGATAGCCATTCCTGGTTCTCGAGGAACTTCTCCAGCGCGGGAGCGGTTTTATCTGTGTCCGTACCTCTGTAGCATCCAGATGATACAATTATAATTGCAGCGACGAGTTTCTCCATTTCTTGTTGCTCCTTTGAATTGCGGCCCTTTGAAGTGTCAGAGGCATGAGATCGGTTGTTGCTACAATTGTTTCTGTTATCGGATCAGCCGAAATTATCGTCCACCTTCCTGAACGGGATGTGGGCCACTGCGAAAAATCAACAAATTTTAAGATCCTACACGCTCTTGAAAAATACCATAATGACATCTACTTCTCAAATGCTTTCTCCTCCTGCTCATCTGATTCTTCAGTTTCCTCTCCATTCTTTTCTTCACCAGAGCTAAGGTCAATTAATTGCTCCTCCTCTTCAGATGTGGAGAGATCAGGCTCGCCAATCTCAAGATCAGTAGTACTCATACCATCAGAGTCCAGCACCCATTCTGTACACTTCTCTAACTCATCGCGATCCAACTCAAGAAATTCTTTAACAGACTCTGGCAACGCAACCTCTGTGTGATCCATAAACGTGGATTCTTTTGTATAGACAAAAACGATAGGATCGTTCCACTTACTCTGGGTATGGGAGTGGACACCTCTTTTGATATCGTCAAACCCTAGGGTACCTATTTCGAAGTTGGTATCAATATCTGTTGGTTGAGTATGCTCAATATAGCTCCACTGAGCACCCTGTTCTTTCTTATCCAAGAAACAGTAGTTTGTGGAGCGCAGGATAACACCAGTGAGGATATAAGGCTCCGGATTAGCATCATCATGTGTTTCGGCATATCTTTCCAAGAGATATGGAACATTGTGGATGCTCTTCTTATGCCTCTCATCAATCAGCTTATTATTCATTTCAACCAGTTCTTCTCTTTGCTGCTGTATATTCAATTTGAGAGATTGTACATCTGCCAAGGCATCTTTAATGTTCAAGTCAGATAAGCCACCAGTCTCAACTTCATCAGTCAAAAATTCCAGTGAGTGATCCAAGAACGACTGGATTTGTTTACCCTTGTGAGTTTTGAGTTTCACAAGTTTCTTATTCAACTCAGCTCTCTGTTTTTCAATTTCGTCGTTTTTTTGTTTTACTTCTTGAACTATTGGCTGAAATTCTGTAGTGTATATCTGCGGATAGAACTTCTGCGGAATTTCAACCCCAGTAGGTACGATCATGTCATCAATACAAGGCTCCAATGATACAACGACAGTATCGGATAATGACGAGATTGATTGAGATGTATCCAGCCAGTCAGACCATATAAGGGAATGTAATGTTTTGTACAACGTTCTCTTTACGTCTTCTGGATCGATCTGGAAGAGACCAAAATCTCTGTATTCATCTGACGGAGCATCACACAGTGTACTTTGGAACAGTTTTAAGGGCTTTTCAACACCAGTAAGAGATAATTGCTTGCAAAGTGTCCTATAAAAAACTTCATAGGCATCTGATAGATTATCAACTTCGCTAAATGCCTGCTGTGCAATCTTTGGGAAGCTCTTGACAAAGTTAGACAAGGAGGCAAACGATCTCGAAGACGAGTCATCCATAAATGCAAACACTCTCTGTATCTCCAACAAGAATCTTAAGTCATGCTTGATGCCATCAATCTCAACTTCTGTTACTTCAGAGGGCACTTTAACTAGATCGCCTCTGAACCAGCGAGGCTCATACCCTAATGATCTGAATTCATGATGAAATACGGCCTTTCGGAGCTCTGGGATGTAGTATAGGATAGTGAGAAAGGGTGAAAGATAAGACTCATAGTATCCGCCACGAACAGGCATCAACACCGGTGGAGCACCCTCTCTGCGAAGGTAGGCATTGATCATATCGTCATAGACATTATATGGCGGTTGGCTATCTTCACCTTCATCAGGGATTTGATACACTGAGGCATTGCTGTCATTAGGAGAAGCATTCTCGATGTGCATCACAGAATCAATCCGTGGTGGGAGTGGAGGACCGCCATTTGTGGTATCCGCGTGGTGCTGGTTATACGATGGCGGGAGGATAGACTCGATAATTCCTGATTCAATCGGGGCAGAAGTAGCCGTCCCAGGGTCTTCTACTTTGTCTGACTGCTCTATGAGCGAGTCATTCTGTCTGAAGAGAAAGTCGATGGCGTTATTGATATCTCCACCAGATTGCTTTATTTTTGGTTAATACTCCGTGACACTGCTGTGCTGAGGAAAGCTCTGAAGGAAAAACATACTGTAAGTGCCTCAATCGCCTGATCTCGAGAGAAACCAAACTCGACTATCTGACAGATCTCTCTCTCTTGTGGTGTTAAGCCTGACATGGATGATTGTTTTGTTTTGTGTCTTTGTAGGCTACAATATTGATTTAGCCTTCAGCCAATTCTTCGTTTTCTATTAGAAAACTCTGACACCAGGGATTGGGGCAAAATGTGAAATCTCATAAATGGGCCGGCCATCCCTTGAGGTCCTACGAGGGGCGGAAGCAAAGAGAAGCTAGAGTGGTACTATGAAAATGACGCAGCATAATATATGAGAAGTATTGCTTAGATTGCATACATCTTACGCTGTGTGATCTATCATAATGCAAAAAAAATCCTAAAACCCTTCTAATATACAATCCCCGACTAAAACAACGATCAGAAGACATCTGGCAGTCTTTCAATGACATAAGAGTGGGCACCAACACTCATGATTGGGACACCCGGCACTTTTCTAATACGACGCTTCAAATCAGCATCGTTAGTTGCCACGATGAAACACTTATGCTGCATAACTCTGTTGACAAGACAGTCATCCGCATAGGTGCCTTTATGTGAACAACTAAGCCTCTGTATTCTTGGATCCTTGGCCAATTTCAATGCTATACGATACTTAGGGCCCAATTTCTCCAACTCAGCCATGACACAATCGGTGATCAATGGGATACATTTGGCATACAAGGAATCCATCATGCCTCTAACAAGGTCGATCTTTTTCTGGATGGAAAAGTTGATGAAGTTTGTATCTATGAGGACTTGATATGGGGGTTTGATGGCCTCGTTAAATTGGAAGAAGAGAGCCGATGATACTTGTGGGATGTTTCTTGTCAATTCGGGATCATCTTTAGACTTGCCTTGGTTCTCTTGGTTCTTCTTGAGCTGCTGGCTCTTGTTGGATATTATACGCTTCGTCGTTGCGAATTTTCTTGTCTTTTTAGCTTTACCCATGGTCCTGCTGAAGGTGTTGTAGTTCTGTCTCAGCAGATAAAAGTACTTTGCGAGAGATGGAATTGAGGACATAAAAAAAATTCTTCGGTTAGCGCCACACTTCATGATTGGTTATGAGCGTCTGAGAAAGATCGGTGGCAATGGCGGAGGCGTACAATAGGTTGTAAATTGATGCTGAATGTGAAAACAGAAAACAGCGTTCAGCAGTTCTAATGGGCACTGGATACTGCTTTGGTACCTTATATCAAAATTATCAGTGAAATCCTGGTATTATGGTTTGAGCAGTGTGCTAGGCCTACCACCCTCACTTGTGCCAATAAATGCTTGGATGCCCTTGCCATCCATAGTGTATATTTCAGCACGTTTCTCCAACTTATCCTTAATAGCGTAGTTGAACCACAGACATGAGCTATCGAACCATGAACGTACAATTGTGAGCACTGAGTCTGATCTACCCCAGAAACCCAGGTAATAAGTTGATAACTAATAACTAATGATCATTTAATTAGACAAAGTTTGGAGGCTCGAATCAAACGTAGATACTGAGGCGACCGCTGATATCTGAGCCCGGATTTAAAGTTTGTTTTCCTACCAGCGATGATCAGGCTGCAGATCAGTAATGAGCATCTGAGACCTAGCGCCTTTACATACAAAGTGCCATTTCACGTTAATCCATCTTGAACTTTCTTTCCTGATTGGATTAAATTAAGGCGTAGAGTAAGCATCCCTTAAAACTTATAACGGCACTCGGGATTCTGGCTTGGTGCGAGCGATAACCATGTCTAAGTTTGCGATCTTGATTCAAACCTTGTACCAAAAAAAATCCATAGCATGGGTGCCTAAGACTGCAGAAGCCTCATTCATGGGAGGAAACATTAATATAATCGCACAGCAACAACCAGATTCTCTGTTCAAGACTAATTGTTTCGAAGAATTAATCTAGAACAAGGACCAGATTAATTAGAACCGCAATTTATATACCTTGTATTGTTTGTTTGCCTCATATACACCCAAGGAAAGTATCAGCTGACGCTCTGACTTGAACAAGAAAACAGTTTTGCTATTGAGTATGTATGTCTGCATATGATATCCAGATTTCCAGATTCGTATTTGACGCATCACGCATGACATTACATAACGCGACTTGATTGGCATTTTTCTATCTACAGCACCGTTGAAACCAACTTGCGACTATGAATATGACAGTACCAGTACTAGAATCTTGTCAAATAGCTAGACAGTTTCCTAGCGACTTCTCTTCACTTATTAGATATTTCTAAGAGATTAGCATCTGACCCTCAACGAGATGATGCAGTCTCGTTGGTCACCAACTAAGGCGTCAAAATTTCTTAGGGAGTATTGCTTGAAATCCTTAGCTCAAAACTGCTTGGTTTGGAAAAAGTCGTGTTCAGTGAGTGAGATTGCGCCTTGAAATAAAATAATACCAACCCTTTAGACGGCAGCCAGCGTCTATCGAAGCCGCAAGGCGTCCGGCGGTTCTTCAATAAGAACTCATAAGAACCTAAGCACGCTTATGAACAGTAAATTATAATTGTTCATTTATACATACAATAACACTTCTTTTTCCGGAGCGTTCTAAATATTCAGGCTTCCATGAGGAGAAAAGTCGGTAGTGCTTCAAGTTCTATCTCAGCAAGTAGAGCCCCTGTAGTTCGACAGGCAAGCATAACAAGTGCGAAGGGAGACGCCTCAGTCCGGTGATTTCCCTTTTGGGATTGTGATAGAGTATAAAGGGTACTTCCATATGTCCATTTCCCGGCGGTTAAGGTTTCCCCCAGTAGTGATTCACACAATGATGCATTAGGATGCAGTATCTAAGGCAGAGGCACATGATCGATGTACGTATCTATAAGTAAGACTAAGACATGATGAGTTAGATGCCCGATGAGGCAACTTGGTTGCATTAATCTTTGGCGCCACAGTGAAGTTGGAGTCTCGACCGGCCAGGAGCTGCTTATTAATCAATCAAAGGTGTACCAGTATGAGGATTCTGTATGCTTTTTTATGCCGATAGGGGCCAGCTTTCCAAGCGCGTCGCGTTTAGAGAATCTCCGCCATCGACAAAAGCACTTGTCAGTATATGAATCTGTCATTTCTCTCTCTGAACCAACCGATTAAATTTTATTGGGACTTATGTAGGGAGTGGAGAGTAATGGGCCAATCCCTCCTAAGGCTTAGGCTGATCCAAATGGTGTTTTCGTTGATTCCTCTGACTTTCTTCAGAGCGTAACCTAAGGATGGACAATCATGCGTCCCGCGGCCCTGGGTTTTGATCACAAATGTGAGTTGATGCAGTAATACTTCAGAAATTGATGCAGTGCACTTCCCAGGCCATCGACAGGTGGCATGAACGTGGAAACACGTCCACTTTGTTTTACACGTTCTATAGGAAGCCAAGTTATAAATTACACATGCTTCCTGCTGAATTGGTTCGATTTTGTCGAGTCACCAGTCTTCGGTGAATCAATCCAAATCAGCTCTCAAACAATGAAATTCTTGTCTAGTGCTGCTGTTTTTGCCTTGTTCTCTGGTGCATTGGCCCAATACTCCAATTCAACCACCAATTCCACTTCCGCCTCGATCACTTCCTCTGAAGACTTCATCATCTCTTCTACTTCTTCTTATGTGACTCCATCGTCTTCCGCTGTCGTTGCTCCGGTGTTTTCTGGTGCCATTTCCAATGGCAACGTCCCACAATGGACCGTTTCCATCCCAGGTGCCCTTGGCCCATGGATCTCTATTGCAATTAGTATCACCAAGTCTGGTTCTGGTGGTGCCTTTAACTTCAACGATGCTGAGGTCCACCTTAACGGCGGCAGCACACAATCTACTATCGACTTGACCTCCGATACAATCGAATTCTTGTACACTATTAACGTCCTTTCAACTGACAATGTCCAATTCACATTCGGTGGTGAAATAACAGGAGCTGCTGCCAAGTGGACTACCAACGCTCACATTGTTATCACTCTTCCAAGCACGAAGAGAATGGCCAAGAGAGATACTACTCTTGTCTATGACCTGTCCTACACCGTTGAGACTCCAAATGGTGAAGTCGTTCAGCCATCCAATGCATCCTCTTCTGGTTCTGTCTCTGGTTCTGCTTCTGGTTCCGCCTCTGCTTCTGGTTCTGCCTCCGGTTCTGTTTCTGGTTCTGCCTCTGGTTCTGCTACTGCCTCTGCCTCTGCCTCTGGTTCCGCCTCTGCCTCTGGTTCCACCTCTGCCTCTGCTTCTGCTTCTGGTTCCGCCTCTGGTTCTGGTTCCGCCTCTGGTTCTGGTTCTGCCTCCGGTTCTGCCTCCGGTTCTGCCTCTGGTTCCGCCTCTGCTACTGGCTCTGCTACTGGCTCTGGCTCTGGCTCTGCTACTGGCTCTGGCTCTGGTTCTGCTACTGGTTCTGCTACTGGTTCTGCTACTGGTTCTGCTACTGGTTCTGCCTCTAGCTCTGGCACTGGCTCTGCTACTGGTTCTGCTACCGTCTCTGGCACCCAAACTACCTCTACAACCACCAAGGACAATCAATCCACCACCGTTCTTACTGTCACTTCTTGTGCTGAAAACAAGTGTTCCGTTGGTCCACTCACCACCGGTGTCACTGTTGTCACTGAGACCAAGAACGGTTTGGTCACCTCTTATACCACTTACTGTCCATTAACATCTGAGACTACCGTTATTAAGCCAACCGGTACGACTGTCATCACCATCACCTCTTGTTCCGAAAACAAGTGCACTGAAGTTCCAGTAACCACTGGTGTCACCACTGTAACCTCGACCTCTGCTGGTGTCATAACCACATTCACCACTTACTGCCCATTGACGTCTACTTCTGCTGCCTCTGTGATCACCAAGACCGAGACCAAGTCTTTCACTACGGTCGTCTCTTATGGCTCTTCTACTTTCACCACCGTTAGCAAGACCACCGAGACTGTTACCACAAAGATCACCGCACAAACATCTGACCTTGTTTCTACAACCAAGGCTACTACAGAAAAGACTTCTGACCTTGTTTCTACAACCAAGGCTACTACAGAAAAGACTTCTGACCTTGTTTCTACAACCAAGGCTACTACAGAAAAGACTTCTGACCTTGTTTCTACCACCAAGGCCCCAACAGGAAAGACCTCTGACCTTGTTTCTACTACCAGCCTTTCAACCTCTATTTCTTCAACTACTTCCCTGTCTCCATCTGCCACCATCCACTCTACCTTCGAGGGTGCTGCTGTCAAGGCTGCCGGTTCCTCTGCTGCTGCTTTGCTCCTTGCTTTCTTGTTCATTTAAGCTAAGCTGTTTGAGGCTGAATCATTCGTTGTCATCTGACCCCAATTTAATTCGTTCATGCTATTATAATTTGATTTACACTGCTACTTTTTTCGTTCGTTACACTATTTATTTGACCGTCCTGGTCACTGGTAATATTGTTGATCAATCCATCGTCATGTTCAACAAAAAGATTTATCTTCTTCTTTTTCCAGGTGGATTTTATGGATCGCATTGAAAGCTCTTTCTCTTTCATCATTTAGTTAGGTTATATAATTCTCACTTATATTTATGGTTTTCCTATAGATAGATTCACTCGTAGCACGGTGCAGCAAAGCTTTTAGTATCCTAAGCTAGTTTTGTAGGAAGCTTGTTTGAGATTGCGCCCTTTTAAAGATCTCAAGCATCTGTTTTCCAACATCAGTCGGCAACTCTTGAGTGTCTCTTGAGCTGGTGACTGATTTCCATTCGTTCTGTGGTACCTTCAACTTCCTGAAATGGTTGTTATAAATGTCCTTAACGTATAACCACTGAACTTTGAATTCACCTCTCCATCTTGATTTTTCCATCCAGATCGGCGATTCCTTTGTCTCCAATAAAGGTGAAATCATCTCCGCTATACCACAGAACTTACCGGATCCGTTGACAGAGAAGAAGAGAAAAATCCTCTCATTAGAGTGACGCGAAGTATAGGCCTTGTTAAGACGCTTGTTCCCTAGATCGGTAGATGACCACACCTTGTGCATAAAGCTGGTTTTGACATCAGCTTCCGTAAACGACTTGATCACAAAGAACCGTGAGTCATGTGGGACATACACACTTTGTGGTGATAGGATAAGATCTGAAGTCTCAGACTTGGGTGATCCGCTGCGATTATAAGTAAGAGGAGTTTTGGTCATGTGACTGGTTGAATATGTATAATCTTCAACCGTCACCTTGGAATCCTCTTGATCGGAAGAATAAATAGAGTTCTTATTAGTAACACACCAGTTAGAAGTGACAAGGTTGAAAGAAGAGTTAAACTCGAGCTTCATGGATCTTGGGGCGGCTCTGCAGTCAGGGAGATCTTCATGCAGAACAGCTATGGTTGAGTCTTTCAGTTCACTCATCTCACAGCCCACCACGCTGGCAACTACACTGTGCCAGTCCAGCTCATCCTGTGGAAGCATTGTTGAATTTGTGGGGTGGTGATGACTGGTTGAAGAGAAGGTGAAAAAGGAGGATATCGTGTTCTCTATATAAGGAATCATTTACGGAATGCCACAGATAAGTGCACACAGAGCGGCTAGCGTTGGGGTTATGATGAGATAATGCGAATTAGGTCATTGGAACGGGAATGAAGATATGTTCAAATCAATGCTCAGAAACCATTCAATTTTCTCGCCTATCATTATAATCTCCAGCTGAAAGATGGTTTCCAATGGCGTAGCCGCTCAAGTATGCGCTGATCTGCTAGATAGCGGAGAGGAATCGCGAAACTAGTTGCCTTAACTGTTGGAACTCAGACAGGCAAACAATAAGGGAACTGGAGATTCAGTTGAAGGCAGTCGCAATCTTAGTGAAGCAAAAAAAATAGAAAAGGGCTACTTGATTTTGTATATTTCTGACTTGAGTCTCGGTTTGGAACTATTATGAGGCACTTTAGCTCAAAATATGTTCTCTTGAATGCATGATTGAACATTTCTGTGTTTCAAGTAGAACAGCTGCGCAAAGGTGACAGCAATACAATGATTTAAATTAGATGTATTATTCTATGAAGCATTTGAAGGTACCCGGAATATACAGTGCAAAGATTCAAGATTCTGGAGATAAGTATTCTCAAAATCTTTGTTTTCAAACATTTTGAATGGAATGGGGTTGTTCCGATGAGCTTTAATAAGGATTTAGCGAATTTTGCCTTAGGTCATCATTGAATTTCCTCAAATTATCGATTATAGTGTTCTTGGAGACTCTGACAAGGAGCTCTTCATGAGTTTCAGACCCGTCGAGATCTTCCTTCTTAACACAGTGCTTGGTCAAAAGGTGCATCCTCATATTTCTATTGGATGTATTTCTTTTATGATCTGTTGTTGAATACTTGCAGTTTTCGATGTTGCATTTTAATAGGTGGTGATTTTTTCTACAGTATTTCTGTCCACGTAAGTAGCCATCAATGGCGTTATATCATAGAAAGATCAAAACACGTAGGCCGACCTGTTGCTGACCTGGTCGCGTTCCAAACTAGCAGATAATGGTATAGAAACATCCTTAATTTCAATAACCTCGTTTGGATTGCATCAGACTCGTCCTTCTGATCTTCACAGCCGGTTGGGATAGCTTCCGGTTCATTTTCAAGATCATCTTGAGATTCTTCGGTCATGAAAATATCAGCTGAGACCTCGACCTTCTTAGGTCTCTTGGAAATAGATGGATACTCAGTATCTGAACCCTCTCTTTCTGTATCTGAGCCTCCATTCATAGTTTTGTACATCCTGTTGCCTCTGTCTCTAGGACTATGGACGGGGCACAAACCTCAGTACTTGCGGCCTTGATTGGTTCTTCTTCTTCTGGTTTGTAGATCATGAAGCCGTGAATGAGGTCATGATCGTTATCTGAACTTGTCAATTCTTTGCACTTCCTCACCTGTGTATTCATGCTAAAAAGATGTAACACATGCTCGTTAGACGCATCACTTACATGACCACGTAGAGGCAAAACAGACTGAAAGGATATCAAAACTAGAAAAATGTAATATTATCAGTTACATAAGTGGTATTAAATATCTATGTACTAATCACTGCCTACAGTATAGACGGAATTCGTGTTTTTTTTGGCAGATGCAAGCACCTCCAAGTGATTTCTGGAAATTATTTGAGAGAGGCCTCCTATAAAATTGTATAGCTATAGAATGATTGCTATTTTCCTTCTAAAGACATTGAAGATATCAAAAATGACCATCAGATGCTCGAAGGAATCGATTGATTCTATTTTTGGTTTCATATCTTCAACGAAAAACAATACACAATTTATTATAGTTTTCGAATAAAACCAGGAGCTCTGGGCGCCTATTCGATTCGATCTCATCCCTAAAAGAATAATTAGGCTCAGAAGCGTTTATATCTCAAAATTTTCAGTTGTACTTTTGACAATTACTCTCTGACGGTGGACATTACATATGTCTGATCAGGTTTAACTCATTTGTCATCATTTCAAGGAGGTACCGATATCTTTTCCGCAATATGGTCTCGACTATCATGGTGAACAGATCTTATTTGCCGTTTCGGATGTATTGGCATAATACATTGCAGCATGAGAGGGATTTTGCGTACTCCTGATGGTGCTGTTGTTAATGACCCATTAACTATCAACCTTGATGACGTGTCTCTAACACGTATATTCTCGAGAGTGTTTAGAGCCCATCTATAGTAGAAAATTGGTTGATATATGGCAATAACTAGTCACGCGACTAGCTTATATGAAGATGTGGAAATTTCTGTCTATGACTTTTGGGGTTGGGCAATGTCACAAGTTGATTTCGATATTTTAAGAAAACAATACAACCACCAGTAGCAGAAAAATGGTCACCTATGAGGAAATGGCACAAATTGCCATAACTGAGTTTGAAAGAACTAGAGAAGAATTATTAGAAGCAATAGCAGATACGAAAGAGAACTGCCGTGTTTTTCGTGTTCGATGTTCACCGCGAAATCATTCTTCTTGTGCCTATATAAACTCTGATCTCGTTATAAAAGTCTCTTTCTTCAGCACCTGCCAGATCTTACTAAGGTCCGTTCATGAATGTCCAATTAATTTATGATGACAGCACTGTATTCAAAGCTGTTTTGATAAAACTCTCCAGAGCTTTAACTTAAGGCATTGGATACAGATATGCTTGTTAGCGGTTTGAAGTGTTAATATTTACATGACAAGTTTTCTAGACTGTGTCTAGACTGTGTTATCAACAGAACAAAAAGATAGTCAATCACTCTAATGAATATAAATGAAAGTGGAAAGTCATATAAGCAGCATGATACTTGTTAATATTTTTGTATCCTCTTCCTCGCTGTGGGGTATTTGTGGGACTTTATTCAACTCGTTGGTTGTATGCGATGATTTTCTCAGGTTGCAGCACGACAGCATAGATTCCATACTATTACTTTTCTAGATGTGAAGGCTGCGCTATAATTTATACAGAAGGACCTCAAAAAGGCTCCTAAACTCTATACATCTTTTCAGCTACCATTTGGTTAAGCTCTGTTGCTCTCATTCTTCTAGTTCCATGCGCCAGACCCTTCGTCAGGAGTACTCCTCAGAAAGTTATTATCATGTCTTCTGTGGTCACTGATCAAACCCTTCAACCCGAAAGTTTCTGACATCATCAAGATATGAACTCCCTTCTTAGAAATAGGGTTATAATCTCATGATTATTATACTGTGGTCTAGAACATACAAGCATTACTCAGTATTCCTGAAACTGAAATATCTTTTATCCTCCATCCAGGATATCAGAAAAGCTTAGATCTGAAACCGAAGGTGAAATGTTTGACGGCTTCTGTATGTTGATCAAAGACTAGCCTGTTCCTGATCTCCTCAAAGATTAAGCTGCTTCTAATCACATCAACAAGCATTTGTGAAGGAGAACAGTTGAAGGTGTCAGGGCTTATAGTCTGAAACTGGATCCCCAATGCTCATCGATCTAAAGGCCTCCTTGCTCAAGCGAGCCTACTATTTCTTACCACGTTAGCCACTCATAAGTATATGCTTCTTCAATTGACAACAGAAGGGACTTTACCACAATTTGCGGGTCAGTAAGTATAGGTTAATGAGTTAATGCACTGAGCAAGGTGAAATGACCTCTACAGCATCTTCAAGAAGCTCTCAATAGTTATTCGAATTAAAAATCAGATTCAAATGCTCTTCATCTTCAAAGTTTGGTAGGTTGATTCATATTTTTTTTGCAATTCTTTTTCCAAATAATTCAACAGTCATCATGTTCCTGTTGAGCGTAAATATTGAAACCCGGTGGGATTGTCAATGGAACCTAGATCATGCTATGCTGAGCGCCAAACACTGTCAAGTCAAAAAGAGTGTTAAGCTTAAACCCAGATGCTGAAGCACCAACGGTGAAGGTAATAGCGATATTTTTGATCCACAGTTTGCGGTAGAACACATCAGAGGAACTTTCCATAAATTCTTTGAACTTAGCAGGTGGTGAACCCATGAAAGTTGGAGCGCCAAATATGATAGCAGTGTAGTTTTCCCTGAGATCATCGAGAGCAGCTCAATCAAGGGATTCGTCAGCAGTAAGCGCCTGACCTTCAACTCCTTCAACACTTCCAGCACCATTGAGGAAACGATTCATGAGCCTATTGATGTTGCTTTCAACGGAGTGATATATAAGAGCGACTCTGACCATGCTGATGCTACTCAAGTTCACTATGTTTCTTCTACAGCGTCTTTTCAACCGTACATCATCAGAGGATTTACACGTCCTTTATACATCTGAGGTGTCCAGAGAGCTAACTCGTAATCAGCTGTACAACTCGTAGTCATTTGTAAGCAGCTAAAACAGCCTGTCAGGTGATGGATATCCCGGGCTGCCAACATGATATCTTTTCATGAGACTGCAGTGCGATCGGGTGTAAAATGCGTCCGAGGTCCCATGACATACGAGAATCAGTTAGGTTTCTCTAGAGCATGGTGAGAGTTTAGCTATCGGGTATCGGATAATCCCACTATCCGACCCGTGCTTGTTGAGAGTGAGGGCTAGGTTTGCTCGTCAGTCCACAGAAATGATGCATTGGCCAGCATAAAAACATCTCTAAGAGGAAAGGACATCCTTACACCATAAGCGGGTGCAGATCACTATAACCAGTTATAGGCAGCTAGGATAACTCGGTGGCTAATGTGTTACCCGGTTACGCCCCTAGAGGAGAAGATATCGCCCCATGATCAACCAAGAATGTTTATTGGATAGAGAATCGTATTTGTAATCCACAATCACCAGGGTGGGTGAGAGTTGCCGCACTGTTATCTTCTAAATGCCATGTTTCCCAGGTATATAAGGAACCCCTGAGATCCCAATAAAATTAAATCTTTCAAGTACTTATATCTCTAAACAGGTTAAGAAATGGCCCAAACTACTGTTCTTCTCACCGGTGCTTCTGGTTTCATCGCTCTTCACATCATTGATGAATTAATCCGTAAAGGTTACAAGGTCATTGGTACTGTCAGATCACAGTCTAAGGCTGATAAGATCACTAAGCAGTTCAAAAATGAATATCCAAATGCAGACTTGAGCTTCCACATTGTGGAAGATATTGCTGCTGAAGGCGCTTTCAACGATGTTTTGAAGAAACACCAAGAAATTACAGAAGTGCTGCACACTGCGTCTCCATTCTCCTTTGGCCTCGAGAAGTCATTTGAAGAGGCATACCTGTACCCGGCGACAAAGGGTACTCAGCATGTTTTGGAGGCTGTCAAGAACTTTGCCCCACAAGTTAAGCATGTTGTCATTACCTCTTCCTTTGCAGCCATTCTTCACTTTGACAAATTTGGTGATGAGACCTTCATTCATACTGAGGATACCTGGAGTCCAGTTGAATGGTCAGATGTCAGAGACGAATTTGTAGCTTACAATGCTTCTAAGAAAGCTGCTGAAGTACTTGCCAGAAGTTTTGTGGAGCATGAGAAGCCAAACTTCACCCTGACTACCGTTAATCCTCCGTATGTGTTTGGCCCTCAAAAGTTTGATGACGTCCTAATCAACCCGACTCTAAACACCTCTGCTGAACTTGTGAATAAGTTGCTAGCTATTGCACCTGATAACACTGAGTTTCAAGCCCAGCCGGTCGGCATATCATCTGATGTCCGTGATGTTGCTAAACTCCATGTCCTCGCGCTGGAAAATGAAAAGTTGGCAGGCTTAAGACTGTTCACAGTGAACGGTGCCTTCAACGGCCAAAGTCTACTGAACATTATTCATAAGCTATTTCCAGAACTTGATGGTAAGGTCGGTAAAGGTAAGCCGGAAGGCGCAGAAGAAGTTGCCAAGAGCCAAAACTTCTACTATGATACGACAAAAACTCAAAAGGCAACTGGTTTGAGCTGGACTCCATTGGAGACAACCATCAAAGATTCTGTTGCTCAGATCTTGAAGTATAAGAAGGAGCATGGTCAGCTTTAGACGGCAAAATTACAATTGTTTTTGCATCACTATTTTGTCGTCAAAATTTCATATTTCGGTGGTTTTCAACCGTCAAAAGCGGTTTTCCCTGGCATCATAGAACATCAAATAGAACTCCATGCGAACCTAGTCAACTATGAGCCGAAAGAGATTTCGGATTGCTCGTGAAATGATCTAAGATAACCCATTAGAGAGAACTCTTGATATTCAGGTCGGGTTCAGTTGGATAGTTGGGGAGCATACATGAAATCTGGGGGCTCCTGGCGTTTGAAATAACTGAACCAGCAGCTGACGACTATACAAGATGAAGATGAAGCCTGAAGAAGACTGAAGACTTGGAATTACGTGGAATCTTTCTTGGTTGTATTGCCAGATATATCTTATCCAATAATGTAGTCGACCGTCTAATATATCTTCTAAATAAAACAATAATTCTAATCATGGAAGAAATCTTTCATTACAAATTGGTACCACTATTCAATCTTGGGCTCGTACTTGGCTGATCATGGATTGGGAAAGGCGGGAGGAAATACAAGCGCAAGCAGAGGAGCACATACACGGTGTTCCTCGTGTTTAGACCCGAATCAGGTTTATGCAATGGTTTGGCTATGGTCTGTTTTCCTCCATTGGCCTCTAAAATGTTGTATCCATAAGTCATAGTCAATCCGTCCACTACCGCTTCACTCCGGGTACAATTATGTCTTGCTCGGTGTACTTCTGTCTTGGAAACCTTGCTTCCAACTTGTCCAATAGAATCTCATATTTCGTGCAAATCCCCTTTCCCTGTCGAGACATCTCGATTTACTTGCCCCGAGAGATTCCGCTTGTTTCCTCATCTTCTAGTGCTTCAATGAAGAAAATAGATTAGTCTTCAAAGAGTACCATTATTAAAACAATGAGGACAGTGCTAGTGCCTTCAATGAAATTCGAAATTTCTGTGAAGTTGATTTGGCCACTGGAGAAGAATAGATCTGAAGGCGGTCCTTAGACCTGTTATCAGTCCTTCTGAGAAAATTCAGGTGACAGGAAGAGAACTTTTCTGATTGCGCGAGTCGACATTACAGGGTAGTTGTATTGTAGCGGTCTTGTCTTAGTCATTGGCCAAAACGTGGCGCTCAACTGCCATCAAGTATACTGTTTGCCCGCCGGTGATCAATCATACTTTGATGATTTTAAATTATGGCATACTCATCATTATCAGCTTTTTTGTACTGAAAAGTAGAAATACTTTTCCCTACTGTCGCTGCTACGAATCGCTGCAACCTTTATTTTGACCATTCTCTTCTTCATCAACCAACAGAAAAGCTTTGTAAGTCAAACTATAGGTAATAGTTTCATTTTTGTGATTTTAGCTTGTTAATTACTAGGGATGGCCATCGAATAAAAAATTTGTATTCGACATTCGATTCGAATATTCGTTCGAATAATTTCCTTTTTGGAATTTTATAGTATTTTGAGAGATCCCCAAATGTTCATACGAATATACACTACCATATCGGAAATTAGCTATCCAATGATGCTATTATCATAATCGTAGAACTTATTTCGACAGCACGAGCTGAGGCTATTTCCATTTCGTGCCATTGTGACTACGCAAAAAACCTAAATCTTTGTTGAAATGTCATTTGGGATCGGGGGGATTTCTACCTAGCATTCACTACTTTGATTGGTTGGTACTAAACAGTTAGTTCTGGAGCAAGGACTGCTGTCGACAATTGTGAGAGCGGAGAACTCATTCTGCAACTAAGATTCGAGTGCTCTTGAGAATACCGATGAGAGGTTTTTATCGTCATCCCAACCATCATCTGAACCAGAAGCATCTATACTTAGTACTTCGCTGATATCCTTTTTCTCTAACGCCATACGATTGTATGAAGAACACATCAATCTCTGAAGGGTCAGTGGAGATAATCTGTGTCTGCGAAACCCAATCTTGTTTCTGGCGAGACTGAAAGATCTCTCACATGATGTACTTGTTGCTGAAAAAGGGAATACAGCTCGAGCAACTTTCGATAATTTTGGATATCTGTCAGATTCCATTTTCCAAAAGGAGAGCGTCTCAAAGCATGGGGCATTTGGTGATCTAGGAGACCGCATGTAAGCATCCCATTCAGTTTCGATACTTTCAAAAGAAATCGAACGCGCTCTTTCAGTTTCGTTTTCACCTGTGATACACTTCATTACACTTCATTACACTTCATTACATTTCATTACAATTCTGTCGAACTTGTTCTGGTCTTTTTGTATGATGGGATCAACGTCCATTTCAGCTTCACCTTGTCCTCGAGAAAGTAAACCATCAATCTGAACAACCTTTTCTTGACAAAGGTTGATTATCCCTGTGGAATGGAGCTCAAGATTTTTGAGGATGCCGTTGTGTTTGAAACTAGGGTCCATCAAATTAGCAAGATACATGAAATCCATCAAATCAGCTCTTTCGAAATATTTCGTGAGCTTGGAGCATGTGGCATGTGATGCATTTCTCAGTTCCTCTGACAGCTCCGTCGTGCAAGCCTTGATTCCATGTCGAGCGAAGAAAGCAGCGACCGCACTATGCGTTGAGGCCTCTCCCATATCTCTCAGGAACTCCTCGAGATAGAAGAATGTCGTCAAGGCTTCAGAAGGGCACGCTTGAGTTCTGTTGAACTTTAAAGTAAAGTTGTAGAAGGGTTCGAGGAGCTTCATTAGTCCCAGCTCTCGCCACTCTTGTGTTGAGAGCATCAACTCCATGTTATCTGGTAGAACCTGGCCAAATGGTGCAGTTGATCCCAAAATTCTTAGCTGTCCACGAATTCGCTCGCTTGAATCAACGTAGATCATCTTTAGGTACTCCGCCAGCGGTTGTTTCAAGTTCAAAAACCATAAGAGGAGCTCATATGTGGAGTTCCATCTAGTTACGATCTCACCAGGTGGCATGACAAAACTTTTCGAATCGTTCTTGCAAACCTGTAAGAATTTTTCACGGTACACATCAGACAAGCGGATAATTGACGCTGTCTTTCTGATCTTGACCAGAATGTCAGCGAACGTAACAGATGATTTGAGAAAACTTGTGCTCAGCAGGTTGTTGATGTTTGACAAACAGTGACACCATTGATCTCCGTTGAACACCGTAGCAATATCATTCTCTGCATCAACGTTTTCTGTCCGGTACTCCATAAATAAATGTTCTAAATGGGCCATAAGAGCTAAATTGTTTGAGGCACCATCTGAAGTAATACCTGTTAGTTTCCCAGTTACTCCAAATTCGGCTAATAATGAGAATACAGCATGTGCGAGATTCTCTCCAGTATGCATCTCGTTGAAATGAGAGAACGCTAGAAGTACTTCCTTTTTCTGGAACCCTTCGTCAACATACGAACCTATGACACCAAGATAGTGGCGCCTACTCGGTGACTGCCATAAGTCTAGCGCCAGGTGCAAGGAAAGACACTCCTTTGATGAGAGAAGAGCTTTTATTCGTTTATCGATCTCATCATCGCGGTCTCTAAACTTTCTTGATAGCGTTGCCCTGCTCTTCAATGGAAGACCTACGTCGTTGATCTCGAAAAGCTTCTGAAACTTCTTATTCTCGATCAGTGAGAACGGTAAAGAGCCATCTCCGAATAAATCAAGCAGAGCCTCTTCTGTCCTTGTCTTCCTTGATTTCACGTTGGATTTTTGAATCTGGTTAAGGATATCGGATTTGCAACATATGGAAGTGATTTGATCAAAAGTTTTCGAACCGTCCACATCATCTTTTGATAAATTGTGAAAGCTGAAGAGATGTCCTCTCATGTTTGTTGTGGTAGTATTGGGTTTACTGTCGGTAGTTTCATATTTACAGCGGTTGAACCTGCATTTGATTGAGTGATATCTCTTAACTCGATCGGCTATCCCATAGAAAGAACCGAGAACCTTGACCTCGTAAAACTTCCACACTCCTTTAAGTGAATATCCAACATGCTGCCGTTCGTTGATTCTTGATTCCTCATCAGAACATTCTGAATTAATGACCACGGGGTCACTCATTAGGCCTTCATGGCCTGGTAGTTCATTTTCGTCAACCTCCTCTTGATCTGAAGGCTCTGTGGGTCTCATAATCTCGTCACAGTTTTTGCGATTGCCCCGCGTTGAAGAACCGTATTCCTCATCAGCTGAGTCCCCTTCATTACCGGTACCATCATTAAGACGCAGATAATCTATGGTTAAGCGGTCTCTCTTTGATACTCGGCACGCTTGTTTGGGGAAAACCTTCAGTTTTTGGGCTCTTTGAGTTTCCTCTTCTTTGTGTTCGCACTCTCTGGCTTAGAATGCCTGTGCCTCGCACTTCTGGATGATTAATAATGCAGCATTTGGAACAGTAGGCAAAAAGAGATTATTTCAGAAGCTACAACGATGCTGAATTATAGAGAGTTCCTCTTCCTTGCATGACCGCGACGGGTTAAAATTCCGACTCGCCTAATGTGATTTCCGAAAAGGGAAATGGATAACTGTAGCTCTTATTTCAACACCATTTCAAATGCAACTGGTTCATGTATAGTGCCAATCTGTAATTATACCTACTATATATATATTACTAACTCCCTGCACAGTGCATGTCATTAGTCAAACTATCAACAGTCGAGATTCTGCTGTCGACTCTCACTCTTTCTGCTTTGACTAGTTTTCAGCGGAGGATGTGAATGTTGCTTGTGACTCCCCCAGAGTTTGACACAATCCCGAAGCCAAGAAGAAATAAAGAACACTTCCAACAACAACACAGGAGGACTGAATATCTGATTTTAGGGATTCAGGATTCCAAGATCTCCAGCCTCTCCGATTGGCACTGGCGTGCACAATACAGCTTAGAAGTGTCAGATGTTCAACAGCCTCACAGAATGCTCAGCTTTTGGCTTTTCCTTTCTGCGATCCTCTTGTCAGCAAGTGCCCAGATACCTCACTCCCCAATCGACCAAGAACTATATGATAACCTCACAATATTCGCTCATCTCATCGACATTTCGTATGTATATCTTGGAAATTCTCCCATCCCGCTATTAACAGAAGCAGGTACTGCATCTCGCCGATATCAAGGATTACTCCCCCATTTAGTTGTGATAACGCTTGTGATGCATTCAACAATACGGAAGTTGTATATCAATGGTGTCCAGAAAGGGACCTAGATGATAGCACAAGGGCTTCTCAGTTTGCTACGTCCGGTTATATGGCCCTTTGGCACACGAAGAAGACGGTACTCATCGTTCTCCGAGGCACGAGATCATTTAAGGATGCTCTCATCGACTTGAACTCTGAGATGTCTCCATACAGAGAAGGCTCTGTTGTGTGTGAGAGTTGCAGAGTCCACAAGGGGTTCTATTCGAGTTTCTTACTGACCTGGGATAAGTTAAGGAACTTTATCGCGTACTATAAGAATGTCTTTGAGGACTATGAATTCAAATTGATGGGCCACTCATTAGGTGGGTCCATAAGCGTATTCCTTGGTTTGAAGCTAAGACAGACCTATCCGGATATACATCTTCAAATCATAACAATGGGCCAGCCCATGACTGGTAACAGCCAATTCGCTGAATATGTTGACTTCATGATGGGTTTGGATCAAGATGATCCCTTTTATAACGGTGATATGTTACGGATAACGCATAAGCATGACCCAGTCGTAAAGCTCCCCATCAGTGACAGCTATAACATCATCCTAGGTGATCGATACACACACACAGGTAACGAAATATTCATTAATGATAGCAAGATTGACAATCATGAGCCCTTATTGACAAATGTCATATATTGCGATGGTGATGAAGACTATCAGTGTGCAAGTGGCATGAGATTCACGCGAGATAACAGACAGCATTTGAATTACTTCAGAAGAATGGGAAGATGTGGGTTTGGATTTATATAAATGGACCTTTATGATCGGAATCTAAACCTTGGCCCATCACCATCGTCATCACTATCATTATCAAATGGAACAGATGTGCTTCTTCTCGTGGATGTATCTGGTGTTGCTGTGGATATTCTGATATGTTCCGTAGGTATCACGGTATTATCATCGTTATTCGTACCTACCTCGGTTGCTCTGATCGGTTGATCATAATTCCTTTGGAATTCTGGAACTCGATCTTCTTCTGCTATCTTAACTGGCATGTTCAACCCATCATCTTCTTTAGAAATGATACTGAACTGGAACCCTTCATCTTGCTCTTCATCCGATTCAACAAACAGCTTGTTGACTGCAGGTTGTAGTTTAGGCCTAACGAATTCCACCCTTTCATTTCCAGGAAGATCATCTTTCATTCTTTCCATACCATCTAGCATTGATTCATCCATCTTGGTTGTCTTGAAATCCTTTGAGGGGTCAAAAACATGAAATTTTACGTATTCTTTCAAACATGAAAAGTTGGTATTAACACCTGGCATCTTTCTCTTTGTGTTCTTGACAAAGACCTTGAAATTCTTTCTTCCCTTCCACTTATCGACATTTTCCAACTGTGTAGATGGTCGTATTGACAGTTCACGCATTGGAATGTCGGTCACTTCTATGACCGCCAAGTCTCGTAAATGATCAGCAGAATCAGTACAGATGTCCCTGTCATTCTTAAATCGTTCATTAGCTCGCCTCTTGGCTTGCAGAACTACGGAAGAGAATGATTCTGCCTCCAGCGGTCTTTTCGCAGATTCTCGATCTCGCTGTAAAGGCTTTTCTTGCAAATATGGTATGATCTGGACCACAGGATCCGCCTCTGTAGTATCTGACTTTCCTTTGTTATGCTCAATTTGTTCTAGCGATGGTTCATCCTCTGGGACTTCCCCCAAAGATTGTTCTGTCTTGTTGGTCCCAACAACAGAATCCACAGTCTGTGGGGATGGTGTGAAATTTCCACCAAGCATCATATTGTCTAATTTTGTGATTCTTGACCTCGATCTTTTCCTACTATTTTCATCTTCTGCAGCGACAGACTCCGCTCCAAGAGAGGATACTTTAACATCTTGAGTCTCCACTTTGCCACCACCGGCAAAGAACTCCAAAGAGTCTAAGGCCTTGACACGTTGTCCACGTCTACTCTTCGGCTTTGACTGTTCCTGCACAAACGATACGTCAAAGACTCGCTTTACAGGATTTCGTTGCAGGATTGAGTTATCCAAAGACTTGACTGCTTCAAATATATCATCCGTGCTGGCGATAGAACAGTCCAATTGTGAAGATAAGTTATTCATGTTGGATAGACGATCACTTTGCTCAGCATATGGCTCTTGAGCAATAGATTTCAGGAAAGTTGCATTTGATTTAAATGGTCTTATCATTATCATCTTTTCACATGGGTACGACAACGATTTGATGGAGTGGATGCTATGACTTATGGGATCGTCAGGTTTTGCAAGTTTCGATTCACCCTTAGCACCTTTCAGCACCGGTTCAAGGTACTCAAACTGGTCAACATCTGAAAAGATGAATAGAATGCCATTAAAAATTTCACTCCTTTGGTCTTTTGGTAGGAATTGGGGATCTAAGAGGTATTCTTCAAACTTTGGAAAGTTTTGCTCAAAATCATCATGCAACAAGGGTATACTCTCAAGCAATCTTAACACAAAAGCTTCACTGACAATTGGAATCTGCCTTATCATCGCTTCGAGTACAGATGAAGATCTTATTTTACCCATATTCGTCACAAGATGTGTAGTATCACCCTGCAAATTATATGAATATCTGATCCCAATTTTATTCAGCTGCTGTTCATCAATGCATAGGTCTCTGGGTATCTTCAAGTTCACATCTTTCTTTGCCAACCATAATCTTATACCACCCCTTCCAGCTATCAATTTTGTAGTCGTATCAACCACTCTGATGTCTGGTATAGTCTCTGCGGCATCTTTTAAGGCACGACGGTCAATGAGTTCATCAGCCACAGTAGTTATGCCGCCCACTATGGAGATCTGTATTGATTTCTCCCGCACTGTGAGTATGAGATGTTCCTTGGAGACCAAAGCAGAGTTTATGACGAAATCCTGGTTCGGTCGGCGGCCCAACGTGTAACATTGATGGCTCAACAGAGAGCAAACAGTGACAGCCTCTTTCGCTAGGTTGATTGTTAGTTAATCATGGACTCCTATTCAGATGGAGCAAACCCACACTTCAAGTCCTCAAAGGAGTACCGGATGTACCACATTGCTTTGCCTGACGATATGATCTCCTGCCGTTTGGTTGTGCCGTATAGCTTGTTTGTGCTTTTCATCTGCGTTCGCTGTTTTGTATGGGATCTACGAAAACAGATCAATGACGTTGGTCATTTATGATCAAACTTTATAAGATATGTAGTTAATCAATCACTCGCGGACCGTGGTTCCGTTGGTATCTGACCATTCACGCAGTTAGCCCAAAGATCCGTATCTGCCTCCCTCATCGCCTCTCTTTATCTTCCGTTCCCTTTTCTCATCTTGTTGTAGGTAATTGATCTCTCGAAGATCACCCTCCACAAAGGCAAATTCCAGCTGGATTTCTCTGCCAAGCACCTCATTTCCATCACCTTCTTCAATAGCTCTCTGTGCTTCCTCCAAGTCTCCATACTCCACGAGGATGTACCCCTTAACATAGCCTGTCTGTCTATCTAAATTAAGGTGGATCGACTTCACCTTCCCAAACTCTGAGAAGAAGTCATCGAGATCCTCCTCTGTGGCTTCTTCATGAATATTGGTTCCTATGAGCACGTATCCTTCTATGGACTTCTTCACTGGGATGCCCTGCCTCGTGGTCGGGATCTCAGTATGACCTAATTCGCTTATTAGTAAGTCAACTTCGTTGAGGACTCTAACTGACACTCACTAGTGGTATCAATATCCATGCTCACATCAGGATCGCTCATTTGGTACAGTCACTTCGTGAAAGTTCTACTGCTATACTCTATATGTTTTAGCGGTCAATGCGTTATGTCTCCGTGCCCTGTATCATACAGGGGCTACATAACACTGTACCACTACAACCATCAACACATTTTACCACCATTCTTATAAGGGAATTTTTCTATATATATATATACATATATCACTTAAAGCTAAGAGCAACAGCGAACGAAAGTCCTGGCTTTGCAGTATCCTGGGATCTGTTGGATAGAGGAATGTTATAGGACAAGTCCAGGGTGGCATCATCAGTCTTGTATGAAAGCCCGAGACCAGTGGCCACGGCACTCTTCTTGATCAAATTACCCGAGGAATAAACATAGTTTGCCTGTTCCAAAGAGTTAAAGTCATAGACATCACCGATGTTGAAGTAGTTATACAATCTCAACGGAGAATTCTTTCTGGAGTTTGGCAGTCTTGTAAACAGTCTGAAATCTGCCTTGAAGTGAGATAACCCACCAACGTAATCATTACCGCTTTTGACACCAACACTGTTCGAGTGGAAACCCTGTAATGAGTTCAGCCCGCCGAGAAAGAACTTATCAGAGATATGGAGCTCATCATCCTCAGTAAGGGACTTGATGAATCCAGCTTGCACGTTGTAGCCTAAGGTGAAGTTATCAAACAAGAAAGAAGAGGCACCTTCCAACTTCACAAGAGACTTAAAAAACGGCTGCAATTGTATACCTTGCTGAGATCCTGAGTAATCAACAGAGTTATGTCCAGAAAGCTCATTGTCGAAAGAGATACAGGAGCCATCAGTTGTGAATCTTCCAATGTATTTCCTGGAATCATGACTGAAATGGGTCTGTAATCCCAACTTCAAATCACCTCCAGCGTAGGTACGAATCAGATCGCTGGCGTTATTGGAAATATCCGTCACTTGTCTCAAGGAACCACTAAGGCCCACTGTCCACACAGTAGCGCCGCATGTCTTCCAGCACAAGCTCTGTAACCCAATAAGGGCTCCAGCACTGAATTGCTGATGCGAGGCCCATTTTTGGGCATCGACTGTGGAAATCGTTGGATTAATCATAAATTTGCCAGAGTTTGAACGGCCCCACGTTGGAGACAAGTAAGACAAATCCCAAACCTTTCTGTTGATGCTCTTAGAGAACGGATCATAGTTGATGTTAACGTCAACAATTAAAGAATCACCGTTCTTGGAGAAATTTGGGTTGAGGTAACGGAACCCGGCTGCAACGTCATAATCGGTACTCTTGGAGTATGAAGCATATTTGAAGACAGGCATCTCATTCAATGAAACAATAGCCTTCAACGGTAATGGGTTCTCACTTATTTGCGCTTCACCTTTCAGAAGTGTTGGCACTCGTGAAACACCATCCAAGTCCAATTTGATACCGATGTCCTTAAATAGACCTATATATTGCAATTTCTCACGGATTGAGATCAACTCTGTCTCCAGTTCACTCAAGCTTAGGGCAGATTTGGAGCTCAGGGCTGGAGAAACGAGCTTATTGTAAAAATCATTGGAGAAGTCACCGCCAGTTATCTCAATCTTATTCAGCACCACTGGCTTCGTGCTCTGGTTTCTAAGCAAATCAACTTGCGCATCCTTCGAGAGTTGTTCCGAGAGACTCATTTTGGACACCTTTCGGGTTTAGTACTCACTCAATTACCCTCACAGATTCTCTTCCTCCTGGGCTTTTTCCAGAGAGAAAGTTCAAAACTGCTCCCACTGAAGCTGGCGCCCCGGCGCTAGACCGATTTCCGCGAATTTCCGAAAACGAAACCCGAACATCAATGTGGCCAGTGACTTGATAAATGGTTGTACGTGGGCACAAAATTACACAGCTAACCTCCATCCAGTGGAACAATGCTCTATTAGCAAATTGGGTCACGGGTGAATGGTTCTGTGCGGTTCTACTAAACGCACAGATACTAAATTATAACGAATCTTGAGAGGAGAGTCTTGAAATAACAAATAGGTTATAGCATTCTCATGTATAATGTATGTCATAAAAAGGAAGTTATGTATGACACCCAGGCCACGCTTTATCAATGGTATCACAGCCCCTTCCTCAAAAACGCAACGTGGAAGCTTTTGAGGGCATACACCTCATTCTCTAAGTCACCACCACCAATAACTTTCCCAGTCTCATCAATTTTTTGTAGCGACTTTTCGCCATACTCGATAAACCCAGACTTTTTGTAGAACTCGCTCAACCCATGCTCATAGATCACAGAACAGAAGAGGTGATCTTTCCCCTGTTCTTTAGCCAAGCCGGCAATGGTATCGATCAAGTAAGAACCAACACCTTTCTGGAACGAAACAACACCTGTAAGTTCCCACCCTTGACCTTCAGATATCGTGTCCTGTTTCCCACCGATCGTTCCCAACACATCTTCCAATTTAAGATCATGAGGATCAAAGTTTTGATCCATACACTCAATCGATATTTCAACATCTCTCAATAAATGATTGATCGCATATCCTTGGAATTCACCAGTTTTCACTAGCATCAACAAGAACGACTCGGTCTTATATAGCCCAAGATCCTCTAGAAACATAGATGTGTCTTTGATTCTCGGTGAGTCAATCACTCCGTACTTCTTATTGTAATCATACCCTGTGTTGATAATATGCGTGAAGAACTCAATGAGGGCATTGGAGTTGGGAGACGTCGGTAAGAAAAGGTCTTGAGAGAACCTTAGCAGTTTTACCTGACAATCCTTGGTCATGTCTCACTATTTTTCCTTTGTTTGTTGCGGTATGGGACCAATACAGTTGTTAATCTTTTTTTTTATCGGAAGCTTGCCGGCTATCAGTGCACATCAAGCCCGCAGATACAAATCCAACTAAATATAAAGCAATAATTATTAGAAGACTAATGTACAGAGAAATAAAAAGCATAATCACAAGTAAGCCATCCACAGAGGGTCGCAAGCAGCCAAATGCTTTGGATTAACAGCTTGTTGAATCTGGTCCAAGATATGCTGTGTAGTGACAGAGTTCGAATTGTTAACACTGCAGAGCTGTTGAACTTTCTTGATCACCAAGTCGACATTCACACGGACAATTTCACGCAGTTGAGGCTCCTCAGGAGCTGGACGATGTTGTTGAGTGAACCAAGAGATGGTCTCGTCACGTACAAACAATGGTAAATAGGTCTCCAATTCAGGCTCAGGTTCAGTAAGGGCCCTTGCAATCACCAACATATGAACAGACAAGATTCCTTCCAAACCAGCTTCACCAATCAATTTCTGGATGTTTGGAGTTAATCTGAAAGGAACAGTCTCAGGATTGAAAAAGATCGGAGCAGCACGTTGAGCGTTAACATCCAAGGCAGTGTTGGCAAAGAAGTTCGTGTTGGTCTTAGAACTTGCCAATTTGGATGGGAGCATCTCAAAAGTAGACACAGCACCAGATCTTTGATCTATGCTAATCTTGTGAGGGAGACGGTTGTTAATGCTCATCATGTAGGTCATGAAAAGGAATGATGCATATTGGGAGGTGAATTGTTTGCGGAAAAGCCAAAAGTCCTCAAATTGAGTGAACAATGTGGAGAAATAGTTCTTCATTACAGTGTTTGGAACAATTAAAGACTGGATAGAACTTAAGACTTCAACCCTGATACTCATGATATCGGGCTTCGGCAAATGTGGATCAAATGCATCTCTCAACTTCTCATTGTAAAATATCATTGGCTGATCTCGATTGACATTCATTTTTTTGCAGTAATCCTCGTAGATCTCCTGCATAGTCACAGAAGACTCAGTGTCATTCATGATTCTGATATGTGGTGATAACGGAATGGCAATTGGCAAAGTCAACTGGATGTTACGGCGGCGTGTTTGGACCTTCTTGGACAAAGCATCGTTGAATATACGATACAATTGGAAGATTCTCTCCTCACGCCTGCAATGACGAGCCGCTGGAAATTGTACAGCAAATTGATGGAGGCTACCATCATGACCACGAATCTTGATACGCTTGTAACAAGCATGGGTGCCCCTCACGAGGTCTAAAGTTGGCAGGAAACGTTCGATCTTCACGAAGTGTTGGTTGTTATCTTTATTCAGCAAGTACTGGCCCGGTACCTCAATATCTTCAAACTTCTGATGATGGAATTCACTGAGATGAGGACAAACACTTTCGAGATTAACTTTGGAGAATCTGCGGTCCAACTTGTCTTCTAATCGGTCTCTCCATTTTCTTAACTTAGTGATATAAGTCTCCAAGTTTGGTTTAGTCTCAACAAAGTCATTGTCGAACTCAGCTCTGATGTGCTTGGGCAAAACTGTATCAGCGAATCTCGTGATGTTAGCTTCAGTTGTTGGTGGAAGCTTGGCATCCTCTCTTGGGTTCGGAAGACGACTAGAGTACTGTATACCATCGTTTAGCAAAGCAATTACCAATCTATAAGCATCTTCATCAGCAGTACATTTGAATCTGTGATTGATTTGATCAACCAAAGATTCAAGAGAGAGAGCCAAAAGAGGGTAGGCAGTCTTCAGAATACCCATAATTTCCTCTACGTACTCCCATGGCTGACGGATGTCATTTCCAGAATTACCTGAAGCGGGACGATCAGCACCATTTGAATTGGCGCCGGTTTGTGATCCCTGGGTTGGCTGACCAGCTCCTGGGCCTTGGGAATTTACACTGCCATTCTGTGAGTTCTGGCGATTTGCTGTTGCAATTGCTTGTCTTTGAATGACAGCAAAGTCTTCCTTCGAGGTACGGAGCTGGAAGTGTAAAGCCTGTGGATAGGTCTTTGCGATTCTTATCAAGACCTGACGAACCAACTTGGCTTCCTTATGGGACAAAGAGGTCAGCAACTGAGGGATAAATGTTATCCAGTACCAAACAGGAACCTCACCTCTGTAAGACTCAAAGGCTTGAGACAGAGCACCAGAAGTATCATCAAGACTAATCAGCCACAAAACACGACATAGCAGCTTTCTGGACTTTGCATTCTTATAAAGACCAGCTGCCTGTAAGTAGCAACTGATGGCATTGTTGGCATAAACCATCTCGTTAGGAGATTCTTTGAGACGACGATCATTGAAATGACCCCATTCGGCCCATGCCTTCGCGAGGTTAAGATCAATCTGAACAGCTGTCGCGAAAGCTTGGTTTGCCTCATCCTGTGCTTTGAGCTTGGCCAAAAACATACCCTTCAAAGTGAAGAACTCAGCCTTCTGTTGAGTTGCAAAATAAACAAGATTGGTGTTGCTAATCACATCAAGACCAGTATTTAACTCATTAGCATTTTGGTAATGACATTTGGCTTGCTCTCTGAGCTTAAGAAAAGCCTCTTGAATCTCGATGTTTGGAAGGGTGTAGATTTTCGTTAACTGACTGATACAAACATCTGGCATATTGTGCTTACGAGCAACATGCGCAAATCTGTTGATGACCCACGCAATTTCATGGTAACCCCTGTAAGCATAGCTGTTGGCGTTACTATTACCATTGGCTTGTTGCAACGAAGGAATGAACGGCATATAAACCTTGTTGATAACACCAAATGCATGTTGACGCCAAGTCACAAGATCGTTCCATGTGTTGATGTCATCCCAAACATTTGGTAGACGTTCTCTCCAAGCTTGTAAGATTCTTTTGAGCTCCTGAGACTTGTTATCGAGGTTCTGTGCATTCGTCGTCAAGAGAGAACCGTAAACTTGGGAAGCTTCCATAAACTCCACGTATTGCTGAAGTGTATGTAATAACGGTATATGAGCGTTTGTGAATCTCTTAGGTAACGAGTGCCACTTTCGGAGAGCCAATTGGATACCTTCGTCACATAACTTCGAGAGGTCCTGAAGATTCTCCTTTTGTTGAGAATAGGCTTGAAGTGTCAAAAAAGTTTCGAAAACTTGACGACGAGGAGTTGGAACGTCCATCACTGTTTTAACAGATTGCTCAAGTGGTTCTTTATCAGCAGCCCAATCAGCAACACGCCAACCACATTCTAGTAGCAGGTCCGTAAATCCTTCATGCTTTGCAAGTTCAGTCAATATATCCCAGTGCTGAAGCTTTTCAGCACATAGAATCCAATTGTCTTCCCAAAGAGAGTACTCAGACTCGCCATATGGCAGAGCACCACTACGAGCTTTAATCTGAGCTGCCTCATACAGCTGAAGAGCCTTGTCCCATAGACCAATCTGTTCATAAGACAAAGCAGCGTTTGTTTCGAGGTATTTAGCTCTTCTTCTCCATTGTCCATAAAACATATCATCCTCTTGAAGAGAAGCATACAATTCAATCAACGCATCTTGATTTGCTTCACGTACCAAATTATTCTCAACGAGAGGCTCCTCATTAATGCCTTCCAAGATCTGTATAGAAGGATACCAAGCATCGAAACTATACCCGAGATATTTGATCAAGTGAGGTGGTAACTGGAGATCTGGACATTTACCGATACCTTCAAACAAGGACTGAATCACATTAGGACGAGCATCAGCCTGACGAGAGTGATAATCTTTGGATAACAACGCAACAAGTGCTTCCTTGAATGTCTGCTTCTCACGACGATGAATGAAGTTGTAGGCAACTGGGAAAACTTCGATCCAAGTTTTATGTGTAACTTCTGGGCTTTTATAGAAGAGATCAGTTAAAGGAACAAGAATATCGTTAGCTCTAATATTGGATGCGTTTTTCAAGAAGTCACCGTGATCGCTCAAGAGCCTCTTCAAACCATCCCCCGGTTCATCGATTGTTTCGCCAACAATGCTGTTAATTTGGTCAAAGGCAGCAAATTGGTAACTTCCTTCTAATGTTAGGAGATGGTCTCCGTCAAAAGCTCCATAGAGCAACTGAAGGGCCTGATTCAACCAACAGTAATCACTTAAATACTCCCAGTTTTGCTCTCTTATGACATAGTACAATCTCTTGTTGATGTCTTTTTCGAGGCTGTCATTGAGAATCGACATCAAGCGCCCACGGATCTCGGAATCTGCAAGACGAGTTCCAACTAAAAATGGCTGCTCCATCCTGACTGTTAGCTCAGTACATGCCAAAGATTTATCTTCAAAAATGTCGACAATGATCTGATAAAATTCCTTCGAGAGAGACAACTCACCTCTAAGTTCGAAAACTAACATCTTGATAAGAATAGCAGCTTTCTCTTTGGTTGTTGGGAAAAGATCAGTTGTCGAGAAGACCCAGCTTCTAACCAGAACGATAATATTCTTGAGCAAGCGAATATCAAGAGAACGGTCAATCAACTGAGCCAATAATGTTAAGAAGATACGACGTTGGTCAGCAAGGGTTGAAATTCTCATCGACGATATGCATAAAATCTTTTCTAGAAGCTTCGTCGTCATCTTTTGTTCAAACTCTGCCTGTGGTGATGTTGAATCTGTCTGAGAAATGGTGATGTGATCTTTACAGATTTTAGCGAAAGTTCTGATCAAGCTTTGCACAAGATTATCAAGGGCTTTCGGGTAATGATTGGCAAGTGTCCACGCCAAGGTCACTCCAGCAGCCACAGAATTGGTATTTTGTAGATCCTCCCCCACAACAGCGCTTAGAAGTGACAAGAAAGTCTTCACGTCCTCGGATTGCATTTTCTCGTCAGACCCTGTCTCTTTGACAATCGCTTTTAAGATTGTTCTTAGAACACGTTGGAGACCTTCCTGAACATCATGGTTATCTGATCTCAAACACTTATCAAGTAGGTTCTGTAAGAAGCTAATATTTTCCACCATCCATTCAGATGATTTACCTTCCAATGCAATTCCAAGAACATCCAAAGCATTCAGACAGTAACCCAAAACATTTGCACTTGAAAAGTCTCCTTGAACCAAGAATTTCTCAAAGAACGCCAACTTCACGGTGACTTCACACCAGAACCCTGGGCTCAGGATCTTGTAGAGAATATGAAGAGCTTTCTGGCCTAAATCACTTTCTGACGCTCTCTGAGAACTGATACAAATGAATCTGATCAAAAATGTCACACAAGCTTCCCTTTGAGCAAATGGAACAGAATAGTTCTTTGGGGTTGTGATATCTGTCCCAAGGATCTCAATAGAACCTGCAGGTTCTGAATCAAGGAGTTTCTCCTCCTCCTTCTCAGGCACAGCAGAATCCAAAGAAGTCATGGCCTCATCTGCAGGCTCAACACTGGCCTCCTCTCGTGCCTTCATCTCCCAGTTAAGGATCAATTCTGCCAGTTCAATTGCCAAAGTCTGATTCTCAATAGCAGGATTAGCCATAGAAGTTAACTTCCCCATATATGTGATGATGTTGGGAATGAAATGATCTCTTGCAATGTAGAAGATATCAGCATGGTGAATTAAGAATTGATAGACAGTCAAATTTTGTTGGACATTGTTCTCAGAAAGAACGCGTCTAACCCACTTGATCCATCCCGTAGATGACCCACTTGGCGCCATTCGTTGTGGCATCACTGGTGCCAATAAGTCAAGAGCTTGTCTCACCAGGTATCTGGTATCCATGGAGTGGGTTCTCAAAAGAGCAACAAAAACCTGAGTGACAAGTTTCACTGGAGTATCATAGACAGAAATAAAATATGATGTCACAACATATGCAGCCTGTTTAGTAAGAGAATCCTCTAATTTCATCAAATTCCAGCTGAACTTTATTACATCTTTTCTCAAGTCGGTGACAAGTTGTGGGGCATATTTGATCAGCAAGGCAGAAAGTTGAAGAAGCTCAAACCTCAAGTTATCAATAGAACCAGCAATATGATCCGTGACCATTTCGTTTGATGCTCTCCAAACCTTAGCATGAATTAAATCTAACCACATTGGTACCTTTGACCCAGGTCTCTTGGAAGCCAATGCATCCAAGTTGTTTCCCTTTAAGCCTTCGAACAGCACAATCGAGTTAAAGATGTGCTTTAACACAAATACCCTGGACTTGAGTGACTTACTGTCCGTAGCAAACAGAATAGACTTGTTCAAGTACTCCTGACGTAAATTGGAATCATCAGATTTGACAATACGATTGAAGAGGAAATCCTCTAAACATGGTGAAATAGGGACATTAATGGCACATAAAAGGTCGATAAAGCCCAACACTATATCACACTCCATCAAATTACTTTCGAAGTAAGTGACAAAGAGAACTTGCAATTTTTCGATACTCTGTTTAACACAGAAGTGAATTGGGGACGTGAGAGATGCGTTCTGCTCAATGGAGATGATCTCTTGTGAAAGAGAGAATATATCCAATAAGACAGATCTGTGTTCAAATAACCACTGTTGGTCATTATCTGCCAAACTTTTAATCAAGTCAACGAAGTTGGCAAACTTAATGCACTTGCTTTCTGGCTGTGCCTCTTGGGAAACACTGTTGTAGAAGGTGCTTAGATTCTCTTTGATGTGATTTCTTAAGTCACCACACTCCTCTAAAGATACAAAGTAAGCCACCTTCGTGCCCATTTCTCTTATATTGAACTGCTGGAGGAAATACTGATAGGTCTCTGGTGGGAACCGGTTTAAGAATTTGGCAATGGGAGCTCTGAATGGCGATCCCTGGCTACGTCTCAGATTGTCTTCAAGGTAGTTCAGTGTTCTGATGATTTCTTCCATGAAAGTGTAAGCCTTAGGTGGTAGAAGATGAAAGATATTCAAGATTGCAACTATAATCTTTACAGTTGGGTTGTGTTCCAACTCTTGTGACGAAATAGAGTTTAGCACAGACGGTTGTGCCCATGCCATCAAATGATCAAGAAGCTTTCTACCAATTTCAACTTTGAAGTAGGTGATCAATAGCTCAAGTAATCGAGCTAATGCTTCCAGACCAGAAACAGTTAACTTCTTGTGGTCCGAAAGGTTCATCAACATCGGCCGCAGACCGTTCTGCAGCAACTCCTTCGGAAGCTTTGCGTTCTGTGATAGCACCTGCTGGAGGCCTTGATGAGATGCGTTTATAATTTCAGTGGATTTTGCACATAACGTTTTGAAGAAGACAGCAAGAATTCTGATTCTGGTATGACCCTGTTGATTGAGTGTAAATTCGGGCTTGGTCAAAGCCAATGATAAGAGCTTGATGCAGACGACTCTCAGTTTGACGAGCTGTTCAGATGTTCTGTGTTCTGAAACCTTATGGGCACTAGTAAGAGATTCATCTTCCGCATCAACTAAAGTCAATGCTTCCATCAACAACCTGTTCAATTCATCATTAAATGTCAAGAAAGAATTTTCTAATCCAAGACAGAAAGTGATAGCATCAATGTTACCAATCTGCATTGGGAATGGCAGGGCTCTTAGAGGTTTACCAAAAATTGGGGTCAACAAAATGCTCTTACACTTCTCAATCATAATGGCAACAGGTACACCGGTGGTGGCTGAAAGTGCTTTCAACGCTTCCTGAGAAGTCTCTCTGACGATTGGATTGGCATTACTCAAGTCATAAACCAGAGCACCGACAACGGTTTGGAATGGCTTCTCTAATACTTCGTTTTCTGTGGTTCCCTTATTGGCTTCAACAAGAACCTTCAAAATCAAGTTTTTGGCAGTTTCACAAACTTCGCTTGGGGCCTCCGAGTTCGTATCCCTCAAGACGTAGAACATGGAATGGACCAATTCGAATTGACGGTTCTTGTACCAAGAGATCGGGATATCAAGATCTTCCACCATGCTCTTCAATCCAATTGTACTGGCAAGTTTATTGTAGAAGGCTTCATCATAACTTGAGTGCACAAAAGCATTGAAAAAAGAGCGCAACACAGGGAACTCCAATGCTTTCTCCTTAGAACTAAAGACAAGGACAGATGTATCAAAGATCACCTTGATGGCTTCCAGACCAGCTTCTCTAACTTCCATGAAGTATGAGCTCAACGCATAAATGATAGCATCAAACATGATACGTTCTGACAAAACAACTTTGCCTTCGTGATCGCTAACGAGGAAAGGACGTTGGTTCTTTACCTTCTCCGTCAGAACTTTCCCAACTCCAATCAGTGTGAAGTGCTGTGCAATACCTTTCATCAAAGAAACAGCTTCATCCTTGATCTCTGGTATAGAAATTGCATAGAAGATAGCCTTGTAAAGACGAAGGGCCAACTCTTGTTCACGGTTCAACTTCTGTTTCGAAACGATGATTTCATTCACAACTTCAAACTTACTATATTCGATCTTCTCTGCCAACATTAGTCTCGCGGCAGTTGACAACTTTGAAGCATAGTTTTCCGGGATCTCATGAGTTGGAATGAATAGTAAGAATGCTTTGGAAATGTACTGAAAGGCACTCAGACGGTAGCTTTTCTCAACCGACACATCTTCCAATATATCGATAGCCTGTTTGATACCAGAAGTGACAGATAGAGGAGTTTCTTCTTGCACACCCTCAATCTTGAATCTGGCATAGATCTTCTGGTCCAGGCAAGAAACAACGTTCAAATCTTGATGTGGTTTAATGAAACGCCTATTTCTACCACCCAATTTACCCAAGATTCGGAAAGCAGTATGTGAATGTTGATGGTGGTAAGGTAATGGTTTAAGGTGCCTCCAGAGGGCCTCCATCACTTCATTGATGACAGGCTCAATGATTGGATCGAAGTACTCCGCTGTCAGATTATCAACACATAGCTCTAAAGTTCTCAAACCTTGACTAACAAGCTCTTGCGTACTATTCAATGCAAGCACCAATGGTCTCATTAGGTAGTTTAAGTGCGGCACAAGTACACTTAATCTCACAGGAACAGTTAAGCACAGCTCCACATAGATGTCACTTTCCTGTGGACGACGAGAATTTAGAATCATTCGGTTGAGAGACTCTAAGAGAACTTGCAGAAGTGGCATGATCTCCTTATACAGATTCTCAAAACGACCACCACCAATAGACCTGAACAAAGTTCTAATCAAATGGAAGAATGCAATTGGTTCCTTCGACGTTGTGGTAAGCTTCAAAGAGGTCAAGATCAAATCATTAAGATGTGGTAAAATAACCTTTTCATTCAACGCTGGGAAGAGATTGACGGACATAAAACACAATTTGAACAGACGAATCAAAATATTGGTCTTGACGATATCTGATGAGCCCAACTCCTCCAACTTACTTTTCAGAAACGAAATAAGTAATCCAGAGAAGTTTGGTGAAGTGTTCTCATTCGCCAAAAAGAATTGAGGAATATGAAGCAAAGCAGAGTCTCTCAACATTGCCTCGTATAAGAAACCAACCTCACATTGAACGATCTCATTGAAAGTCGCTGCATCAATATGAATGAAAATAATGGCAAAATTCTCCATTAAATCTTTCTCTTCCTTTGATGAGCTTACTGGTAACGATGGGCCAGTCAATTCCAAAACTTGTTTGTTTGGTTTGGCCTGCTTGTTTTGAGCAGTCGAAAAGAATCTCATGCCTGAAATACATTCACGAAATAATTGTCTCAGGATATTCACCTCTTCGTTAGAGAAGACTCTCGCAAAGTCGTTCCATTTTTGAGCTTGAACCTCATCTTGCGAAGCAGGTGGCGGTGGATTAAAGTTCTTCAAGCCATAACTAATGGTCTTCAAGAACTGTAACAGTGTACGAAACAAATAACGCGCATCCTTCAATGGATCCTGTATTGATGCAGGAGCAATGGAGATTGGAACTTCTCCTTGAAGATCAAAAATATCAAACACTTCATCCTTGATCTTCTTTTCCTCAATATTTTTCGTGGGTTCATCAGTGGTATCCATATCCACATCACCATCCAGATCTTTCTTTTCCATTTTATCCTTATATGCAGCCTTCCTCACGTTATCAAGGAAAATGTTGATTTCATCATCTGCATCAAAGGATTGTAAGTTCTCTTTCTTGAGGGTATCTTGTTGAAGGTGCTCCTTCTCGAGTCTCTTAGCCTCTATCTCTCTATGGTGATTCATTATGTTTGGGAATTGTCTGTTCAAAGCTTCAAATCTCTTGGTAAAGGCGTCAATTATAAGCATGAACAATTCACGTCCTTCTGCCTTAGAGTTCAGACGCATGATTCGTTCAACCAAGTTCAATAATAATTTGGCACTCATAATCTGCACAGTCAATGCTAAAGAGCTGTCTTGAAGATGATTGCAGTACATCGTGATAGTTTGCAGGATCTTATCAGTAGATAACTCATTTCGAACATTATGTACGAAATCAGCAACAATACTATACGCAAGAGGACGGAGAGTTTCGTGAGCTGTTAACCCATCTCCAATGAGGACAGTTTCATCAAACAACAAATCAAGTTTTGGAATGAACATGTTTCTGTACGGTGTAGTCAATATGTGTCTTGTTGCATGCAACAGTTCCTTTCTGGCAGGAGACAGCTCACTAGGACAATCTTGAAGGAGTCTCATAATCAAGTCTGCGATTATATCGGTATAGTCCTTTAACAATGTCTGAGAATATCCACGGATGAAAATATAGGCCAAGAATGAAGCAGCTTTAACCTGGCCCAAGATGAAATCACCATATATCGCCCTATTCTTGATGGCTGGAATCACGGAGGTGTATCGCTGGCCTTTCTCTTCGGCCAACCTTCTTGCCTCTTTCTGCTGAGGTACCTCTGCCTTGAGGATATCAATTATGTGAGGAATGAACTCCGGAAGAGATGTATTGACAATCTGTTTGTACGAAGATGTAAGTGTCACCATAGCGATTGGACACTCCGCAATCGTCTTGAAAGAGAACATGGCTCTAGCTAACTGTTTTGGCTCCTCTTGCGATAACAAAGGCGATGATGGATTTGGGGAGTTAAAAGAGCCCTGATTGTTCTGTTGACCTTGGTTGTTCACAAAAGTATCGGTGATCAGCTGATCCATATTCTTGTACATTTCAATAATGAGCTTTATAAAAGGATCTGCTCTATCTGTCAGGATGCTCTTATAACTCTTAAAGAAGCTGGTCATTATCTTTAAACAGATTACGCCATTCTCATCGTTCTCTGTCAATATGAGCTTTTGTAAGAGGTCAGCAGTCTCGAGACAATAGCTTTGGAAAGTATCATTCATCTGAGATCGATGGATGATTTCAAGAATGGAATTTCTGAGCTTATGCTCAAAGCTCTGGCTTGAGAAGCTGATAGGCACAGTCTCCAACAAATTGATATAAATTGGAATGAAGTGGGACAAGTAGTACTCATAGTCATTTGGAGATGTGAGTGCTTCAATCATATCAGATAGCTCAGAGAGCACAGAGTGTTTGGTCTTGTAGTCAACATCCTGCTTTAGCCGCTGAGCGAAAGCGTCAATTTGTGGTGTGTATGACATTCTGTTGATCTCCACTACCAGTTAATGACCTTCGATTACCAGGTTAAACAACACTGTCACTTACTATTGCAACAGAAACGCGTGTACCGACAAAGCAAGATAACAACCACGAGTTACAAAAAGACCCGAACGTATCTGTAGTTCCGGATGAGCTATTTCAATGCCCTCCTCTCAAATGCGCTTTCTTGTTGCGCTACTGTCTTTTTATGTTATTGTCTAGTCTCATACTGATTGACTTTTCCACTTTTCTTGGTTTTCGAATATGAGGGACCTGTCCCCAATGCGAAAAAAGTTTCACACGTGATATTCATGTGATCACGCCTTGGGTGAGCTTGGACCTGCTAAGCATGCTTCATGTGATGTCCGGGTGACGGAATTAGGCGGAATATAAATCCTGCGCAGTCTTAGTCAGTGATCATAGCCAATCAAAACTTATCGCAACCTGTCAGCGGTCGCAGTTACACCGTCCGCAGCAATACTACAGGTAGTCATGTGGGTGGGCGAAGCACGCAGGTGTAGCACATGCCACTTAGTTATTGAATTATATGTATAGCCGACCCTGGGTTGATGCCTTTGTAAGATGTTGCCCAGTATTCTTGGGGACCAGCCAAGTGATAAGTTAATCGGCCGCTACGATGCGCGACATCCCAAAGCCTCTAAACATTGCAACTCTTAGGTGACTACGCGTGTTTAGTCTAAAGTGATGATGCTATCAGTGACTGGCTTTGAGAGTTCCATGCTGATGCGGCAATGTGTCATCCACTGATAATGAGCACGCTGATCAAATATAAAGAGGTCACGAAAAAGAGCTCAGCCTGATCAGTGATCAGCGGTGCCAAGTTCAGTGATTGAAAAAACTATCGGGTATATGTATGAATTATGAATTCTAGGAAATCGCCGTTCGGGTGTATAAATTGTAGGAAATCGCCCGATTACCAACGACTGAAGACTAATTTGAATCACAAAAACATTCGGAGACAATGAATGACTATCAGACCAACCAATTGAAAACGCAAGAATCTCCTACACCACCGTCCCAATCTACTTTCCATCAACAGAATTACATCAGTGATGAGCCAAGACATAGTGTTAAGATGTCTTACAGTAAGGTCTACGACACCCAACCTGAGGGTTTTTATCAATCCTGGGTGAATTCTATGGGTAACGTCTTTGGTTCTTTGGGTACTATTCCATGTTGTTGTTGTCAGAACCCCTATCATGACGTAAAGCAAGGTAATGTTGGCTTGATCACCAAATTCGGTGAGCTGGCTAGAGTAGTTGATCCAGGATCTTCATATGTGAACATCTTCTCTGAAAGGCTTTACACCGTGTGTATTATGACTCAGGTTCAAGAAATTCCATCTCAAATGTGTATGACTAAGGACAACGTCAACATTGGTATCAGATCCGTTGTCTACTACAATATCATTGACCCCCAGAAAGCTGTCTTCGGTATATCTAACATCTCTGATGCCATCGGTGAAAGGACTCAAACCACTTTGAGAGATGTTATTGGTGCGAGAATGCTACAAGATGTCATTGAACGTCGTGAAGAGATTGCAGAGGCCATCCAGGATGTCATTAAGGAAATCGCTGCTGACTGGGGTGTTTCCATCGAGTCTATTCTTATCAAGGACTTACAATTGGACTCGAGAGTTAACGACTCCTTGTCCCAAGCTGCTCAGGCCAAGAGGATCGGTGAATCTAAAATCATCGCTGCTAAGGCTGAGGTTGAGAGTGCCAAATTGATGAGACAAGCTGCTGATATCCTTGCGTCCAAACCAGCAATGCAAATCAGATATTTAGATGCCATGCAGAATATGGCTAAAACTGCTGGATCAAAGGTTATCTTTATGCCAAGTTCTGGCGAGGTGGACAGAGCTGCTTCCAATATCTCTGGTGAACCCATCGGTAAGTTTAAGGAAATTGAGAATGACAATATCAACACGATCGCAATGAACGAAGCTCTCAAAGAGAAATGAGATCAGGTCTACTGTCCTTTTATCGCCATTTTGCTGGCGTTATGATTTCATTTTTGTGACATGACTTATGAATTTCAACGATTGGCGTCGACCTTCTTCTGAACTACTGTGTCTCCTATGGTGCTCTTTTCTTACCTATTTAATTCCTTAATCATGATTTCTTTTTCTCTCCTCTTAATGCATCAGTTATAGCAGTAACGTGAGTAGCAATTGTCACAGAAGACAGGGGGCTCCATATCGTTAATCAAACTCATTCCCCTCTCCTTTCTATCGAATTCCCTCTTGAGTAAGATACACCCAACACATCGAAAATAATCAGGATCTATGGTAGAGTTGGCATATGTTGCAACATTATAAGCATTTTTAATGATTTGATCAATCTCGGTGTCCTCATATGTCAACTGAAAGGTGGAAGTATTTGCTTGATATGAGTACTCAGTACTTCCAAAGTATCCCACAATTGGTGGTAAGAAACTATTGGCATTACAGCTCTTAGGTAAAGTATCCGAACGTTGCCTGTACTTTTCAAGGAAGCACCCAAAGAATACAGGCCTCTTGTGTAATCCTTTGGCCACAAACTCCTCAGGTTCCGGAATCTCAGGAAATATGTTGATATTTTTGATCATTCCGTTTATAGACACAGCTGCTGTGGAGTGATCTGTATCATTGTACCTCAAGTATGTGTTCTGAATGATAGATCCATTTGGCCAGCCCTGGAAATCGGCTGTAGAATCAATGGAAAAGATTACATCAACTTGACGCGCTGGTTGAAGGAAAGGCTGGTATGGAATATTTTGACCATCTTCTCCTCCGTCAACCATATAGAGATTTTTTGAATTGAAAACCTGAAGATGCTTTGGGTCACCGTACCGGTAGAATGGGTTTGGTGTGTAGAGTGCATAATCAGGATGTTTCTTTGGATCTATACCATTCTGTGTTGATGTTAGACCAAATGTATTCAAAACGGCCTTAATAGCTCTGAACTTTTCTCTGGAAGACGAGGCGGCCAATTGCCACACGTACACCAATACATTATTGAACAACGAGGAGGATGTGCCTGTGATAAAACCAGCATTGTCAAAATTATTATAGCACACAGAACGGTTATTTATATGAAACAATGGTTCACCAGCATGGAGCAGAGATCCCAAGTATTTCAATTTGACAAACATTTCATGATCCCAGGATCCAAATTCGTAAGGAGTAAACTCGAAGACACTTGAATTAATACTTGTAGTTTCCGATCCAGGTTCACGAAGATTCGATAAGATGACAGGGAACGGCTGTTGAAACTCTTTAAATGACTTCAAGTTCATTACACTGGAGAATGTGATGTTAGGCGGACGACCTCGTTTGGGGAAAACACGTCTCGATAATGCCCTTCCCCAATAATCTGTGAAAGATACAGGAAATCCAGCAGCTTTCTTCGAACGAACCTCAAGATGTAAATTTTTGTAGAAGGCGAAGATCTTTTTCATATTTTTGAGAGATATCTCAGAAGGAAATTCAATATTTGGAAGTATATCATGTGCAGAGAGTTTTGGTTCTTCCTTCTTCTTGAACAACAGATCTTTGAAGAAAGCCTTGAAGTTCTCGACCCAGACTGTTTCATTCTTTATGGGCTGAGCCCTTTTAACAGGTCTACCATATTCTGCTTGGTAATTACGTTCAGAGTGGCGTTCTCTCTCAATCCCATCCTCATCTTCATAATCCTCCAAATCTGGTAAGAATTCCAAGTTCTTATAGAACTCCTCAATTACATCATAGCCGTCTAAATCAGCATTCGAAACCAGGAAACTCTGAGAGTCCATCCAACTCCTCTTATGGTTATTCAATCTATCATAGAAATCTGGATCATCGTCCTGCATGTCAGCAGGCAAGACCTGAATATCAGCACGAGTAACCTCCATCGGTTTCAAATTAGGCACCCCCTCCAACAATGGTTCGTACATGTCCCACTCATTTCTCAAGTTTTCGATTGGGATGAAATCACTTAGTGCAAGAGACATCAAGGCCCACGATCCTCCAGATATTGCACCGATGTAGCTCATTCCCTGCAATAAGCCGCCAAGATGCCCAGGCTTCGTAGCGTTAGAAGAACGATCATCAAGAGCCGCAAGTAGCCCAGCACCGTTGAGGAAGGCTCTATATCCACCTCCAGAGATCCCAATAGCCAATGTGATAGGCTTCTTTGTGGATACAACGAACTTCTTTACGTTAAATCCTGGTATACCAACTCGTTCCAAGAACTTCTGAATCGCCAGTTGAGTGAGCTTCTGGCGGTTGGTGAGATACTCCTGCTCATCAGAACTGATATCCTGATTTTTGTCAGTACATTTGAACGTTCTTTTGATATCGATGCTTGATGGTATCACTGTACAACTCCTGATCTTAACATAGGGAAACTGGGACAGTCCACGGCGGTTGGGGCATAAGATGCACAAACAGCAAACAAAAGCCAAAAGATGACGATCATGGTTTCAAATGGTCAATCTTTCGACTTCAAGGCTCTTTATTAACTATATGCGCCTGCTGCTTTGCTTTCCCTATTAATTCTTGTTGATTGTTTATGTTCCTGAATTCGATTATGGTCGGGGTTTTTAGCCTACAACGAAACTAGGAAATCAACATTCATTTCAATTGGCATCCAGGGCGCTAATCACAGAGTTTGCTATACTCGAGATAAGGTCCACGCTCTTCAGTATGAGTTCTGGTTTCACACTCTTCACATTCGTATCATTAAGCTTGACATTCTCCATGGGAGAGATTGGCTTCCCATCGAACCAACTCACAATCAACCCGTTATCACTAACTTCCATCTCTTCAGCATTTGGGTCGACTATGTAGTTCTCACCGATGATGACCACAGTAAAGATTATTGGGACCGCAACTTCAAGCTTAACAAACTCATAGTCATGGAAAGTTGGTTGTTCCTCGATCTCTTTGTCATCAACACTCGATGTGATCTTTGGTAGGTATGTGTGCTTCAACGCAAGGTATGTAGCAAAAGACATAAGTGTTAATGGGTGTGAGTAATTCGAAATGACAAGAATGTCAATAAAGATTTTGAATGCAAATTTGGATGTAAGATTGAGAGCCTTGCGTGGAATATGTCTGGAGTATAACGATTGTAATGTCGATGTGAGGTTCAAAATAAATGATGAGTCCTCTCTATGGCCAGCAACTTCGACATCCACAGAGACTAATTCTGGCTCTAAGGACTTTTCAACAACTTTGGCCTTGATGCTTACAATACATTCACTACCATCACTCAGTGTTATCTTCGCAGACCCATTAGATGATCCCAACAGGTCAACTTGAGATTGTATGGGTCTGAATTGTTTGATACTTCTTCCGTCAGGCCTTATTGGTGGAGTGCTGCACAGAGACTCGTACAGATATGATCTTTCAGTCGCTGAGAGGATCATTGCTTGTGACTTTCCTTGGATTTATATCACTCAGATCAGTCAAGTCAACGGGTAGAAGAGAGAAAGGTTGAATGCAAAAAAGTTTCACCCGCGTTGCGCCAATTTGCGCAAAGCGGCGAAAGCTCCAAACTGGAAGACAAAAGAGAAAATTGTAAAAAGGATAAGCGACAAACTCAACTTGTCGAGAGAGTTCTCGTTCAAGTCTCTGAGCTGTCTTTCTCTTCTCAAGAGATACTTCATCCCCTTTTCAACAGAAAGGAATTGCTGTTTTATCTGTGATCTGAGAGTTTTGTGCGATGCGTCCAATCCTCTCTGCATGGCTCGAAGCAGCTGTGGATCAGGATATCTGGGAGTCCCGTCAATTTGTTCCAACGTGAGCGATACCTCTCTTCGCTTAGGTTCATAAGACCAACTGGCATCGATGACAACATTACTGAAACATATATCTACGACTGCATTGGATTCTGGCGTGAAGACGATCTTTGTCACGTGATCTCGAAGGTTCTGGTAAAGGTTAACAAAGAGCACATCATCAATTGCCATACAGAAACACTCACCTCTTTCGTTCTCAAAAGGTTGCCCATGTGGTCTGTGATTCTCACATTGAGCCTCTGTTTTGGTATGAACTCATCTGTCTCGATCAATATTACGCTCATATAGTCCTGTAATTCGTACCGTATGCACATCTCTTCGGGTTGTTCGTATGGCTGGACATTGCCTTGTCCTACAGGATCAATTACGAATATGAGAGCTTTTGAGAGTTGCGTGAGTGACAATAAGGATAAAAAGAATCTCATTGTTGTTTAAAGTCTTCCTCCTTCTACAGTGGATATCAAAAGAGAACGGATTTCTTCTCGAGTCTGAAAGATGGCACGAAGATGACACAAAGACGAAATCGTTCAAATATACAAGAAGGCATAAAATCTGTAATTCATTAGAGCATTATTTGGCATAGGCAACATCATGGTAGTAATTAGGATAGTCCTCATAGGAACACACTATTTGGCGCATTGGCATCCACCACATCATTGTCTGTGTCGATGGGATGAATTTTCTCAGTCACTGCATCGAGACTGGTCTGAACCGGAGCCTTGGTTTCCTTTGACAGCCCACGATGTTGCAGCTCGTCATTGACTCTGTCAATTCTTTGGTGTTGATTGTTAGCAACTACAGTGTTCTCAGTGATGATCTCTTGGAACAGGTCCCTGTCCTCTTGACCGACATCGTTAAACTCGTCATCCTCATCATCGCTATCAGGGGTCTGCCCCTTGATGAGCTTCTCCAATTTGTTATTGGTCTTCTCCAGTTTGGCAATAGACTTGGTCAACTGTTCCTTTAAGTTGTACAGCTCAGCATCAGGAACCTCTCTCACTGCGACAGTGAACTCTTCAATCTGAATTGGTCTGTTGATAGCGGACATTAGTATCTTCGTATCTCCCTCTTTCTACTATGGTTCTTGTAGTGGTCTTCGAGTGGACTCTTCTCCTTCTTTGCTCAGTGCTGACCAGAGAAGTGTCTGTGAGCATTTTGAAGAGGAGAAGCAAACGTCTCCGCGAACAGAAACCAAAAACAAACGTAACAGCATGTGGATCATCGCCAAACCGAAAAAGAAGAACTCATCAGAGAAGAAGAAAACGCAGAAGTATGACAGATCTGGAGCAGTGGTTTGCGGGCGTACAGAATGTTGAACAGGTTAATGAACGCATCAATGAGCTCCAGGCGCAGAGAGAACAGCTGCTGAACATTAACAACGCTGACGACAGTAGAGTTGGAGACCTCTCCAGTGCCATTGAAATGGCGATTAGGAATGAGGATATTGCTACGCTGGATGCATTGGTAGTTTCACATGGTGATATTAAGTCCCTGCTTGCTGCAAAGAATATGATTGCCCGCAGAAGGCTGTTGATAGAGCAGAGGAAACAGCTTGTGTTTTATGAAGACCTGAAAGCTAGATTGAATTCCCTGACTGGATACGATTTCGAGCAAATGAAGACTCTAAGGGATCTTATCTATCAACTAAACAACCGGGAGCTCCAAGATGACCTGTTTAATAGAGTTGAGACGATCGTGTTGTCCTGTAAGACCGAATTTACAGAGGAATTTGCTGAATCCTTACATGGTGCTAATTGGCTTAATTCAGTCACCATTTGCCCTGAAATGACAGCTCTATTCAAGAGACTTGTGAACCTACAATCCTTATTACAACATCCACCTGCATATCCGGAACCTTTATGGGCATTCACAGTCGTATCACAGAACTTCAAAGTGAGTTTCACTTATCACTTCAGCTCAGATAAAAAGACCAATAGAATTGATAAACCAGAATTGTTCTTCAACTACTTGATCAGTTATCTTAACTCAAACATATTAAAAGTGACCAGCCTCTTCTCATTAGAAGACACTGAATTTGATGATCGTTTTCCTCATACAGAGTTTATCACAAGTGCATTGGTACCAGTGGCAGAAAAGTTGCAGCAATACATTAACATCTTGAGAGAGAGCACTGGTGACAACTCTACAGAAAATGACCTCTTCCTTTTGATTCATCTTATCCGGGAGACCCTGACCTTTGATGAGTCCATTGTGAATAACTTTTACTATGACCCTTTTAATGACAGCCTCTGGCCAGGTCTTATCTCCAACTTTGACTACTCAGACCTCGAGAAATGGCTCAATTTGGAAATTAAACTCAGTCATTCCAACTTCAGAAACATCGTTGATGCTCCGAACGTGTTCCAAATTGACTACACTTCTGTAAGTAACGATGAACTAAAACCAACAGTGTCCGCTATCAAACTTAAGTATCTCTTTGAATCGACAACAAAGACGTTCCAGAAGCTTTTCATCGCAAATTATGATAATAATGGAGCATTGCAAAAATTTAAGCTAAAGCTATTTTCAAAGACTTTCCTCAAGTTCCTGGAGATGTACTATCAAAGACTCGAGGATGGCACTATTGCATTCTCTGACTTGTTCAAAAGGACCAAATCTCTACTTCACTCTATAAAAAGAAATGAAGATGATGTTGACATCACTGGTACTAACGGTATTGATAGACTGTTTCGTCTTTACTGTTCATTGAAGTACACAATCCAATCCATCAACGTTTGGAACTACGAACTCATTTTCATTGAGCTGAACTCACTATACAATAAGTACTCCAACACAAAAACTACTTCTTTGTTCCATTCCATATTGGAAGATTACATCTCCTTGGAACATAAAGTGTTCGAATTAATCTTGAAATTCTATGGTAGAACAATTGACGCATTGATGAAGAACTATCTGAACTTGAACAGTTGGACAACTGATCATCAACCAAGCACCTTCGGGATGTCTAACGAGCTTGTGCCACTGTTGGATAACCTCCGTGAACTCTGCCTCTTCTCATCCAAGATCGTCACTAAATATGATCACACAAAAATCAAGAACCACGTCTCGTTGAAGATCGCCGATTATATTCTCACATATGTGATCAAGGGTAATCATTTTTCTATTGTCGGATTGAAGCAGCTTACAATCGACTTCACAACTGTCTGGGAGAATCTTCAGCTAAAGAGTAACTTTCCCACATATTACAAGATTGTTGAGGCTTTGAAGGTGTTGGGCATCACCGATGAGGATATCACACAGTATGGGGCATTCACTACTGTCTCTCAGTTCGCAAAGGCTGGTGAATTTGAAGCTATTAAAGACGCATTGGATCTACACCATTTAAAGGACGGCGATTTATTGGACATTATGTTGAGGATTCATTAGAGCTGACAATGCAATTAGTTTCATATCATCGTAAGTAGGTTGATTCTATATATGAATCTTGCGGGTTAATATCACTTTCTTCTACCACCTGTGTGGCAGCGTTCTCTGTTGTCGGTGGTACTTCAAAATTCGTGGCCATGGACCAATTACAGAAGTTATCCAAAAGGTCATTGAAATTTGTCATCATCCCTGTAGCTCCAATGTCAAATATTGTCTCTTCAGATTGTTTGTTGACCCAGTGATTCAACATCGATTCTTCTCCGAGATCCATCTCAGCGTTATCACGCTGTAACGTTTCACGATCGGCGAGAGAATTTATTTCCTCAAGATTCTCCAGTTCATCACTATCATCAGATTCGCATTGTCTGATCGACGAATCATTGCCACAGAAGTGGTTGATTACCATATGCTCCACCACAGGCCATCCGAAAGCGTTGACATATCGACGTCTCACGATCATGTTATTATGTGCATCCGGTTCCAGTTTGACCAGTACTTTCCTCCAGGCCATCCCCTTGTGCCACTCTCTTGCAATATCCTCCTCCAATTCTTCAAATTTTGCCAGTGGATCAAGATTCTGCATAAATGTTCTCTTTTTAACAGTCTTGGGCGGAATATCAGCCTCTGTATATACTCTATCATGAATGATGACATCTTCACGGCTCGCAGGGTCAGTAATGAGCTTCAGCGGTGGCACAGGGGGTAGTAGTATGGATGCAGCTGATTCGATCATTGAGGTCTTTGGGAATACATTTCCACGGTTCTCTATCTGTACTGGTGATTTATCTGCTGAAGCATTTGGTGTCAACAGGTTGATTGCCTTTTGAAATGGATTGATGAGTGACTTCGTTGTACTTATCATTATATCTTGGTCTTCACAGGGAATCTTTCCAGTTGACTCCTCATGAGAACTACCATTTGCACTTTGCGCATTGTGATATTTGATATTCGACACAGTGTTGAGTCCCTTCCAGTCGAGGTATAGTAATGCAGCGGTATACAAAGGTACGATTCCGTCATTGATAGCATTGGCGTATAAAGTTCTTTTCTGAAATGATCTTAGAATCTTATGGGTTGGTCCTGTTGGTAATAGCTTGAGTAATGGTTCTTCACCCTTGATTGATTCTAATCCTAAATCTTGCCCTGTTCTTCCAACGAATCCGAAGGACAATGCAGCCTTTACATATGCTGGGTTATCAGTGACGATTCCAAGGAGTGGCGATGCCATGGTGATGAAATTGATGGGCTGAACTCTTTCAAAGAACCATGGAAAGTTCACTTGGATGTAAGCAATGGCAAAAGTTTGAACCAGTCCACCTAATGAATGACCGATGAATGAGATTTTCTTGACATCCTCACTATGGAGCTCTTGTACTATGTATTCCCCCAATCTGCTTCCTAAGTACTTTACACCTCTTTCCGTCTTGCAGCTATTGCCATGAAATCCCCTGACAATCAACTGCTCGTCCGCGGTATTTAAGGCATCCAATCGTTCTTTCATATAATGTAAGTCTGCTCCAGTATTACTATGAAGTCCATGTGTGAGCACCACTAAATGCACAGGCTTACCTTTGATCGGCATTGGTAAATTCCATAGATCAACTGTATCCTGACTGTTGACAATTAATCTCTTATCAAATGAACCCAGCTTATCAATGTGTCTCGATAGACATTCCTTATTCAACCCGATCATTAATTCGAATGCAACGTCAGTTGTGGAGCTGAAAAGAATTTGGCTTACGACGTCCACGGTCCACGAATATTTCTTCTTGATCATATGAAGTGATAGCTCACACGAAAAGCTCTGTGAGGGACTCAGGTTTGGCTCAAATTTCGGCTGATCCAAAGTTACAAACGTAGGCTTATCCATTTGGTACTCCATTGGCGTCACGTCAACATAGGCAATATATGGACCTCTCAAAAAGGCAGCCCTCATAGCGACAGACTCAGCATTGCGTACCTTCAACCATAGAGAACCCAGGAAGGGGCTGTCGCCTTCTGGTTCAAATGTAATGATGTACCTTTGAAGCTCACCGATCTTTAATCTCCTACTCGAGCGATAGATGATGTCATCTTCACTCATCTTGGATCTCTGTCACCTTATCTTTTTTGACCTAATAGGCAAACTTTCGATACTTTCTGTAGCAATTGCAGTGTCAGATGAACGTTTCCTCTCAATCAGGCATGGGCTAACCTTGTCTTTTGGTTCAGTACCTTAAATTTCCCGATGCGGTTTGGCCAACAACTGGGCTCTATTTGACAGATGCATCTTCAGGAATCCTACAGGTTTTGCTTTATCTGGTCTATCCAGAATAGACGACCATTTTATATGTACATTTGCTTTCGTTCTACATTTCGGTTCTTACTCACTTATTCAACTCCTCCAGAAGCTCCTTTGATTTCACTTGGGCTTCATGCTGTTCAAGGACATCAACTAGTTGATCCAGCTTTTCACCACTCATCACACCTGGTATATCATGGACAGAGTAACCACAACGGTGATCCGTTATTCTGTTTTGTGGGAAGTTGTATGTTCTGATCTTATCGCTTCTATCGGTTGACGTAACCTGGTCTTTTCTCTTCTTTCTCTCCTCTTGTTCCTGTTCCACGCGCTCCTGCTCAGCTAATCTGGCTCTCAAAATCTGGAAGGCCTTTGCCTTATTTTTGTGTTGCGATCTTTCATCTTGCATGCTAACGGTTATCCCTGTTGGGATATGGGTAAGTCTCACTGCGGACTCTGTTGTGTTAACGTGCTGACCACCTTTACCACTAGCTCTCATGACATCGATACGAACTTCGCCCGCCGCAAACGATCTCTCGTCAGCATCTTCAGCTTGCCCCTTAGAACTCATCTGTGGCAGAACTATAACTGCACTCGTAGATGTCTGAGTGCGTCCCTTGTTCTCTGTCTCTGGGATTCTTTGTACTCTATGCACACCAGCCTCGAATCTTAACCGGTCATATGCCCCAGGTTCATCAATAGAGATAATAGCCTCCAGTATACCATTACCTTGTTGGTTAACGGACTTCGACACTACTGTTACGGGCCATCTATGTGAACTAGCGTATCCGATGTACATGTTGAACAGATCCTGCGTGAAGATCATGGCTTCAATACCACCAATACCAGGTCTTAGCTCCAATATTGCTGGTCTATCAGCGAACGGATGTGGTGGCAATAGCTTGGTCTGTAATTTCTCTGCAATGGCGATCAGCTGCGGTAGCGTCGCTTCCAATTCTTGTGATGCCTCATCTTTCAACGACTGGTCTGACAACAGTAACTTGAGCTCCTCATACTCTGAAACTTTCACTGTATACTGTCTGTAGACATCGACAATAGATGCCAGTTTCGAGAATCTCTTCTGTTCATTGAGATCGAATCCTTCACTCATGCTCTCTTCGAGGCTATTATGTTCCTTGGTCAAGATGTCCGCCCTTTTCAACAAGAGCGGATGGATAGGAGTGAAACTGGACTCATATCGAAACCCACAGCGTGGGATTCTCAGTGGACTTCTTCTTAAAGCGGCCCTAAACATCCGAACCCGGCTGATGGTCTTATGTTCATTTTGTATTGAGGTTCTTCGAGAGTTGAATTTTTCCATGTCCACTCATCAACCACATCGAAATTACAGAAAGCATCAACAAAATGTCAGCGTACACAAAAGGCATGTCCGCTTTGGTATCTCATGGAATCCTCAAGTACTAACACTCAATAGCAAAGAAGGTTGGTGAAGGTACGTATGCCATTGTCTACCTGGGAAAACAGGCGTCAACACAAAGAGACATCGCTATCAAGGAGATCAAAACAGGACAGTTCAAAGATGGGCTGGATATGTCTGCACTTCGTGAGGTAAAATATCTACAAGAACTAAGGCATGTTAATGTTATTGAACTCGTGGATGTCTTTGAGTCTTCTAATAACCTGAATTTGGTGCTGGAATTCCTTCCTTCAGACCTGGAGATGCTGATTAAAGACAGATCGGTACTGTTTGGACCTGGGGATGTGAAGAGTTGGCTACTAATGACGCTGAGAGGTGTCCATCATTGTCATAGAAACTTCATCCTCCATAGAGATTTAAAGCCTTCTAACTTGCTATTGTCAGGAAATGGTGAGTTGAAGATTGCGGATTTTGGTCTTGCCAGGGCACTGGGTTCACCTAACGAAGATTTCACATCTAATGTGGTCACTCGTTGGTATAGATCGCCTGAGCTTCTGCTTGGCGCTAAGCACTATGACGGTGGCGTTGATATTTGGGCTGTGGGTATCATCTTTGCCGAATTGATGTTGCGAGTGCCCTATCTTCCAGGTGCAGACGATGTTGATCAGATCGAAGTAACATTCAGAGCCTTGGGCACACCGAAAGATGATATGTGGGACTGTGTGTCTAGCTTACCAGGGTATAATAACTTGAGTATGTATCCACAACCGACCAGACAAGAGCTGCGTAAGAGATTCATCGCAGCTAGCGATTTGGCATTGGACTTGATGAATGGAATGCTTACGCTCGATCCAAGAAAGAGATGGAACGGTGAGAAGTGCCTGCTTAGTGACTACTTTCTGGAGTCTCCTGCTGCTACACAGCCTGATAAATTACCAAAGTTGAGTTCATAGATCAATAACCTTCATCTATACAAGTTTGCAACGTACTTACCGATGGCCATGGAGGCTGTCAACCCAGGACTTTCAATGCCCAAAAGGTTAACGAAACCTGGGAATCCTTCCTCTTCCCTAATAACAAAATCTTGGAATTCTGTAGAATCTGGACCCACGAGCTTAGGTCTGATTCCGCTATAGCTAGTTTCCAGATCACCCAGCATGACGTGCGGGAGATATTTCAAGATCTCCTCATATGCAGCAACTTTGTTTTTATCACTTGGTTTCAGATCTGTCGGAGAGTTGACATATTCAACATCAGGACCAAACTTGATTTGACCATCAAGGCCCAAGGTCAAATGGGTACCCAACCCTTGAAGATTTTTCCTTGGAACAGGATAGATCAATCTTCTCACTTCTGGGAATGAGGAGTTCAAGTTGTAGTAAGTGCCCTTGGCATACCAGTACTTGATATGGCGATCCTGCGGTAGAAGCATATTGGAGATTCTATCAGCATATAAACCAGCAGAGTTGATGACATTATCTACTTTGATATCCACATGTTCACCATCAATAGAGTCTACGGAGATTCTGTAACCATCAGAATCCTTTTCCAAGCCTGTGACTTCAGATCCAAGCGCAATCTCACCTTCATTGCTCTCAAAGACTGTCTGATAGTAGAGCATAAGGGAATGTGCGCTCAATATACCAGTAGTTGGAGAACTCAGTACACCTCTCTTCACCTCCACAGCAGGCTCGATATATTGACACTTCATGGTGGAGATTAGCTCGGTCTTTATCCCGAGATTCTTGGCCTTATAGTGCAACTGCTCAATGTAGGCATCTTCCTTATCAGTCTGAGCCACGATCCATTTACCGCATCTCATCATTTCAACACCGGCCTTTTGAGCCTCCGAATAGATAAGTTCCTTGCCTTCGATACATAACTTAGTCTTTAAAGAGTCCTCTGGGTAATATAGTCCAGCATGGATCACCTCTGAGTTTCTCGACGAGGTCTCCTGTCCCAACTGTGTGTTCTTCTCTATGAGCAGAACCTTGTTGTTCTGCTTAGCCAGCTGGGCAGCGATACTCAGCCCAACGGCACCGCCACCAATTACTGCGTGCGAGTACTCTGAGAGTCTACTGGAGCTTGAAAGAAACCTGTAGTGTCTCATTGATAGTCCAGATGAGGTTCACCCTGATTTAGAATAAGATTTGGAAGTCTTCCCAAAAGATGGTCCACTCAGATTTGGACTCCGTCCGGTTTTTGTGGGGGAGAGTCATGAGCCCGTAGAAACTAGTAGGCCAACCAAACGCAAATTTAATGGAGAGTCGAGGCCAGAAGACAATCAGAGGGATAAGAAATTGACGAATGAGGCCTCTGATCCACCGACGTTTCCTTTCGCAAAGGCCTCCGTTGTATGAGGTGATCCCCAAAAAGAAGATCATGAACAGGATCCTCTTCGACTTGGACTCCAAACACCCATTCTCAAAGCTATACCAAGTGTACGAATCCATCTACAAGAACCTGGATACCACTGACGATGCAGAGATCCCTTCTAAGATCGATGCTAATGATCTAATGGTTATGAAAAGAGCGCTGGAGACTATCAGAACACAGACACATACGACGAATAGGCACCTGTTGTCACTGGAGAACTCCCTGGTTGAGTACGCAGCTGAACGTGGCAATAATGACGCCGTTTCCCTACTCGCATATGAAGCTCTTTTGGGAAATAATGAAGACGATAAAAGGCATGCAAAAAAGCTCATATCTGGATTACTAGAGTTGAAACATCCATTTACGATGAAACTCAGTGGCGATCTGTGTTTGAAGAATGGATTACTTCAACAAGCTGAAAAGTTCTATCTGGATTTTATCGAACTGGAAAATGATACTTTCTTGGCTTCTGATGTCTTTAAACAGTTGGGTATTCTCAATTTCCAAAAACCTGACTTGATCAAAGCTCGTCATTGGTTTGAACGGAGTGTGAGGACTGGCCCATTGGATAAGGTGGCGGAGTGTCACTTCTACTTGGGTCAACTACATGCTTATGATCCGAAGAAATCACGGTATCACCTCGAAACTGCAGCTTCACAGGGATTCAAAGAATCTTTCAAACAACTTGGATTCCTCGAATTGAACCAGTTTGGTAATACTCTAAAAGCCAAAGAATGGTTCAAACTTGGGGTGGAACTTGGCGATTATGATTCTGCTGTTGGTATTTTTGACTGCTTCATCAATGCAAAAGAGTATAAGAAGGCATATGGTGCCTATAATACTTTAAAGCAAGATCAAGCTGGTTTCTCACAGTTCGAAAAATCTAGGAAGAACGCTATTGCTGTTATGAATGCCAACTATGCGCCGCTCAAGAAAACTATTGAGAAAATCAGAGAGTTCAAAGAGGTATCGACTACGCCAAGTGATCGGTGGAATGCATAAAGCTCATAAAGCTCAAACGCTATTGCCATGTACATATTGATCAAATAAAATAATGACATGATAGATTTTTAATGGTTATGCGGGCTTTAGTGAACCTTCCCTTCTATACTAATGTTCATTCCCAGGGCCACTTGCAATATACAATGACATCCCCTTGTCGCCTACTGTCCCAGTGAAAATAGGAGTTAAAGAACCTGTTACACTCTTCGTACGGAGAATCCTTCAAGTATTCACTCATTACGGGCTCCAATGCCTCAAATATCACCAGGTGTGTAGGCCATTCATACTTATACTTCCTCCCAGGAGTTCTGAGTTTCTTGTTATATACCGGTGGGAAGTTCGTCCTGAGGAACATTAAAGGATCCTCATAAAACACATCAGATTCATCCATATAATCGTCGATCTCCTGTTTGGTATGATCACCATCTAAGAGGTGTAACGGCGGTTCACACGTGATGAACCATGCTTGTTCTAGATCATTTCTGTGAAGGTGTGATTGCCATGGTGTTGAATGGCATGGTGTTAAAAATCCAATAGATTGCACGTCGGGATCTGTCCTTAGATAGTTCATGACATCGATGACACCACGCTCGTGCCATTGCGTAAAGAATAGTGAGATCAGAGTATTCACCAGTATAGTGATGTATAGAGCCCATTTAACCAGTATGATATGGTGTAAGTGAAGATGGTAAGCACCGTAGGCCGTAATCAGAAGCATAATTGGCTGCAACGGCAACAGAAACCTGAATTCTTTATGATCAATAGTCGAAAAGATGCCAATGACAAATATCAGGACTGTATGCAAGTTGTGGTATGAGATCTTGGTCAGTCCATAGATGAAGAAAGGAGTGTATAGCATCAGAATCAGAGGAACACTTTGTGTCAAATGAAAGTGCCATGGAGCAACGCCATAAAACCTCGACAATGAAGCCAACGCGTTAAACTTCACAAACTTCCAGATTGGTAATACAAGCTCACCATAGTACCAATAATCAATCCCCATATTGATGGCACCAACTGCGATGCCAACTGTGATTGAATTCAACACGAATTTAAGCTTCTGAGCCCAATCACACTTCCACAAAAACTGTGATCCTAGCACAATCCATATGAGCCCATTGGTAGGTCTCAAGAAACAACTTAAAGCGGCGAAAAAGAGACTGATCTTCATGCCTCTCCAATCCACTTTCCTATCCCAATTCCAATAACTCAAAGCCACTGTGGTCAACGTCAGTTCCAGCGAGTTACTAAACGTACGAGTGATACAGAACCAGTTAAAAGCACTGATAACGCTCAACAGCAGAGCACCGCGCGCAACGATCTCATTCTTGGTGAATTTCAGGGCAAATATGTACAAATACCACTCTCCAACAGCACTCATGACACCCTGAGCCAGCTTCGGTAAATATAGTACACCGATGTCGCCCAACCCAAGCAATTCACCTAGTTGATACACTGTAGCAAATATCAAAGGGTGTATGAATGACCGCAGACCTTCTCGCCATTCCCATGTGAGGTACCCGTACCCATATACCAACGCGTGCGCTGGTTCCAGGGATTGCCAATATTCATCTGCCTGGAAATAGGTGTTGATCATAAGAGCGTTGAGACATCTTAGGATAATGAGGTAGGGGAGAACAATGTCCTTCGGGAGGTGGTGTAGCCGTGACATTGTAGTATTTGTTTGTTTGCTGATGTGCGATGAGGATGAAAACATTTCGAGAAATTGAATCAACTTCTTCGGGAAAGAATTGGTTTCAGAGATTTTCAACTACAATGGATATGCTCTAATTACAGAAGTACTCATTTTATATACACACCATATAAAAGGGAAATATCCACCACAAGCGAACTGACTATAAGACAAAAAGGACAAACAGTCAGATTATTTACATGGTCTTTTTCGCTCTCCTTCCAGCCATTTGTGCATAACTAACACATCTGTGACCCCGCTCAACTCCGATGAAGGGGTTTGGGGGTCGTGAATACGCTGGTAATCCGGAAGTGAAGTAAAATATGTTAAGGAAAGTAAAAGTAAGGGAAGAAAAATCAGCAGAAAATTTTCGTGCTGTTTTGTTACAACAAAAATGGTTACGAAGCGATGGTGAGGCTCTTTCTAGGTCTAATTTGAAATAGTGTTGACTGTCATAATAAGTTTTAATCAAGGCATGTTGGTACACTCCCAGTCTGTCGGCTCATGGACATCAGGATGGCTGATTTTTGCAAGTTCCTCATCAGTCAATTCGAAAGAGAACACGTCCAAATTGGAGCGCAATCTGTTTGCGTTACTCGACTTTGGGAGGACGATGTTGCCCTTTTGTAGGTTCCAGCGAATCAGAACTTGTGCTGGTGTTACGCCGTACTTTTGAGCCAATTCTAACACATCACCATCATCTAGTTTCTCACCATGAGCCAACGGCGAGTATGCCTGAATCATAATACCTTTCTTCTTACAGAAATCGCTCAATTCCTGTCTCATACACCAAGGATGTACTTCTATTTGATTCACGGCAGGCTCGATCTCGAAGCCGCTCCAGGAATACAAGTCCTCAATGTGGTGCTGACCCCAGGAAGAGATACCGATGGATTTTACTTTACCAGTATCAACAGCCTCCTGTAGTGCCCTCCATGCATCTCTTCTAGCCTGAGGGCCACCCATAGGAGAGTGCAACAGCAGTAGATCAATATACCCTAAGCTGTCCTCAACAGCGTCCAACGCTATCTTAATCTCTTGCTTTGCCCTAGTGTATGTGTCAAAAGTCCACAACTTAGAAGTATAGAAAATATCCTCTCTCTTTCTAGAAGAATCTTCATTCAGCCATCTAGCAATGCCTTCACCAACCTCGCGCTCGTTCTTGTAGTAGATAGCAGTATCAAAATGTCTATACCCTGCCTTCAAAGCATCATGAACAACATCTGCTGCAATTGATTGTGATAGCAACCAAGTACCAAGGCCAATAGAAGGAATTTGATAACCAGAGTTTAGCTTAATGAACTTCTGAGGTGGCATTGAGAATAACCAAGGGAGGAGGCCAGTGGTACTTGGACAGAGCCGAAGTCAGCCCCTTTTATCAGAAAAGGGTGAGCAGAGGATTATGTCCCAAAGGGGCAAAGAAATACATAGGAGAGAAATATGCGGCGCATACCGTGAGATTGCAGAACTGTTTATCTACTCACGGTCATAATCTTTTCTGCCGATATAACGGCCTCTAGATCATAATGATCAGACAGAACATCACTATTACACTAGATATACTCTTCAATTATATCATCTTCTGTGATCACATCATCCCACGCAGATCTGGGCGAGCTCATTGAACCTGACCTCAAGTTACCCTGTTCGTACGGTCTCAACGATCTGTCTACCCAGCTCTGCTCATTCAACAGTGATGAGGAAGATGAATCCTCTTTATTGCTTCTGATTAAAGGTGATAGGAACTGTTGTGAACTGGTGGAAATTTTTGAACTGTCTCCTATCATCTTCTCTTTCGCTGAGATGAGCGAGGACCACGAAGACTTCTTCGATGCTGGTGACTCAAAGCTGAATTCTAAGGGATTTGGGTAATAAGAGATGCAGCTCATTGGGATACTAAAATCTTTGAACTCTTTGTCGGCATCCAGTGTATCCTCTACGCTATGGCACTCTTTCCGTGATGGATTACTCGACAAAGAATTCATAGACTTCTTCCCGAATAGTGATCCAAGTCGAGATGGAGTCAGTAATTGTGGACTGTCATCTCTTTTTTGTACCGGAGAAGGGGATAGTTCTTCATCCTGCTTTTTGGATAGTCCAGCAACCCCAGACGTCTTTGCGAGCTTGTTTTCCAACGCTGCAGGGTCTTCCGCCTCATCATATTCCTCAGCGCTGTCAGACACAGGTGAAATCATATCTTGAAGTCTCTGGGAAGACTTAAAGGGCTCCTTAAGAACCGTGTTTTTCAATTCTGAAGCATCAGTGGCCTCATTCAAGTCAAGCCTGAGCTTTATTGGTTTCAGTGGCGTTGGTAACGAGAGAGCCGCATTGTCCTCTCTTGACAACCTCGCGGAAGGTCTAGAAGGAATCACAGCGACTGGTATTGGGGATTGTGGTGGTGTAACTATTACACTTCTTTCAGGTTCTCTTGATGAAATTGGTGCTAACTTCGTTGCATCACGTCGCTTTCTCTCATGATAGATCTTCATGTCAAGAGGAGTTACTCCAAAATTAATTGAAGTTCTTTCAACTTCATTGTACAGCTGTTTCGCCTTATCTTCTTTGCGAAGTTTCCTTTTGGCTGCGGAACTTCCCTGAAAGTGAAAATTTTCATTGGCGAATTGAGAAAAGTTAACAGTCTTTGTTGGTGACTGTGCCTCAACGGAGTTGGTGAGCCTTAACAACTTATTAACATCAACAGGTGGTGGAGTCCCAGAAAGTGGCGTAGGTTTTCCCTTTTCGGTATCAAGCTTCGAGAAAATGGCTTTTGATCTCGTGTACAAGGCATCCATAGCCTTCTCGGAGCTCTCGATTTCCGTGGTCATCCTCTAGTTGTTCCGTCTAAGTCCTAAACTGGATATGCTACTATGCATCACAACTCGAAGATGGGAAAAGTCATATCTAATCAATTTTTTTTCACAAATTTCAAGTTACAGCTAACTTGACTGCCGATTTCAAACAGCAATACCCATTCGTCAACATCAAAAGGAATCTTCTTCTTTGCAGTTCATATTCTCAGAGAGTTTTATCCCTCAATCATGACTGAGAAGGTGCTAGTGGCTGTCAATCAAGCTTTGGAACGGTCTGCCGCACTATCAGTTATAGCCGCGCTCTCCTCGATGTCCTCTAAGTCCTTCAATTGCTATTAAAACGCACTCTGATTGACAACACTAAAAACTCTAACCCAAATCAACGCCTTTTACCTTTTTGGGGAAACTGCTGTTTTACACTTCCCTCATCAAACAAACGGTAGGGGCCAAACGGTCATATTCGAGTCTAAATTAGAAACAAATCGAATGTTGCTTAAGAAGGCGTCGATGTCGTAAAAACTAAACAGTAGCTGTATTGGGATTTATCTTTAGTGGAGAATACTTAAGCTTATCCCTGATTCTCTGGACTCTTTAGTCCGCTTCAACATGATATTATTTTCGAAAGTTCGAAGACTGCTGCTGACTTCAAATGTTTGCTTTGGAAGCCTTTGATCTTGGACAGATCATAGCTTCTGGATATTTACATTAGCTTTTCATGTGACTTTCAGATACCGGTACTGTAAAGATGATAAAAGCTGGCCTCAGTAGTCATGTCCTATGTTTCCTTAACTTGTTTAGCTATATATGAATGCTAGAAGGAAATCAAAGGGTAGCCTCTTCATTGACCTCGATTGGATACTTCACATGGTATTAAGTTAATTCTGGAGATGCTTTTCTTGATTTTTCTTGATTTTTTTGAATTCTGAGTGAAGGGCTAAGTCTTGAATCTAAAAAATTAAAATGTAAAAGAACATGCCTCAAGGAATGTCAACCTGCATTAGAGCATTGTCCATTCCAGGAACCTCTATTAAGTTAAACAGAGTTAAAGAAATTTGAAACAGACTTAAACTTTAATTAATTCCATTATAGAAATGTAATCATCAAATGCTCTCTCTGGCGGAATTGCAAGTAATCAGAGATCTGCCATTTCTTCGTGTCAGTAACGAACTCTGCTCCACACAAATCTGGAAGTCGCTCTACTCTTAATTCGTTTCTCCTGAGGATAGCAGTAAGTCTACAATGCCACAAGCCGTAATTCCACTTGAGTCCAATCCAGACGTATTCACTGAATTTGCCCATAAACTGGGTCTCTCCCCAAATCTTGCATTTCATGACGTTTACTCCCTCACGGATAAGGACCTTTTATCATTTATCCCACGTCCATGTCAAGCAATCATAATGCTCTTTCCAATTACTGAAGCCTACGAAGTGGCGAAGAACAAAGAGGAGTCTGAGAGATATTCTAGGAATGCAAATGTAGTGTGGTACAAGCAGACTGTGAAGAATGCGTGTGGATTATACGCTTTGTTGAACGCCATCTCCAACTTGAGCGATGAGGAATACCAAGCAGGCTCTAAAATCGAACAGTTCAAGAGTACAAAGGGTGAAATTACTCAAGTGGAGTCCCTCATTCAAGATCTGGAAGATGAATACGCAGAGGCAGCAGCAGATGGCGATACAGAAGCACCAGGCGCAGATGATGACATTACGTTACACTTCATTGCTTTCATTAAGAAAGATGGCCATCTTTACGAATTGGACGGAAGAAGATCTGGGGCCTTAGATCTTGGACCAGCAGATGATGGAGACGTTGTTGATCAGGACAGACTAGCACAGAGATTCCAGTACTACATCAACCTTGCAGATGATGAGAACAAGCTAAGTTTCTCATTGATGGCACTATCACCTTCTTTCGACTAGTTATATATGGTTTCACTCCTGGTAAATTCACGGGGTATATGAAACGAGTCTGTAGTTGAGCTCAAAGATGGTCTTAAAGTGTAGATCATTAGAGGTAGAGAAGTGAAGCAACTAGGGAGGATCGAGGGGTGTAACCAGAAGGGGAAATTGGCGAAAAACGATACTTACTTTCAAAATCCCTCAAACTTGTCCTTTGATGTCCACTTTCTTCACTCTCTGCAACGATTCAAACACGGCAGATCTGGCCTCAGAAGCCTTGAGAATGATACTCTCACCTTTCAGCTCAATGTACTTATCGATCTGCTTATCAGTGATGAACTCCATACACTCATTCTCTTCTTGGAAATGGAATTCATTCAGCAAAAACTCCAGGCTAATCTGTTTATAAGCAGTACAAATCACAGAGAGTGCGCGCACTCTCTCATCGTTGATAAAACATTCCAAGAGTATCTTCATCGTACTTTTAGTTTGAGAGTATAGTTTGAAAATAAGATGATAATTATTGGAAATTTTAGCTTTCATGATCTCTAAAGCAGGGGCAATAAAGGAGTTCTCCTTATCTCTAGCATTAAGTTTCAACTTGATCGACGTTATTGAGTCATAATTCTTTGTAAAAAGATAGTAAAGAATACCATAGCTCATAAACTCCAGCCTGTTAGTAGAGTTTGTAATATGGGGCAGTTCATAAAGCTTTTGCAACACGGATTGGCACTGGTTGAACTCTCCCAAATCCTTGTTCTCAATGGCAATACGAGCATGAGTCTCATACACTTTCACAGTGAACTCATTCTCAATAAGCTGGACAGTCAAGTCTTGTCTAATGGCTTTAAACTGGTCACAGATATAGGTATACTTGGCGCCATTCTTGTACTTGTTCATGAGCATGTTGAAAGCTTGGGTCAAAATGGCAGCTGGACGAACTTTTGATGGGTCAGGAGAGCTTGTTAATCTAAGATAACTCTTCTCTAAAGCCTGGCTGGTACCTTTAATAGGCTGATTCTTGTCAATTTTGTACTCCTCAAGATTCACATTAGATTGAGTAAAAGTCTCCTTATGGTTTAACTCTCTTTCAAATCTCTCTGCACGTTGCTTCTTTCTATCGAGGGAGGACATTTCATCATGTTCAACCAAGCCGCGCTTCACCTTCAGTTTCTTAGTTTTCAAATGCGTTTGTGGCGGCAGGTTACAATACAAGTCAAGCACAGCACCAGTTCTCAACATAGGAACTTGTTGTTTATCCCATTCATTAATCCATATTTTCCCTGTATTATTGGCCTTTTCCATCAAGATCTTTAGTTGATATTGGAGCTGTGCAAGTTGTGTCGAGTCAAAACCTCTTTGAGCCGCCTTCTCATGGCAGGACTGAACCCATCGCGTAAGACTTGGGGGTAGCTGGTTTGAATCATTCGAGGTGGATGGCTGAGCGATGTTCTGTTGAGTCTGGGTAGCCGGGCGACCAAATGCTGTAGGCGTGACTTGATTGTAAGTGTTCATTGGAGTTCTTTTTAAAGGGGCGCTTATCAAAAAAGTTTGGAGGGAAGGAGGGGGGCGGTAAGTAATATAATGATCGCTCGTTAAAGGGGTTAAATGTGTTAGAATGTACTTTAGATCCTGTTCTTTCGTTCAAATACGTGTGCTTCTTGTTTTTTATCTGGTATTCTTTGTAAGTCCTCTGGCTTGCTCTAGATTGAGGATCGAGGACTCTTTTTTTTTTTTATTGCCCCTCCGCGCCCTCTTGGACACTTTTCTGTTGTGCACGAAAAAAAAAAAAACAGCGCCAATATCGCTGAGAGCTTTTAATGTCAAACCCCTAGGAGGACGCGAAAATTACCTGATACAGATCCAACCTACATTACATGGTCACTTCTAATGGCTTTTAGTGGGTGGTTACTAGTGAGAATTAATGAGTGTTGTAGAGCCAGAACAGGCTAGGTCCTAATAGAAAGTACAAAACTTCAAAGTAGTTGATTGTAGATTTCAGAAGACCGTCGTCACCATTAGCTAAGAGTTTGTGCGAATAAGTTACGTTGAAGAGAGACCTTTGATTGTAGCGAAGGCACTCAGATGAAGGAGACATATTTGATCAATACGAGACCTCAGCTTCTTCTTATCCTTCGAGGAGCTGCAACCTGCGAGTCTTTCGTTGGAAACCCAGAGAGTCTAGCCTACTCGTTGAAGGATGGCTCAGTTATTCTCTGTGAGAGCTGGCGCTTGTACAAATTGGATGAACTATAGCAAATTTGAGGTCTGCACGGAAGATGAAAGAGAACGGATGCATTGCGGGGGGGGGATAAGAGAGCGAGAGTAAACCTTCTCAGGAAGCACTCATGAGTCAAGAGTCAACATTGATATAATGGAACAGATAGACCATAATTTCAGCCTGTCTACGTACAGCCTGATGGGAATCCACCGCATTTCTTGTCTTTGGCATATTGATTATGATTTGCAGTCAAGGACGATCCTCATTGGCCAAGATCTCAAAGATTTCTATCCAATGCTATGAGCCATTTAAACTGCTTCTAGGTACGTGTGGACTAAAAATTGAAGAGATCAAGGAAGTGCCTTTTTTAAGCTGCCTCCATGTAAAAACTGTACAGAGCTCCTTGAAATGCCTTTAAATGCCTGAATCAGTAGTTGCTGTATTAAAATAATCTATGAATATATATGTGTAAAGTTCTTATCGGTATAAGAAAACCCTTGGAACACATCTCCAAACGATTGTGTATTGGTATTGGTGTCGTTGATATCAAGACCTGCTCGATGAGACCCAACAGGCGAAATTGGTAAATCTGTGAATTCAGGGTCGAAGTTCTCAGCTAACTGTGGATCAGTGATGATTGGAACAATTGGCGGGTCGAACTTACGTTCTGCGATATCCTTCCAGTTGATCTTACGGAAAAATGGATGCTTCTTTAGAGATTCAACATTGGTCAGTCTCTTCCGTGGGTTCTTCTTCAGAAGACGCAAAAGAATGTCCTTGGCTTCTTGTGAAAGATAGAACGGGATCCTTAGTTTATTAGCAACGATTTTATCGTAGATCTTCTTGTTATTGTTTCCGGTGAAAGGCGGTGATCCTGTAAGCATATCGAACATCACGCAACCAAGAGACCAGAAATCGACAGCATAGTCATAGGGGATATCTTGCAAGATTTCTGGAGCCATGTACTCAGGTGTTCCGATGAGTGAAGTACACAACTCCTCATCATTTAGGCCAACTTTACTCAATCCAAAATCCGTCAGCACCAAGAACCCATTTGAGTCCAACAGACAATTCTCAGGCTTCAAGTCTCTGTAGACAATACCGATATGATGCAAATGCTCCAATGCGAGGATCATCTGCGCAAGATAGAGGGTAGCATTAGTTTCGGTCAAGAACTTCTCCTGTTGTAAATGTTGGAACAACTCACCGCCCTGAAGGTATTCTAGGATCAGGTACAATTTGGAGTCATCCTGAAAAGCATAGTATAACTTCACAATAGAGGGATGGTTCACGCTTTCCAAAATGGCTTTTTCATTTATAGTTCTTTCAATGGTTTTACTTTGAATGATAAGGGATGCTTTCTTTAGCTGTTTCTGCGCAAATAACTTCCCTGTCTTCTTTTCTCTAACCAGCAAAACCTTACCGTAAGATCCTAATCCCAGAACTTTAATGTACTCAAAATCTGTCGGTTTTGGTTTCCCATTTTCAACGGCTTCATGTTTCGTTGGGTTAACATATTCATTTTCGATGCCTATCTCAAAACTGGTCCCGAGACGATGTTGCGGAGTATTTCTGTTAGAGGCAGAGCTCTTTCTTCTATGTCTCATCTGTGGAATTTCCAGTGGCTCAGAGACTGAAAATTTGTTTTGGAAGTCCTCATAGAGAGCAGACTCTTCATCTTCATCAAGCGTAAATACACTCATCTTGAATACACGTGTGGATGCGTGTTTCAGGGATGATGAGGAACCCTATTAAGTTCAGCGAGTACCGAGACCAGATGTCCAAATGCTTTTAGCCTTACCAAACCGTGCCCAGAATCCCTATCTCGCCAGAGCGCCCGCTATCCACTTGTCAGTTCCGTGCGTGATGGGTGCGTTCTTTCTCTTCATGGGTAGACTCGAACGTTTTCCCTTTGATAAAAACCTCAGAAATATCTGAATTCGGAAATATTCAAAACTGAGATTTTGTGTGTGCTCCTAACGGTTGTTTTTGGCACTATTGGTGGTGGTACATTTATGTTCTCGCAACTTTCGCCTTCGATCTGGTTCGAAAGAATTTGTCTTTTGAAAGACAATGGCCATCCATCTTGCATTCCTTTTCACTCAGGAAATGATTCAAATTTCAGAAGGAGCTCAACGAGACATAGAAATGATTATGTAAAATGATGAATGCGATCTATTCATGTCGCACATTAGACTTACATCTAAATGACAAGTGAGCTATAATTTACAGCTCGCTAGCGTCTCAAATAACAACGACAAGGAAATTTTAATTTTGAGAAACATGACAAATTTCAGAGTAAAACCGATTTTTCAAATAGACAACAGCCTATAATGTTTAAGAATCAGGACTCAGGGCTGCGCTCTTGGAGAATAACAAGTTAATGATTTAGCATTCACTAGGGTTCGAATCTCCACTAGTGCACATGCGAGCACAGTTTTGAATTATTGATCCCCGAACATGTTACATGGCTTTTATAAGAGCTCGTATTGTTCCAACATGGGTCTTGATTTTGGACGTGCAGGCATATACTTCACGTATATGAGAGGTATGATCCCCTGTGGTCTTCTAATTATAAACACACTTGTACATGTGAGTGTTACTGCAGAACAATTACGGAAACTGATGCGCCTAATGGGTGATGTTAAGTTTCAGCAAACACGAACAGTGCCAATTACAGCCAATCGTTGGTTAGTAACCCTCTTGCGTATAAGTTCTCTCCTCCAGTCCTTCAGGCTTCTACTATGTAAGATTTATACCTAGCTTCTGCAGAGTGGTCACTGATCTATCGTCACATCACACATAAATGCTCTTAGTCTAAATTTAAGGAAATTGTCCGGCACGCCGTTTTGCGAAACTTGGGTGTTTTTAAAATTTTTTAATGTCTGCAGTTGATGGGTTTGCCGAGTCCAACCAGAAATCGATCTATTAGATAACTTTAAATCTATAGATCAAGTTCAGGAACCAAGCTTTGAGCGAAAATTGGTTATATCTTTACACAATTTCTACAACTTACTATGCTCTTGAGGTGACAGTTAATGGTTTTTTACTCTCTTCATATTTGATTTAGTTTCTTCAGTCCCTGTCAACCGCAAACTACCGGGATAATCGTTGTTGATCACTCGAACATCACACTCCACGGCTGGCCAACAGGAAGTGCCACCGCACCCCGGTGAAAAATTAATATCTAACAGCTATTGATCAGAAGACGTGGATGGAAATGTGATCTTTCGCTTACACCTGGACAATGATGGTTGATTTCGGTTTGAGGTTCTAGTATCACATTATGATCAGAATGGTTGCAGCTCATTGTTAGTAGAGATTGTTGCGGTTATCATGCCTCATAGTTATACATGTATCGTTGAGCTGAAAAATCTGACCACTCTGTAATGAATGAACGGATTTAGGGGCTTATTCTAGCCCCTGTGCCTGCATTGTGCTCAGTACTAGGTAGCGCAGACGGCGCTCTTCACCTGTAACAAGACAGACCCTACTGAAAATTAGTTGGCGTCTCGAAACTCCAAAACATTAATTTGGATTATGGGAGTTTCAGAGAACATGCTTTATCTACAGTACCGTTACCTTTTGTCATGGCTGCGGGATGTTTACCAATATAAAAGACGAGTTCTTTAACATCCATCTTATGACATCGAGCTTACCTCTTTTCCTGCTATATCCATGTACGTAGCAGCTCAGGGAAGATTCTGGTTACTGGTCACCGAGGAGACTGCTACGAGCCGATGGATCATGCATCTCCCCAATCACAGTTATCTGATTGATCAAAACCCGCAGCTCCCTGCCGAAAAATAAGCTTAAAAGGCCGTTCATAAAAGAGCACAAGCAAAAGAGAAAAAATTGAGGTCGATGAGGCTAGAACGTTTATGCAATCTGTGGATCTCGCAGTATTAGTCTATTATGTGGTGAATGGTCTACTCTGAGACTTTAGAGCATCTAGGATCTCTGAATCACACTGTAATATATTGAGTATTGAAGAAGACCAATGAAGACGAGAAGTCTGATATTATAGCTTACCAATGGTCCTTGAGCAATTCTAGCTTGGAATCTCAATATAAATATGACGCCACCCGCCTTCCTCTACTTCTCAAGATCCAGAGCCACTTCATTACGGGCACGAATATGAGCTTCACGGTTAACCGCAAATGTTTATGCATATTCCCGACCTGCTGGACCACTCAGAGACATGGAATTGAAAGCCACACAACGATCTTTGTTCTCATACAGCATCAGCTTTCAAAGTATAAGATATGGGAAAATAGCCATTTTCGCTTTGGATATCGCCTCTAGCGGGGGTACGTCGACAAGATTTTAACATTTATCAATGCAGTCTTCCTGGTTATTGGTGTCTTTCTTGGTTTCATGCGCTTTTGCAGGGCCACTGAAGACAACTAAATTAGGAAAGCCATCCAGGTTGTGTATGTACGCCTGCGACGATGTTATTGGTGAGCTTAACTTTGACTACACACCAACATCAGATAACTATTATGAGACTGTGTGTAATTACCCACCTGCTGTTGGCGCTATGACAGTTTGCGCAGCAAACTTCTTTGGTGAATACACTATGAATTTCAATAAGACCTTGAAAGACATGAGAAACATCTGTCAGCAGTACGGTGGAAATTACGATAAAGTTTCGTTCTACTATGAGCAATATGCCAATGCCACGGGCTACATTATCTCAACTGAAGGACTCAATTTGACTACCTACGTCTTCCATTCACCGTTCAGTGTTCCGAAGGAGGATGTCAAGATCTATTATGACTACCTGAAGAGCACCTACTATAACTGGGATATGCCAAATTTGTTCGCCTCATTCTTTTATTTTTACTTCATCTTTGTCTTTATGCTCATCGGTATTGCAAACTATTTGAAGAGATTAGGCTACCACAGAAAGCTTACAAACAAGTATATCAACAAGTACAGAAAGTATATCTCCATCCCAGCTTTTTTCAACAATTATCATGCGGAAGCACCTGTAATCATGAAGGTGTTTTCGACTTTGGTTCCGACTCGTGTGGAGGGTATTGTCGTCTTTTTCTTCTTTTGCCTCAATGTTTTATTAGCGTCCGTTAACTATGACGTTATCCTTTTGGAAGAGACTCACGCAGAGCAATTGAACGAGCTTGTGGCAGATCGTACTGGTCTTCTTTCATTTGGTTTGGTTCCTCTTTTGATCCTTTTTGCCGGAAGAAACAACATTCTGATAAAGCTGACTGGTCTTCCGTACTCAACTTTCATTGTGTTCCACAAGTGGGTTTCAAGATTGATGTTTCTTCATGCTTTGATTCACTCATGTTGCTGGACTGCTTATGGTGTTGCTAAAGGTTATCTGAGTTATTATGCATCCGAGGCATATTGGATTTGGGGTATCGTTGCAACTATCCTTGCCGGTTTAATCTGTTTCCAAGCTTTCCACGTTTTCAGAACCATGAGCTATGAGATCTTCTTGGCAATTCACATTGTGTTTGCGTCCATGTTCATTGTTGGTTGTTGGTGGCACTGTTATGACTTGGGGTACCTGGAATGGATCTATGCGTCTATTGCTCTGTGGTGTGTTGACAGAATTGTTAGAGTATTGAGAATGGTGACTTTCGGTTTCAGGGACGCTCAGGTTGAGTATATCAGCGATGAAACTTTCAAAGTTACTGTCCAGAAAGGTCGATTCTTTGATTCTTTCCCGGGTTCCTTTGCCTACCTTTACTTCTTCACTCCATACGGATTCTGGCAATCTCACCCATTCACTATCATCGACTCTGCGCTCCACCCTAATGAAATAACTATGTACATCAAGGCCAAAAAGGGTATGACAAAGTATATTAAGAATGAATGCGTCAAGGCCGGTGGTAAGGCTAATATTAAGGTTTCTGTGGAGGGTCCATATGGCCATCATGCGCCTACTCACAAGTATGACACAGCTTTGCTTCTTGCCGGTGGCAATGGTATTCCAGGTCCATATTACCATGCCATGGATTTGGCTAAGAGAGACTCTTCATCCAAGCAGCAGATTAAGCTGTTGTGGTCTGTTCGTGAACCGGAGGCACTCTGCTGGTTCTTTGAAGAGTTGAGGGCTTTAGCTCATACCAGTATTCAATGTGATATCTACATTACTGGTGCTCTAACTAAGGAGAACGATTCTGATAAGGATAAGCAATCGAGTTCGAGTGATACCGAAGCTGCTGTCTCTGGTAATTGCCTGAATTATCATACTTGTATTCAAGAGCTCTCTTCATTCGTAACATTCCATTACGAGAGACCAGCATTAGAGGAGATCATAGTATCTGAGTTTACGCAAGAGCAACAGGGCACAGTCTGTGTGATGTCGTGTGGCCCACCGAAGATGGTTGACTCTATTCGCAAAATCTTTGGTGCCAACCTGGACAAGGCTTCGCACAGAGTTGATCTGTTTGAAGAGTTACAGGTCTGGTGACATGTCTGCCTATGAAATAGTTAAAGGCCCTGAAAGAAGGTGTTATTTCTGTAATCTCTGGAAGCGAAGACTATTTTCTCTATTTGTATTATTTGATACACATGTCTGCTGTAGATACCATACCCTGTTGATTATTAAAAGCTAAATTTATCTCCAACTTAGAGTGAATTTACGAGATTGAAGAAAGGTGACCATATCCTAAAGTATAGCTGACCAGATTTGCTATCCTAATTTATAAGTATCCGCTCTTCCAGAAAGCGGTGGACAGAGTAAAGCACCTTAGACAGTCAATAATGGTTAACAGGAATATGAACTTAACCTTTGGCCTTCTGTTGTATGTCTAGAAATAAGAAAGATTAACAAGGCTTACTTCAAAAGTGTTGAATCATTATCATGACTGAGATCAGAAAGTTGCACAAAGAAAACCCAGCCAGGGCCCAATGAGAAGAACTATGGTCTTTATATGCTACTGAGTATTCAGGACTGTTCGGAGGAGGTAAATTTGAATTAACGCATATGTCCTCTTTGAGGTGCCAAATATAGTATCTGTATGCGTACAGCAAACATCGGTAAAAGCTCACAGCGAGCTGACCGACTGCTGAAGAGAGAAGAGAGGAGGTGATAATCCATATTTTCATGTATGCGAATGAGCGCAAGAAGCCAAAGCCATCAATGATCATTCAGTACCCATCAACTGACATTCTATTGTGAGTCATCACTAGCGATATTTGAGTCTCTCCTAGTAGACTGCACCCCATCGCCGTGCCGAAGTTAAAATACGAATCAGAGTTATCTGATTGATCATGCAACACCAAAGGCCCTGCAGCCCCGCCTTGCACGTCTCCAAAATTTAAGCTTAAATTTATCTCCGTTTGAAATTAATTCACGGCTCCTGTTCCCAGCCAGTTAGACTGCGCAAGATGATCTTGGCCTGAGACCCGAACGGTTGATCTATTCTTTATGAGCTCTCTTGGGCTAGATTTCCTCGATTATGCAGATCATTAAGATGAGGGTTCAGTACAATAAGCCCACTTTTCAAACTACAAATGGAAGCCGAACCGGCCATAGGATCTTATAACCGACTCATCACTCAATTAAACTGTGTTGAGAGTTAGATTTCAGTGTTCAGTGTGGCTCTCTTGATATACCTCCCCGCTCCTTATTTAATCTTGAACCGAGTTGTAATTCTGCGACTTGTCCCCCCAGGAGATCGAATTTTCAGTCCTCGAATGGGTCAGCGGGACTAAACTTCACACATCAATTTCACCTCGCATGTTGACATACCGAAGACCCTAATAATATGTGAATATGCCTTTTCGAAATGGACCATTCACAAACGGGGTGTTTGAATGCAGAGAGGATATGCCATAATGCACGAGCTCTCTTGTAAAGTATAAAAGGCGTAACAATAGCCCCCTAGTTGCCTAAATTCTAGCGTTCTTGGACAACACTTCAAGAATCAAACATGCTCTTGCAAGGACTGTTATTGGCTCTCTTGGCTCAGGGCACCTTCGCTGCACCTGACAAGACTGAGAAGTTGGGAAAGCCTTCCAGGATGTGTATGTATGCCTGTAACGATGTCGTCGGAGAGGTTAAATTTGACTACAAAGCTACCCCTGATGTCACATCTGCTTATTATGGTGCAATGTGTCGTTATCCACCTGCTATTGGTTCCATGGCTATATGTGCTGCTAACTTCTTCGGTGAGTACACCAAAAACTTCAACAAGACGTTGGAAGAGATAACTCATCTATGTCATCTCTACGGCGGAGTCAACGACACAGTAGAATTCTTTTATGACCAGTATGAGAATGCCACCAACAATGTCATTTCCACAGAAGGGCTTAATTTGACTACATATGTATTCCACGCACCTTTCAGTGTTCCAAAGGAAGATACGCAAGTCTACTACCACTACTTGGAGACTGTTTACTATAACTGGGATATGCCAAGTTTGTATGCTTCTTTCTTCTATTTCTACTTCATCTTTGTTTTCATTGTCGTCGGTATTTCGAACTATTTGAAGAGATTGGGCTATCACCGAAAGCTTACCAGCAAATGGATCAACGAGTACAGAAAATACGTCTCCATCCCTGCCTTGTTTAACAACCATCATACAAATGCACCAGTTTTCCTCAAAATCTTCTCGACTTTAGTCCCGACCCGTGTTGAAACAATCATCATTTTCTTCTTCGTGTGTCTCAATGTATTGCTGGCTTCTGTTCACTATGACGTTATCACCATATACAATGATCGTGTGCAACAGTTAAACATTCTCGTGGCAGATCGTACTGGTCTTCTTTCATTTGGTTTGGTTCCAATGTTGATCCTTTTTGCCGGAAGAAACAACATTCTGATAAAGCTGACTGGTCTTCCGTACTCAACTTTCATTGTGTTCCACAAGTGGGTTTCAAGATTGATGTTTCTTCATGCTTTGATTCACTCATGTTGCTGGACTGCTTATGGTGTTGCTAAAGGTTATCTGAGTTATTATGCATCCGAGGCATATTGGATTTGGGGTATCGTTGCAACTATCCTTGCCGGTTTAATCTGTTTCCAAGCTTTCCACGTTTTCAGAACCATGAGCTATGAGATCTTCTTGGCAATTCACATTGTGTTTGCGTCCATGTTCATTGTTGGTTGTTGGTGGCACTGTTATGACTTGGGGTACCTGGAATGGATCTATGCGTCTATTGCTCTGTGGTGTGTTGACAGAATTGTTAGAGTATTGAGAATGGTGACTTTCGGTTTCAGGGACGCTCAGGTTGAGTATATCAGCGATGAAACTTTCAAAGTTACTGTCCAGAAAGGTCGATTCTTTGATTCTTTCCCGGGTTCCTTTGCCTACCTTTACTTCTTCACTCCATACGGATTCTGGCAATCTCACCCATTCACTATCATCGACTCTGCGCTCCACCCTAATGAAATAACTATGTACATCAAGGCCAAAAAGGGTATGACAAAGTATATTAAGAATGAATGCGTCAAGGCCGGTGGTAAGGCTAATATTAAGGTTTCTGTGGAGGGTCCATATGGCCATCATGCGCCTACTCACAAGTATGACACAGCTTTGCTTCTTGCCGGTGGCAATGGTATTCCAGGTCCATATTACCATGCCATGGATTTGGCTAAGAGAGACTCTTCATCCAAGCAGCAGATTAAGCTGTTGTGGTCTGTTCGTGAACCGGAGGCACTCTGCTGGTTCTTTGAAGAGTTGAGGGCTTTAGCTCATACCAGTATTCAATGTGATATCTACATTACTGGTGCTCTAACTAAGGAGAACGATTCTGATAAGGATAAGCAATCGAGTTCGAGTGATACCGAAGCTGCTGTCTCTGGTAATTGCCTGAATTATCATACTTGTATTCAAGAGCTCTCTTCATTCGTAACATTCCATTACGAGAGACCAGCATTAGAGGAGATCATAGTATCTGAGTTTACGCAAGAGCAACAGGGCACAGTCTGTGTGATGTCGTGTGGCCCACCGAAGATGGTTGACTCTATTCGCAAAATCTTTGGTGCCAACCTGGACAAGGCTTCGCACAGAGTTGATCTGTTTGAAGAGTTGCAGGTCTGGTGATGATCTAGAAATCGCAGTCTCGCCCATGCGTAGACGCATAACTTTTAATACAGGTTCACACATACACAACTGGACACAACGCATAATCTACTCCAATTCCGTAGGCTGTGGTTCTTCTGCAATATTCGTTTATGAGTGTCTTTTCCAAGTTGGCGCCCGCAGCTGTAAACTGTAGTGGGTAGACGGGGAAAGCGTATTGCTAAGGAGCGAGATTAGAGATCATATATGTATCGTGAGATTTGCGTCCACTAATAAAGAAGTATGATATAACAATGTTCATATGCGGAGACAGTTGCTTGTGACCGGTTGCATCGCAGAATTTATTTTATTCGGAGCCTAATGAAAGCATACGCACTCCATTGTTCTATAATCAGTGCAAAACGTTGACGACAAAGTTGAGGTGTGCATAGGAATCACAGAGAATCTCCTCGTGGACAGAATAGGCGGGGAAGAAGTACGAGTATATTAAGCCCACAGTAATAGGCCATAGACGAACTCCGTTGACGAGGAGAACCTGAAGAGACTATCTCATAATTCCAAGACCACTTCACCAAGAACGACTCCAATTGACCTCTCGTCAAACGCAGAAAAAGATATTCTTTAGCAGCAGTGGGCCGTGGATCACCAAAGATAGTGAAAGCGATAATAAAAGTATAACGAGTCTTGTTTTTGAGAGTAAGAACAAGTAGAACCCGTTCTAGGAGCTTAAATAATCTGATTAAATAATCTTGTAGATCCTGATTCCTGCAACCTTCCGCATTTGAAAAAGCCCAAGACGGAAATTCCACCGGAATTCTATCACGTCACAATTATTTTTCCACTTATCAGTAACGCCAAATCTTGGAATTTTATAGTACCGTAGGCATCTCTGGGCTTATCTCATTGCCTTTTCCATCGCTCGGTTCTGTTTCGCTTATGTCTCCGAGTATTGGAGCTGTACAGGTTGGGTATTGAAATAATACATGATGACGGAGCCTCAGGAGAAGAGAAAATACTCTCGTAATGGGTGTACAGAGTGTAAGAAGAGGCGTATGAAATGTGATGAGACCAAACCAAGTTGTTGGCAGTGTTCACGACTTGGGAGGGAATGCATTTACTTGGCTAATAGGAAGAACAGGAAACGAAGAACAAAGGCAGAAATTGAACAGGATAAGATCAATAAAGCTCACAAGGTGCAACAGACAACAAACACGATCAACACGGAGTTCTCATTCTCTATGAATGATGCTAATCTGCTATACAATGACCTGAACGACCTTGTAAATTGGAAGCTGGAAGAGGCAATGACTCAAAACTTGAAGACCTATATCGAGGAAACAACCAATCCATTCAGCACAAAACTGAAGGAGCATAATCTCCCTTTGACTACAGATAGAACTGATATCATTTTTGATGTGCCACTGGAGATGTTTAATCTCGGTGAACCACACAATAAGTATCTGAAGCTATACTATGACGAGTTCATCAATTTATTGTGTCCCTTTATTCCAAATGTGGGCCAGAATCCAGTGAGAGATATCTTATTGAACTATGCGAAGAGAGAGACCTATTTGCTCTACGCTATCTTGGCTTGTGGTGCCAAAACACAACACAGACTGTCCCTGAAGATAAGAGATGATCAAGCATACTGCTCTTACCTTTCAACTTGCCTCAATATCCTGAGCGACAATTTTGAAGATGAACAACTTATAACTGCGAAAGTCGAACCAATGCTTCTGACAATTTTATTGTTGACTACTGACTGTGCATCTACTAAAAACCTTAGATGGAGAGCGCACTTGAAAGGTGCTAAAGAGCTGCTGAAAAAGAGTACAGTACAGAGCGACACTCTCAATTTCTGCCGTAATTGGCTTATCACATATGAAGTACTTGCAGGGATAACCAACCCATATGGTGGTATCTTCCAGAATGACACTGAGGAGCTAGAGAACTTCATAAACAACGATCAGCTATATCTCAACTCTCTGAAAAAGATGAATATGATTGATGTACATGGATTCAACTATATATCTGGTCACATCATCCAATTGGATATCGCATTCAAAGATATCATAAAGATCTTGAACAGGATACGCGGTCTGGAGGTGAATGGCCTCCTGAAGTTGAGATCACATTTGGATCATGAGGTATCACCAGCAGTGCTGACCCTTAGTGAGTGGCACTCTATATCGAACCAGCTTGATAATCTTGAAGAGATGGACATCATTGACAAAAGTGGGATAATCCCGACCTCTAATCCCAACCATCCTTCAAATAATAAACTGGAAGGGTTTGATGCCATTGATACTATTAAACTACCGTCTGGTGAAGAAATTACGCTGAGCTGGTTTGACATATCGCATCAAACCCACATCATAACTGCGCGTATTGTGTTCTTAGTACGTGTCTTGGAGTTTGGTAGGAGTTCCATATTTATTCAAGAGCTTGTGAAGAAGGGTTTAAGGTTTGTGAAATTCTTTGATCAAGTTCCTGATTACCGTAATGTTTGTATGACGCATCTCCACATGATGATGAGTAGCTTGGGCAAGTTCTGCTTGGAAGAGGAGGATCAACAACTTGTTGAAAAGTACCTGAAAGCATTGTATTCGATGGGTCTTGCCAGTGCTGGTCATAATCTTGCCAGATTGCATAGAATATGGAGAAACGAAGTAAAGAGCGACGAGGAGGAAGAAGACGTGTTGACCTGGTAAAGCAATATTCAAATATTTTATAGGCATTTATAGAGCGCTACAAAATGTTTAAATTTCGTCGAGAACGTCAAAGTATATTTGTCGTTTATAGGCTTTTTTTGAGTGGTCCCCATAGGGAAACCATGAAATTTGTATGCTTCTCTTTATTATACACTTTCTCTTCACATCATATCAGAGAAACCAGCAACAACTTGTTTTTGAAATCCACCCTCCTTTGCGGCCAGCTCGTAGTAGCTGTAGATAGTAGTAACAGCCAAAAGGATAGAAGTACCAGAACCTAATGTACCCAAGAGGTCACAGGCAACGGAGAGGGCACCGATGGAAGCACCACCGAAGGCAGCGGCGGTCGGGATGATCTTTTTCAACTCCCTATAGACAGAGGTTTCACGATGACCAGCAATGACGAGACCTTGGTCCTTGAACTGCTTAGCAACGTCTCTTGGAGCGGTACCAGAGATCTCGATCCAGGTCTTAGAGAAAACGGCACAGAGACCGAGCACAAAAGTGATATAGATCACTGACTTGACAGGGTCCAAGAGGGCTTCTGCAAGAGAGAAAGGTGGTTGAATATAGTAAGCAATACCGTTAGTAGCAAAGAGCTGGGAACTACCTGGTCTAGCCGACCAAACACCGAGAAGACGAACGATCGCGTTGTTTGGGAACTTCTGGAACAACATTTGAGAGACGATGAAGAAGTTTGAAGTCAATGCAGATTGCAACATGATTGGTGTGTTGGAAGTATAGAACAGCTTGATTGGGTACAAGCCATATGGACCTCTCTGTCTAGTGGATCTAACAGGGATCTCATAACGAAAACCTTGCAAATAGACCACACCAAAGAATACCAACAAGGTTGCAAGCAACTGGAACAAGTTCGGCAAGTTTTGTCTGTAGAAAGCCTCAACAAGGGCTCTTTTCTTATCCTTTCTGGTGGCCAACAAATGGAAAAAGGCAACAACACAACCTTCAAATTCATCACCACGACCGTTGTTCACAGTAGTTGGAGCAAAAGCCTTCCAGAAAATCTGTTCGCAGATGTTCGTAGCCATGAAAAGAGAGATACCAGAACCGAGACCGTAACCCTTCTGGAGCAACTCATCCAAGAGAATTACAATAATACCAGCAAACACCAACTGCAACACTAAAAGCAAACAAACACCAATACCCAAATCAGATGGCTTACCATACATACCAGTAAGGACATAGACGGTGGCCTGGCCGATGGACAACATGATAGCAAACAATTTTTGAGCAGTTTGGAAGGTCTGACGATCATTCTTGTCCTCCATGTTGACCGAAAGAAGCTGAGTGCCTTGCAGTAATTGGAACACCATACCGGAGGATACGATTGGAGAGATACCTAGCTCCATCAGTGTACCTCTGTTGGAAGCTAACATCATTCTGAGCCAGTAGAGAGGATCTGAAGATTCTGAAGAAGCGATTCCGTACAATGGGATCTCACTCATCACGAGAAAGATCAACAATGTGACACCGGTCCACATTAGCTTTTGGTTGAAAGGGACCTTCCTCTCTGGAGCAATGACCTCTGGGAGGTAACTCGTGAAAGGCTTGACAAGGTCGAGAACACGGACTACGGTGTGCTGTTAGTATATGGATCAAAGATTGTGTTTCTGAGAGTCTCCATAGCGTGATCTAAACCAATCAAGTGAATCTCACCATAAGACTGTTACATGTCACACAATGATCTTACTTACACGAACTCATAGTGCTTTTTCTCGTGGAGATCTAAGGGTTTTCGATGTTCTCTGTGTGTTGTCTGTTCATATCTCAAAGAAGCCAACGCGACAAAAAGCGCGGGCGCGAAACTCATCATGGGCCGGGTAACAAAATGAGTTAATGATCTTTCTGGTGCTCTTAACGCTTCCGTTTTAGGAAGAAGAAATGCTTCTTTCTTCTATAGATACAGGTCATCAGATGGAGACAGCTGTGATAAGTGTGCCTTGGCCATTGATATGTTAATTCTTAATGGGATATCTTAGCCTTTGGGTCCTGTTCTATGCAGAGTATCTCATAAGTTACAGCAGCAATGTCATAGACATTGGAAACCGTTGGTAAAGGGAAAGACATGATCTATTTTGCTGTGGGCTTCATTGGCAGACAGACCGCCCAATTCTGCCAAAGCAGATTTGAGGTACGTCCGTACATGTCATCTGGGACACAGCTACGGGATCAAATGAGGATCCTTCTGACTACATTCACCCAAGCTGTCACAGGGAGCTTTGCTTTAAAAATTTGGGACCCAAAAGTGATTAAATCTGTTTCCTGAAAATAGGATTGTTTAACGGGAAGTAAGAGACTTAAAGAGAAGAAGACATTGGTCACAAGAAGAAAACCAAGCAAGCCGTGAAAAATTTAACTGCACTAAAATCCGCATCATATCTAAAGGAAGAAAATACTGAAATCTTGGAGAGCTGTCGTTCTGAAGTTTAAGATCGATTCTACGCTTGATATTGTTCGATCAGTCCACTCTTCTGCAGAAATGGAAATCAACCCCGATCATATGACATACCCAAACTCATCAGTACCCTACGTTCCTCCTGAAACTATAAAGAGTAAGTTATAAATTCAACGGAGGAAAAAATTAAGTGAACAAAATAAAACTAGAAATCTCGCCTGTAGTCCAACCAACCACGTACAAAGATATTATAAATGATTGTAAAAGTGACTACTACGGCTGGTAGTTCATGTTTCGGTTCCAATTCTAGCGGCTACTATGAAGAGAATATTCTATAGAAACATTAGATCCAGGAATGGCGAACCTGAGTTTGTATCTTGAGGTAAATCTGTTCCAAGAGAGAGCCAGAGAATGCTCCTCAAGAGGTATGAAGGTGTAGCGAATCGCCTGTTATGTCCTGAAAGACAAATCACAGATGGAGCCAGATTAGCGAGAGATATAATCTTAAGGAGCCCGGGACATTACAAGCTTCTTCAAAATAGGTCTATATCGTCACAAGATTCAGGCTACACTGCTGATATCTTTAATGAATCGTATTTTTATTTCAAGTATAGAACAGCTTGTTCAGAGCATAACTACACCAACTTTACTTACATTCTCAGGATCAATGTGCTTCGACTCGTCCAATCCGCCAGATATGAACTTGGCCTTGTAGTTGAAAAGATAGTAGTTCAAAAGACCATCACCTTCACCAAATTTCAAATCTTGTATGAATAAGTTGTTATCTTGAGAGGACAAAGCGTTGAAAACATCAACGCCCAAACTCTTTGCAATGATCAAGGCATCATTTATCAAATCACAGAGTCTCTTCTTCAACATTGATCTAGCAGTGGTTTCATCTTCGTAGTTGAATGCAGCATCAGAAGCATAGTAGAACAAATAGGCAATACCAACTTCATTATGTAAGCTGTTATTCAAAACGGTGAACGGTAAGAGGTAGAAACTGAAGAAGTCGGTAATCTTACCCTCTTCACTCTCAACGACAAACGTGTGCACAACCTTCTTAGAGTCCTCAATATTCAAGTTACCAAAGAGCCAATGTTTAATCTCCTCCGGGGTAAAGTTTTGCACTAAATCGTAACGATCTTGATATTTGAGGAATAATTCTGACACCTGATCAAAATCTTCAATCTTGACCCTTCTTAAGTTCTTCACTTTTCCTTCATTTCTCAATGTGTATTTAGCAATCATTTGAGTCTTTGTAACATTTGGAGGTAAATAACTAAATCCAACATCGTGTAATTTTCCCCAGTTGATGGGCCTATGGTTATAACGACACACAGAGACAGGACTTGGAAGAACGACACCAGCAGTGTACAACGCCTGGAAGATGCCGGTCAAATTGATACGTCTAGTGACTTCCTTGATCAAGATTGGTGCCAGTCTCTTGGATCTCAACTTCTTATGAACACAGATGAAGTTGATTTCAACGGCATGAATATTGTTTGCACGAACACGTAGATCAGCAGGAGTACCAGCGATGAATCCGACCAGACGACCATTCTCTTTCACTCTAACACCAACATGCCATTCTTTTTTGAAGCCAGGTGGTTTCAAAGCCCAATCCAAGAAGTCAGAAGAATATTTGAATCTGAAAGTGGAATCGGCATCCTCGACATAGTTCTCATACAACAACTTGAACACCTCATCACGGTCCTCAGCCTTATCCAAATCCAAGTCAGCCCATTCGAACTGCGGAAGCAATGGCAATTTGTTAGTGGAGATCTGCTCCACGGTTTTGTCCTCAATTGGGCCTTCTTCAGAGATCTCCTCGTTGAAGTTGGGAACTGGCTGCGTCTTCCAGAACTTGTAATCCTCCATCGTCTTCTTCTGTTCCTCGTCCAGTTGTGCGCCTTCCGCAAGCTTCTTAAGAAGCTCCTCGATAGATTTATTGGACATCCTAAGCACCTTTAAATCACCAATAAACCTGTAGCATCTCCTTTAAGTCACCAAGAGGAGAACACAAAACCACAACCAAAACTGGAAATCCCCACCGGCAGCCGCCAGCTGACCCGCAGTTTTTGGCAGTGTTGTCCGTAACGGGCGAATTTTTTTTTACGCTTGCGATGAGTTGAAAGGCCCTCTCAACTTGAAAAGAAAACTCCCTCAACACGCCCATTTTAGTAGTTGAACTAACGTTATAAGATGCTGTCCTCCACAACGTGGGTGCCTAGAGGGTTCGCCTCGGAGTTTCCAGAACAGTACGAGCTCAACGATGAGGAGATGGAGAGAATCAACAAGCTGGCACAACTAGAGATCGATGATGCTAAACAGGGGATCAAGGCATTGCAAGAGGGCAGTGATGGTGATGTTGAGGAACCGAATACAGCTAAGTTACAAAAGCAAGTGGAAATCGATGACGATTTGAAGGAGTACGACTTGGAGCACTATGACGACGAGGTTGATGGGAATGGTGAACCAGTATCAATGTTTCCAGGGCTTTCTGGTGAAGTTGAGTTTCACGAAGGTGAAGATGAAGATGATCCTTATATCACATTACCTAATGAGGAAGAATTGCAGGAGGACAAACAGGAGTCTCACATATATCCAACTGATAACTTGGTGTTGGCTACCAGAACAGAAGATGATGTCTCCTACTTGGATGTCTATATTTACGATGACGGCGCTGGTGCCCCACAGGGTTCTCAGGAGGAAGATGAGGACAAGAAGGACCCAGACGTCGCAAGGGGTATGCATAGGGGCTCCTCCTTGTACGTTCATCATGACCTGATGCTTCCGGCTTTCCCATTGTGTGTTGAATGGATCAACTATAGATCAAACAATGATGGTGATGACAACGTTGGTAACTTCGCCGCTATTGGTACCTTTGACCCACAGATTGAGATCTGGAACTTGGACTGCCTCGATAAGGCATTCCCTGATGTGATCTTGGGTGAGCCTTCATCAAATTCTTATAACAGTATCAAATCGAAGAAGAAGAAGAAGACCAAAACTCAGCATGTCACCACACATCACACCGATGCAGTTCTTTCCCTCTCACACAACAGATATCATAGAAACGTCCTGGCATCCACATCTGCGGACCATACGGTAAAGCTATGGGATTTGAACGAAGCCACCGCGGTGCGCTCCATAAACACGATTCATAGTAAGAAAAACGTTTCATCATCCCAATGGCATCCGGAAGACGGTGCAATTTTGTTAACTGGTGGCTATGACAGTCGTGTGGCTGTCTCAGATGTCAGAATCTCCAACGTCGCTGAGATGTCCAAGTTCTGGACCATTGGTTCTGAAGACATCGAAAATGTTAGTTGGAGCACGAGTGAACAGTTTATTGCTGGTACTGACCAGGGTAACGTGTATGCTTTTGACATCAGAAACGATTCTAAGCCATTGTGGACTTTGCAAGCGCATGATGCAGGTATCTCTTCGTTGCAAGTTAATAAACACATTCAAGATTTGCTAGTGACAAGCGCTATGGGCGAGAAAGCAATCAAGCTGTGGAAGATTCCAACCGGTGATTCTAAGAAGGGTCCATCTATGATTCTCTCTCGTGATTTCGGTGTCGGTAACGTCTTGACTACATCTTTTGCCCCAGACATCGAAGTTGCAGGCCATGTGGTTGTTGGTGGTGTTAATAAAGGGTTGAAGATGTTTGATGTCTTCTCCAACAGAGCAGTAAGAACCAGTTTCAAGGATTCATTGAGAGCCTTGCAAAAGGCTGCAAGAGAGCAAGCTAAGGAAAATGGCAGAGCTTCAAGAATTGCTAGAAAGTACCAAGGCGATTATGTGGAGAGTGTGTTGGAAGTTGAAAGTGCCGGTGAGGAAAGCGAAGACGATGATGACATGGAGGATTGAAGATAGAACCTGTAATGCATAAATTAGAAATCGTGCTATCAAGAATAATTCCTATGAATTACGCTTATCACTTGATGGTACGAAATGCTATTAGACAAAGGTATGTAAAAGCGTTATAAAAAAGGTGTCAAAATTCTAATGGTACAAGGCTGAAAGAAGATTATCGGTCATAAAATCACGTAGATTTCTTTTTCTTCTTTGGGGACTCATCATCCTCACTCTTTCTCTTCTTCTCTTTCTTTTCTTTCTTTTCTTTCTTTTCTTTCTTTTCTTTCTTCTCTTTCTTCTCTTTCTTTTCTTTCTTTTCTTTCTTCTCCTTCTTCTCCTTCTTCTCTTCCTTCTCGTCTTCAGAAGGTTCACCCATCTCAACGTCCAAGTCCTTGTTATACAACGCCAAGGCCTCGGAGATAGCGTCTGTGTTCTTCATAGTTGGAGCGCCAGTGTCGTAGAAGTTCAATCTTTGCTCAACTTGCTTCTTCAAGATTTGACCAAAAGCGTTTGTTGGAGCATCAGAGTAGTTGTCAATTCTAGAAGCAATGGTACACTTGTTAGCCAAGTATCTAGAGATTCTGCCCTTGTTCTTGGCAGAAGCTCTACCGATGAACGAAGAGTGGTAGATAAGACCATATTTTGGCGTGTTACCCTTTGTCTTTAAAGCTCTGAAGAGGGCCTTTTCGGCACCTAAGATCTGGACAGTAGAAGCGGCCTGCTTAGACAAGTTGGTCAAAGAACCAGCATGAGAAATCAGTCTAGCACCAATTACCTCACCGATCAATTCAGACAAGTTTGGAGCAACGGTGTGCATCTTGTCCTCCAAGTAGTTGTAAAGAGATCTTCTGTAATCAGTTAAAGAGACCACTCTCTTAGCGAAAACTAACAAGTTGTCGAAATCTTGTTCAGAAATATCTTGACCCATGGAAATTCTAGCATTGTCAATGACAGTTTGAGCCAATCCGGAATCATTATTCAACAAGGCAGTGAGCTCATGCAAGCTATCCTCATTCAAAGAAGCCTTGTCCTTGATAAACAAAGTCAATTTGGCAAAAGTGTAATTATCTGGAACCAATTTTGCCAATTCAGGGAAATGCCATCCATACCACTCTTTCACTCTCATAGAAAAAGTGTTAATGTCCTTATCCAGTTGATCGAGCAATGCAATAGCTTGGATGATATGGTTATCGTTCTTTTGAACAGAGAATTTCACTTTGGCACGAGAGTAGGCATGACCCAAACCCAGCTGAGCTCTCTCGATATCACCCTCTTGCAAGCCCTTGAGCAACTTGTCACCATGTTGTCTGACACCTCTGAGGAGATCCTGGACAAGCTCGTTGGACACAGCGTCGATGTAACCGAAGGCCTCCTTGATAGAAGGACCCAAGTTCTTGTCTGATATACCAACAACAACCTGCTTCTTAGAGGATCCCTTTGGGATGTTCAGTTCCAAAACAGACTTCAAGTATTCAGAGACCAAACCTTCAGAGATTTCGTTGGCATTCTCCAAGGCCTGAGCAGCACCCTTGAATGGGGCGAAGGAGACTAACTCAACCATCTTGGAGAAGTTACCCAAGTCGTTGATTTGGGACTGCACCTCCTTAAGCTTAGCACCAATGTTATCCTGCTGCAATTTCACCTTAAATACGGCATAACCAGTGGCCTCCTCGAAGAGAAGATAGTCGATTGGGGAAGACATTTCTTGCTGGTGGCCTCCTTGGTGATGACTATTTGAACTTCTTATTGAAAGGCAGATTTTTCAAGCGATGGCATAAAAGAAAAATTTGCACCGCAAGATGGGGCCTCGTCCTAAAGCGTATAGGTTATGCAGCCCAGCCACGTCACGTGCAAAAAGATTCCGTATGTAGTAAATATACTAGTTGGTTAATTTATGTTTATTTTCGATCGAACGATCCTGCTCCGGTACTTTTACAATTTATGCATAGAACACCCCTTCCCTTTAGAAGTTGGAAAACGGATTCGGTGGAGACAAGCAATGTTGAGAACCACTACCAGAATTACCACCAAAGCCATTATGGGCTACAGATCGATTACGCCAAAGACATTGAGCTTTTACCACTCTTATGACCACCATGAAGACCCATTCTTCGACAAAGAATCTCCAAAGTACAGAATCTTGGACAAGGCCATGGAGTTCGTCCCTAAGTATGGATTCCAGCATAAGGCTATTCTTGAGAGCTCGAGAACTTTTGGTTACTCTGATGCCATCCAATCCCTATTCCACAATGGCACATTTGACCTGATTAAATTCCATCTGATTAGAGAGAGATTGAAATTGAAAGAATATGCGGACCTTGAAGAATTTCAGCTATTATCTGAGAATGATAAGGTTAAGTACTTGGTGAAAAAGAGATTGGAAGGAAACATCCCTTATGCCGAGCATATTAACCAACTTCAAACTTACCTGGTTCTCCCTCCAAACGTCCGCGAATCCTCTCAAGAATTGCATAACTTGAGTGACGATATAAGATTCTACTCAGGTGATAAGACCAATGACTTTGCCTGGTACTCTAAGAGACTGTCCCTCAGTTCCACTTATGTGGCTTTGGAGCTTTTCATGGCCCAAGACAAATCTTCAAATTTCAGCAAGACGATGGAATTAGCAGACAAGAGGCTTGCAAGTGTGGGAGACTTGGGCCAGTTCTATAATAATGCTGAGGAGTTCTTCTTCTATACCCTTGCCAGCGCTGCCAATTTGGTGAAGAGTCAACTATCCAGGGGTTAATTAGTACACTGTATACACAAGCTACGAATGATTATGATATAGAAACTGAATACATTTATGCCTGTGCTGCAGTACGGATCTGTATGAGCTTACTTCTCGCCTCTTCCATCTTTTTCTGTGTGCTCTTAATGTTAGCTTCTGCTCGCTCACTGCCGGTGGTTAATATTTTTACCTTCTTGAGCTAACAGCAAATACATACATCTCCTTCTTGATATACTCGATTCTCTTCTCAACATTCAATGAGGCTTCAGCTTTATCCTGTGGCAAGAGCACAGGGCCGGTTAGTTTATAGATTTTTGCGTTATCTTCCAAAGTTTCAAACTCCTTCCGCACAATGTCATTCTCTTGAAATTGAGTCTCGAGCTGTTGACGTGAGGACAACAGATCGGAGAGCTCTGTTTGTAATTTGTTGAATTCGAGCGAAACCTTCTCGAAGTCTGCGTTGCTCATTTTCTGGCGGTCCTTTATGTGGATCTGTTGATCTCTTCGGTGCTCTAGCGTTGTGAGGATGTTTTTTTTCCCACTTCCGCATCAACGCTGGGAGAACAACAACGGAACAGAGAATACGTAACGATGGTTGTAAGTTCACCTCTAAACCACCTAAGGAATACAGCACTAACATGCGAAGTTTAAACCATGGACTGAGATTAGGGCGCCACGCCACATCCTGGTTGATGTTGATGAGGATTTCACCATCGCCACCGATCTTCCAATGATATCGATTCACGGCTCTATGAAAGACCTCGAGAACCCATTATTGGTCCTCCCTGAGAGTCTCAAGTGTATAAATGACTCCCTCAAGAAGAAATATACGCCGAAGACGTCTGCGCAGATAGTGATAAAGAAGAAGTTCTTGCAGAGGTTAGATCCAGACGAGTACATCGAGGAGGAGCAGATGTATTCCGCTGCTGGAGATGTCATATATGATGAGGCAGTGAGCGCTACATTAGACGTACTGTCATATCCTGGACTCAGCGTATTACTGGTGAAGAATTTCGATGTCGATAAAGTGAATTATAACATTGTGGCTCGATTGCTTCTGAAAGAAGTTCATGTGCCCATTGTGAGCATCACACCGGGTCAAATACCACATGACAAATTGGTCTGTACGCTGGGATCAACATGGGACACGGAGTATGAGGAATTACCGCCTCCTTTTGTGGTAACAGGTATCACAGGCTCACTGATCAGTCTGTCAAAGTCCCTTGATAAACATGCCTCGGGATTGGTATTGCAAAGCGAAGGAGTGCCAGGATTCGAGAAGGTGAATGAGCACAGTGTGTGTGAGGTTGCCCAACTCTTGAAACAGAGATTCTTGTTGTATGACGATTTTGTCACGAACTGCGAGAAATCATTGCATTATGGAAAGAGTGTGAACAACTTGGGCCTATACCTATAATAGGTTTTTGATCCCCATAATATCCTTACCATTTATTCGTAATATCCTAACAATTCTTATCAAAATCAACATGTAAACCCCAACTATTTACAGAACCTTCAATCCTTTTCATCATCAGTATGCACAGCAAAGTCCAGCACCTTTACCTTATTGATACCAGAAAACTCATTACTTACACTGTATGAGTAGGAGCGCACACTTCTTCTCTTGAAGGAATAAGATGAATAATCCCCATCGTTATCTTCAGCATCAAACATGATAGCATCATCATCATCAGCATCATCATCGTCATCATATACAATAGCGCTTTGTTGCTGGTACTGTGAGGCAAACAAATCCTGGTTCCATGTGAACCCCTGAGACTCCCTTAGTGAGATCGAATACACTGGAGTATCGCTGTACACACGCCCCCGGTGAAGTTCATACACCATATGCTTTTCGTCTTTGATCATAGACGAGGAGAGGAATGACCGACGTCTAGCCCATGGCGAAGAAGGGGACGCAAAACTCGAAGACCGTCTGTCAAAGAGCTTTCTATTATGAACATGGCCCACAGTGTCTGGAACACTGGTGCTCAATGAGTCCAAACCGTGATGATGCTGCGTTTGCCTATGTTCTATGTTGATACCAGGCGGGTGCGATAGGGATGAACGTGATGTACTCCTTTGTGAGCCTCTTGATTTACCAACTTTTGCACCTCTCTTGTTCCGGTTAGGGGAATGTGGAGTTGATTTCATGTCTACCTGATGTTCCACATCATCTGGGTACTCCATTATAACGTGCTTACCACCTTGTGAAACGGAGAAAGAAGTGAGACTCTTTTCTAAATTTGAAATTTTGCTCCTTTGTCACAAAACTGTGCTAGAGGCCCAGACTGATAAGCCGTTTAGACCCAATCAGGAAATTATCGCGTAAAATCTCTAAAGTTTCACTTTCTTATTAATCATTATTTCCACCAATCCGAGAACATCAAATGCGGTTTTAGCTCAGTTGGGAGAGCGCATGACTGAAGATCATGAGGTCCTGTGTTCAATCCACAGAAATCGCATATTTTTTTATGCCCGTGAAGTCCATCACGGTCGCGTCAACGTTAACGAGGCAGCGAGGTAAGCTAGCCAGTAGTGGTGCACCTCAGCTACTAGCTCGACGACGACATTGTCCGGGCCTATAGATAGTTTAATATCAAAATATGGGTATGATCGATCTCAATATTACTAGGTACTGTCCGGCTATTCTACATCAGCTAGTAGTATTAATATTGCGGTTTATCACACAGTGTCTATCCAGATTGTCCTCTGAGCATGACATTGGGATAATGCAACCATCATTACAACAGTTTTTTGTGTCAAACTTCGCTGGCCAATCGGAGCGCTCAGTGGCCTCGGACATTCTTCACTTAAAAAACAAAGGGTAGCCTCTTCAAAAGAATATATCGAAAAGTCAGGGCCGGTTCATTGGCATCATATATATCAACTGATCTGAATATCTCATTTTCAATATAATTCAGCCAATTTATAAGATTAAAGTGCACATTTCACCCCACCAATCAATGCTATTCCTCGGAGTTCAAAGTTGGTATTCGGATTTTCTTTCCCAACTGGGGCAAAAAATGAGTGCGCCAACTTTCCTGATTCACCGTCCCTGGTTCCTATAAAAACCTGGACCTATTCTCGATTCTCGACTTGGCAAGTCATTAATTCAATATCAATCCAACATCAATCAACCGAGCAATGTCCACTGTTGGCCAAGTGAGTTCACCTTCCATTGCTAATTGATCATAACTAACACACCAACCCCCCAGATTATCACTTGTAAAGCTGCTATCGCCTGGGAACCAAAGCAACCTCTCTCCATTGAAGAGATCGAGGTTTTACCTCCAAGAGCCCATGAAGTGAGAATCAAATTGGATTACACAGGTGTCTGTCACACTGATGCATACACTTTGTCCGGATTGGACCCAGAAGGTGCCTTCCCTGTGATCTTGGGTCATGAAGGTGCAGGTATCGTGGAATCTGTTGGTGAGGGCGTCACTTCTGTCAAGCCAGGTGATTCCGTGATTGCGCTTTACACTGCTGAATGCCGCGAGTGTAAGTTTTGTAAGTCTGGTAAGACGAACTTGTGTGGTGCTGTCAGAGCTACCCAAGGTAAAGGTGTCATGCCAGATGGTACTTCCAGATTCAGACACAAGGCCACTGGTAAGGAGATCTTGCATTTCATGGGTTGTTCGACTTTCTCTCAATACACTGTTGTTGCTGATGTATCGGTTGTTGCTGTGAACCCAGAGGCTCCAAAGGATGTCACTTGTTTGCTTGGATGTGGTGTGACCACTGGTTATGGTGCTGCCATTAACACCGCCGACGTCCAAGAGGGTGACACTGTCGCTGTCTTTGGTGCCGGTATTGTTGGTTTGTCTGTTGTTCAAGGTGCTCTCCAAAGAAAGGCTTCCAAGATAATCGTTGTCGATATCAATGATGATAAGAAGGCTTGGGCTGATAAAGTTGGTGCCACTGATTTCGTTAACCCAACCAAGCTTGAGGGTCAAACTATTGTTGATAAGCTTATCGAGATGACTGATGGTGGCCTTGATCACACTTTTGACTGTACTGGTAACGTTCACGTTATGAGACAGGCTTTGGAGGCTTGCCACAAAGGTTGGGGCCAATCTATCATCATCGGTGTTGCTGCTGCTGGCCAGGAGATCTCCACTAGACCATTCCAGTTGGTCACCGGTAGAGTCTGGAAGGGTTCCGCTTTCGGTGGTGTCAAGGGTAGAACTCAACTCCCAGGCTTTGTGGAAGATTCTTTGAATGGTAAGCTCAAGGTCAAGGAGTTCATCACCCACAGACAACCATTGACTCAAATCAACTCTGCTTTCGATGACATGCACAAGGGTGAGTGTATTAGAGCTGTTGTTGACTTGCAGAACATCTGACTAGCCGAGCCTCGCCTTTAATTGTATAGGGCCCTAGAGGCACACATTCTAAAAAAAATAGTCAAGAAAGCATTCACAATCGTAGATTAGCTTTAAATTACGAACCTTTATACAATGCGTTAAAACCTTCAAGAATGTTATTCCACAAACGTTATATCCCTCTCTGATCTTCAAGGTCCAGTACTTCCCAAGACATGAAGAAACCCAATACAAAATTAAATAACTCGTTGCAAAATCAAACCAACCAAATCAATAACATCGCGATCTAACCACTCCTTTTAATTTCCAAAATGCTAATAAATCCTCCTCTTTAGTTTTCATTGTTCTTGATTGGAATACCATAGTTTTTGCTATTGTTAATCCCAATGTTAGACAACTTTGAAGAGAGATCTTTCATATCACCATCACCAGCGTAGATCTGCTGATAGTACTGTCCTTGTGGACGCTGTGCCTGTGGAGCTTGCGGCTGTTGTTGTTGAGGAATTCCAGCCTGACCTTGCAATTGTTGTACCCTTGGGGCACCACATCTCAAACAGCAGATGTTCTTTGCGAAATTGTGGTATGAGCACCCTTCATTACCACACTTCCAATCACCTGCTCTGAACGGCACGGAGGAGACTCTTTGACTATGCCCGTTATTATTGTTCGCATTGTTATTGTTTCCATGGTGATGGTGATGATGGTTATTATTGTTCAGATTATTGTTCTGCTGATTATTACCATTTGGAGTAAACATGGACTCTTGGACAGCAGCTGCAGAAGAAGCAGGAAAAGAACAACGGAAACACGCAGTACGGCGTTGAAAATTGGAAAAACCACAACTTGGACAGGTCCAGTCACCAGGCCTTGGCCTGTTTTTGGAAGGTGGGAAGGGTGTTAAGATCTCTTGGGCGCGATCAAGCACGCGAGCACTTGACGGTTGCACTTCAATGGATTTGTCATTCAAAGCACGTCCGTTCATAGCCAATGACTCGGCAGCCTCTTCATGAGAACTGAACACTGCGAATCCTGAACCCGTTGGCTTATTCTGATCTGGTGTTTTCAAAGTCCAAAATGCAATTGGTCGACCACCGTATTGCGTGAACCAACTTTCTAGCTCACTCTGAGTAGTATCGTTCGGCAAATTGGAAAGATGAAGCACCTTGGATCTTTCAGCAAGGAAGGCACGGACATCTGCACGGGCGTCAAAAGGACGAGTCAAGACATCTGGATGGTCACTTGCAGGTTGTGATTTCTTAACAAGAGCCTTGAGAATGGAGGTGACGATTTGAACTTCTTCCGATGCACGACGTGGATGCGGTTGGGATTGGGATTGTTGCTGAACACTGAAAGAAGTCTGACTAGGATCCAACTCAACTTCCAATGCAGTGATGATACTGGTCAAGTTTGATGCAGAATAGCTAAGGGCCTCTGGATGATGTGCTTGCCATCTGGAATATTCCTGCTTCAAGTCAAAGACACGAGCGTGCTGAAGATATGGTGGTAGGACGACACTTTTATCACGAGCTTCTCTTGGAAGTTGCACTCTCAAGTCCCAAGCATTAAGTGTCACGAATGTAAACTCTAAATTCTTAGAGATGATGTACTCATGGACAAATGTGTCAAGCTTAGTGATAGCATCTTTGAATGTACCACTGTTTCTCACATGCTCCCAAGTCAAAGTGGTCAAGCTGGTACAAAGGGCGGTGATTGGAGTGTTTGTAGGACGAATCAACACGGAGTCTCTAGCCACCTCTTCGAGAGTGACGGCATCGAGCAATCTCCATGCAATTTCGATAATCTCAGCGGAGTCCCTGGTGACATAGACTCCGTGTTCATCACACGTTGTAGCAATATGAGTCACAAGGAACAGATCACTCATGGCCCGGGTCGGTGTGTGTTTGTTCTTCTTGTTCGGTTTACAACTCAGTATACCTCACTCTTCACTCTGCTCTACTCGCGGGCACTCGACATTTTTTCAGGTAATGAAAACAGTAATTACCAAATTGGGATGTTTATTCCTAATAAAGCGATTCCCCGATTTTAGTGACACGGAAATCTGCCATTCACTAAAATCAAAACATGGAAAGAAGCATGCTAGAGGACCTGTCAAATATATTGGGTGTTGACTTGCTCTGATTCCTCTAAATAAATAGGCCATTCGCTTTATGATGAGTGCGCTACCACCTGACATGGACCCAACTAAGCAGCCACTACGTGTGTTCAAGGCACAACTGATTGTCTGCACAGTTCTAGGAATAGCAGCATTCCTACTCTTTAGTCTTCTGCGGTACCGTTGGCCGCACATATATGGTGTTCGCGTGTTACGTAAACGAGGACTGAGAGAACTCCCCAAGGATCTCTTTGGTTGGTGTGTGACACTCTATAAAATTACAGACGAGGAAGTGTTGGAACATGCCGGGTTGGATGCTTACGTGTTTCTTGGGTTCTTTAGAATGGCTATAAAACTGCTTGCAACTTTTGTTGCGATATCAATATGCTTCATAGGCCCAATCCGGTATTACTATACGGGATTCTTCGATAGCGATGGGATCGCTTGGGATGATGGTATCTTCTGGGCCTTTAAGAAGGGTGATGGCAATGAGGATGATCTGGATAATGGTCTTGCTGCTGCTGCATGGATGTATACAGTATTCACGTATGTATTCACTTGGCTGGTGTATTATTTTCTGTGGAATCAGACTGAAACCGTTGTGTCTGTGAGGCAAAAGTATTTGGGACAACAAAACTCGATAACGGATAGAACCATCTTACTTGAGGGACTCCCTGAGGAGTTCAATCCAGAAGATTACAGCCAGAATTCTTCTTCGGATCTTAGTGAGCTCATTGAGCCAACAACAGCAAAGTTTGATGAGGAAAGATTAAAGAAATATATCGAAGATCTGGGTATTGGTAAAGTAAGAGACATATCCATCGCTTCAGATTGGACAAAGCTTAAAACACTTTTTGCTCAGAGAAATAAGATACTGAGACATCTTGAAGTTGCTTACTCAAAGTATAACCCACTTATGGTCGAGGTCTACACCTTTGGCAACTTGGAACCTTCTGTTGCTCCTAGGGATCAATTCCATCGTCGATCCGAATCAGACAGTTTGTTAGGTCAAAAAAGACCCAGCTTACGATTGGGATTCCTTGGATGGTTTGGTCAAAAAGTTGATGCCATTGACTTCTTATCTGATAAGTTAGTGCAGATTGACAAACGGATAAAGGAAGAGCGTGAATTGTCAAATTTCCCATCAGCAAAAGCTGCCTTTGTTACAATGGACTCCGTTGCATCTGCTCAGATGGCTGCGCAAACTGTACTGGATCCTCATGTTTACAGATTAATTGCACGTCTCGCCCCTGCACCGCATGATGTCTGCTGGGATAACTTACACCTCTCCAGAAGTGACAGATTTCTTAGGGCAAACATCATTTCTATTGTCATTGGGTTCTCCACTGTGGGCTTGATCTTCCCAGTCATTTACTTATCCACTTTCATCAACCTGAAGACCATTGAGAAGTTTTGGCCGGCCTTGGGTGAACTTATATCCAAATCTCAAACTTTGACGTTGCTGATCGGTTTGGTTCCCCCGTATCTTTATACACTTTTGAACGTGTCAGTGCCTTATTTTTACCAGTACTTATCCACTTTACAAGGTTACATCTCAAATGGCCAAGTTGAACTCTCAGCACTCTCAAAGAACTTCTTCTACCTATTTTTCAACTTGTTTTTGATCTTCACTCTTGCGGGTACAGCTACGAATGTCTGGGCTTTGTTCTCTGATACAACAAAAGTTGCTTATGAATTAGCCAACTCGTTGAAGACCTTATCCCTTTTCTACGTCGACTTGATTCTATTGCAGGGTATGGGAATGTTCCCCTTTAGACTGCTTCAAGTTGGCGATGTGGCGATTGAAATCTTATCAAGACTGTTCTACTGTCGGACTGCAAGAGATTTTAGAAAATTGTATTATGTTCCACCAATTTTTGACTTTTCTCTGATTCTACCTCAGCATATCTTGATCATTATCATCACAATGAGTTATTCTATCCTCTCCACAAAGATTGTGACAGCTGGTCTGGTCTACTTCTTTTTGGGCTATTATACCTACAAGTATCAACTCCTGTACACCATGGTGCACCCCCAGCATTCTACCGGGCAGTCGTGGCCAATGATATTCAGAAGAGTTTGTCTAGGTCTTATCATCTTCCAGCTGACAATGGCTGGTACTTTGGCATTGGAGCGTGCGTACGTCTTGGCTATCCTTATCGTTCCATTGGTTCTTAGTACGCTTATTGTGGTTTACACTTTTGAAAAGGACTACCTGCCTCTTTCTTTCTTCATAGCTTTGAAAGCCATAAGGAAACATAATACTCTTTCTGACTCAAGATCGTCTACGGCCCTCACTAACTCCAATAATCAATCACAACAACGTAGAACTGTGAAAAAGAGAACAAGTACCATTGATGAGGCCAGAGAACTTAATAAGACATATGTGTGTCCATACCTTACAGATCCGCTAGATGGTCCTATTATCGGATTCGATGGGGATTACGTCCAATACATCCAATATGATCCTACAAGTCTACGTGAACAAATTGTTCGTAAGTACAATTTGGTATCTGAATGGGAGTGAAGTTTATCTATTTGCAAATTCGGGCTCTCTGTGATGCTCGTTTCTTCTTCATCTCCTCTATGATCTGTTCTCTGGCGGTATTATCAACCATGTAGGTCGGCGTTTGCTTTTGGTTGGATGGATACTCACAGACTATATTGATACCGGAACATCCTTTACATTTTGGGGTTCCTTCATCACATTTGACGCGCCTCAAACGGCAAGCATAGCATCCGGTGTTGGAGCGTTTTGTGCCTAGTCTACGTTTCTTCTTGAAGTGGTAGTTATACATGATTGGCTGCACGTTGATCATGGTTCTTGGATGAGACTTTGGTTTGATTGGGATCACCGGTTGTTGATAAACAGTTTGAGGTAAGAGCTGTTGTTGAATTGGAAGTGGTATGGGCATATGTGAGTAAGCCATTGGCTGCAGTTGTTGGAAGACGTCCATTGTTCTGTATTGATAGTTGCTATCTTGATAGTCTAGAAAGTCTGGGATATCCAAGTACACCGATGGATCAAATTCATTTCCATCAGCAGGAGTAATAGCAGGCTGGTTGATCTCAGAACTAGTCGAGGTTTTTTCGTTATTTTGCCTGGACACATGAGTATATGGTGATCTTCTGTATGGATCATAGAGAGTGTAACAGTAAGTGGTCATTGGGCGATGATGCATGATTCTAAGATCTTGAATGTAATTTTTTATGGAAACGCTTTCCGTTTTATACTACATCTGAATCCTGGCCATTCTCAATATTTGATAATGATGGAATCAATATTGGATTTAGACTCGGATCTGTAACTCATCCAAAACTACCCTGATTCAACGATATGACATATGTTATGAGCCCTTGTGGGATGGTGTTCTTTAGGCTGTTGCCCTGTTGGAATGAAACAAACCTGCTACATTCCTCAAGAGGAGACAAACCCTCGAAAACACCTAAAAAAGATGCCAATCACATTTGTTACTGGTAACTTGAACAAGCTCAGAGAGTTTCAAGCCATAGTTGGCGACCCAAGTATCGTCCATCAAAAGATTGATCTCGAGGAGATCCAGGGTTCCATTAGTGAGATCTCCACAAAGAAGGCCCATGCTGCTTCTGCTGCGATTGGTGGACCAGTCCTTGTCGAAGATACCTGTTTGGTCTTCAATGCTTTATCCAAGCCGAATTTGGAGCTGCCAGGTCCATACATTAAGTGGTTTTTAGATTCATTGGGAGTTGAGAACTTACCGAAAATGCTTACAGGGTTTACTGATAAATCTGCTCAAGCTGTGTGCACTTTTGCCTATTGTGAAGGTCCAGGTGCTGAAGTGAAGTTGTTCCAGGGTGTTAATGATGGCGTTATCGTCGAGGTCCCACGTTATAACAGTGATGCCCCATTTGGTTGGGATCCAATCTTCCAACCGAATGGGTATGACCAGACTTATGGTGAGATGGATAAGACCTTGAAAAACACAATGTCGCACCGTTTCAAAGCGTTGGAGTTGGTCAAGCAGTTCCTACAAAATTCCGAATAGATATGTATTAGACAGGGAGTTCATTAGATGCGCCGTTTGGGTTATTTATTTTCCATGTATCCACCCAAGAGATGATTCTTTGCACGTTTGAATCCATATCTTGTGTAGAGTTTGACTCGAGTTCAATCACAATCTCTGGAGCATATGATTCTCTAGCTTCATTCGCAATGACCTCCATGATCTCACAATCAATGTTTTCATCAATTTTACTTTGCGGATAACCTCTCTTCTCCAATCTCTCGTATAGTACTCCGTTATCAGTTCTAAGCACAATCACCAGATCAACAAGCCTCTCTGGCAACCAATCACACGCATGCCAATCAACAACAACACCACCCTTTTCCAGCAATGGTTCCAGGGCATCACAGAGTTTATCCTCATCCACAATATGGGACTGTCTCTCTTCATCATATCCATCAAAGCAGTCGTGCTCTTTAGAAAACTCTGTGATGTTGATGTGTTTAAAAGCTGGCGCCTCCTGACATAATTGCTCCGCATGGGAGGTCTTACCACAGCCAGGTGTACCTGTTATCACAATGTTAGGAAGGGGTCTGGTGGACATTGTTTAAGAAATTCTCTTAGAAGGTTGATTCCATAATAATCAAGTCCTTTGTGTCCCAACAGCCTCTGAGCACACAAATTTTTCGTTCCGGCCGATGAGCCCCGGAATTACAATTTCGGTCGATGCTGGTCTTCGTCGTCGCTGGAAATTTTATGAGGTGGGCTGAAGGAGAAGAACAAAGAAAAGAACAAAGAGCAGGTATAGAAGAAGAACAAAGGCATGTTGGATATTACGCAATTCATAGAGGAAAAAGGTGGTAACCCAGAGCTCATCAGAAAGTCTCAGGCAGCTCGCTATGCCTCTGTCGAGCTAGTGGATGAGATCATCTCCGGCTACAAGGAGTGGACCAAGATCAGATTCGACTTAGATGCCCTGAATAAGGAGCAGAATAAAATCCAAAAGGAGATTGGCCTCAAGTTCAAGGTCAAGGAGGATGCCAGTGAGCTCTTGAAGCAAAAGGATGAGATTGTTGAAAAAAAAAAAGAGCTCACACTCCAAGAACAAGAAGCTGACAAGAACCTCAAGTTTAAAGTCAATCAGGTTGGTAACATTGTTCATGAGTCTGTCCCCGTCTCCAATAATGAAGACAACAATACTCTCGTCAGAGATTGGAAGCCAGCGTCTTACGAGAAAGTCGAGAAGGTAGCTGCTGCTACCGGTAAAGAGGCCAAGTTGTCCCATCATGAGATTCTTCTCCGTTTGGATGGTTATGACCCAGAACGTGGTGTGCGTATTGTCGGCCACCGTGGTTATTTCTTGAGAAACTACGGTGTGTTCTTGAACCAGGCTTTGATCAACTACGGTTTGAGCTTCCTAGCAAAGAACGGTGGCTACACTCCATTGCAAGCACCAGTGATGATGAATAAGGACGTTATGGCTAAAACTGCCCAATTGTCCCAATTTGACGAAGAGCTCTACAAGGTCATCGATGGTGAAGATGAAAAGTACTTGATTGCTACATCAGAGCAACCAATCTCTGCTTACCATGCTGGTGAGTGGTTCGAGTCCCCAGCTGAGCAGTTGCCAGTTAGATATGCTGGTTATTCCTCCTGTTTCAGAAGAGAAGCCGGCTCTCACGGTAAAGATGCTTGGGGAATTTTCCGTGTCCACGCTTTCGAGAAGATTGAACAGTTCTGTTTGACAGAACCAGAGAAATCCTGGGAGGAATTTGACCGTATGATCAACTTGTCTGAGGAGTTTTACAAGTCCCTTGGGTTGCCTTACAGGGTGGTCGGTATTGTTTCTGGTGAATTGAACAATGCCGCTGCTAAGAAGTACGACTTGGAGGCCTGGTTCCCATTCCAACAAGAGTACAAAGAATTGGTTTCTTGTTCCAACTGTACAGATTACCAATCGAGAAATTTGGAGATTAGATGCGGTATCAAGAAGATGACCGACCGCGAAAAGAAGTACGTTCACTGCTTGAACTCCACTTTGTGTGCCACTGAGCGTGCGCTCTGTTGTATCTTGGAGAACTACCAAACTGAAGATGGTTTGGTTGTCCCAGAGGTCTTGAGAAAGTACATCCCAGGTGAACCAGAGTTCATCCCATTTGTTAAGGAGCTACCAAAGAACTCCACTTCTCAAAAGAAGAAATAATAATCTCAAATATTTGTTACTATAGTCTCTACAGTTGTTTCAAGTTTCATCAAAGTCGTAGTGTCGTTCATTCATATATCGTAATAAGTATGTCATACATCATCAGCGAATCTCACATGTCTCACCGAGGGTATTGTTTCTGTACTGTGTCCACTTAAGCAACTACTGGACCGCGAAAGTCTTGACTCTCTTTCTATCTCATCATTGTAACTTCTTATCTGGATTAGAGGTTAGTATTGTTGCCATCGAAGCCATGACTTGAATTTGTACTCACTTGCGCTTCTCTTACTTTATGCTTCAAGAATATCTCATATTGTGTCTTACGTCTAGGCATAGGTGCATCAGTCTCTTCATCGAGAAGTCGATCAGTCATTTTATAATTCTCACTCGCTGTAGGGCCTTCTTTTACAAAGTTAACCATAATTCGAAACATGGAACTTGAGGGTGTCTTCCCACTTGCCAAGCTCTGTTCTTCGGATTCATATTTCTGCTTTTTCAAAAGCCCAAATCTCTTGGTCGGTTTTGACGCTGAATAATCTATAGTACTCATAGTATTTGCTGTTGCTTCTGTTTCGGAAAGAGAAGAAAAGCGTTGAAGGGGAATGTGGATCTTGGGTATTTAAAAGAATCGGGAAACGGCACCTGAGGTTGCATGGAATTTTTCCGGAGCGCCCGAACGACTTGGAAATTTTCCGGCGTCGTCCCATTACATGCTGAATAATAAGTTCTTAGACAAAGTACAGTCGGCCGTCTGTATTGGGGTATTCAGCACTCATTATCTCGTCTCACAATGGACCGAGGTTGCTGCTAATCTCTCAAAGCTGTAAGCCCAAATCAATTTTCTCAGCCCAGCCCCAAATGATGGGTGAACTTTGCAAATAGCAAATCTTGGAGAGCTGGCTGCTTGCTGTTCATTACCCGGCATAATTTGTGTGGGCTCTTAGTAAACATCCCACACAACCAGATGGCAGGTATCAGCCTCACAGTATAAACCTGCGCTATCAGGAGCCGCATTTAAAGCTCAAGTCTTCACCTTTACATACTGGAAATGCAATCGTATTTTGAGATGTAACGTCTGTTGTGTATAGCACAGATGGTAGTATGTAGTCGTTCAACACTCTGCGATCGAAAGGAGTTATCTATGGCCGCAAGAGTTGACTGTTGCTAATAGAGAGATGCTCACTGCTTTCTTTGAACAGCAACATCTTCTATGTTTCAACGGCCAAGTGGTGTCGAAGTACTAATCTTCGACTGTTGTCTCTAGAGCAGCAGCAGTTTGATAGTTTATCACCCAATGGAATCACTTCTTTCCCGTCTTGGTGTTTATGAGGTTTAGCAACTGGGGTATGCATAATATCCACGTTTAGATGTCCTGGTTTGAGAAGTTCGATCATTCACTCCGGCTGTTCCTATTCTGAAATTAGAAACTCCACCCATTTATAACAACAGGTCATTCTATTTTCCTCTCTCGCAATCCCAAAAGAGTCATTTCAAGGATTAAACTACTCAAGAACAAAGTGAAGGAGCTACTGACCAGTGAGTCGTGACCATATATTACCTTCAGGTATATGTCAGATCGCAGATAGTTTTGAGTTCCACATGGGATGAATACCTCAGTACTTATATATGTACACTTTTGAGTCCAATTCCTACAGCCTGATTGTGACTTGTCATAGTTAAGTAGATCATAACTATGCTGTTTCTAGTGGTCACTGGTTCAGGCACCAGGAACCAGGTCACCAGTGTCCTCGCAATCCACTGCCCGGTGTGCCCTGTAGACAGAGTTGGGTTCCAAACCGCTCTCCTCAAGTTGCTTCTATGATGTAACAACTTAGAAGCATTACGTGTATGCGCAATAATACATTATACATTATATAAGTCTTTAGATTAATAGATTAAACATCCCAAATCTGCTTGAACAAAATTACTTATTTTTGAACTTTACCACCTAAGCTTAAACAGCCGAGGATGAGAGATTTATGGGAAGTGCATAAAGCAGATTAATTATTCTCTTTGTGCTTTCGCGAGAGTCTACCACCCAAGATGCACAAAAAGAGCTCAAAGTTTCTGGCAGAGTTTCGGTCCAATAAGAAAGAAAAGTAAACACTCATGCGAGGACAGCGGAAAAGAATAGGTGCGTAAGTAGGATAATAGGATTCTGAGCTCTCTGAAACCCGTGGTCTTTCAGAGAACTCTCTTAGAACCCGGAATCCGAATAAATCAATTGACAATTATGGTTTACCATAATAAATTCAACTTTTATGAGATTACAGATATATGCTATATTTTAAGTTTCCCAGATCATAACCGCTAAAACAATAGTTTGATCTGTCTCAGATGCTTATTTTCCATCGCGCATTATAAATTGTTAAGATCTCAACGGAATTCTCCACTTCATAAACATCGCAGAGGCATAATCAACTTACATTATTGACTCTTGAGAAGGTTATTAGAAAGAAGCATTAAAATGGCCATATTTCAGCTCGTCTTTGTTCTTCTTTCCATCTATGACATTGCATTGGAACTTCAGAACAATGATTGAAAAAGTTATCAAAGTACCAGGTCACAAAGACCCCGTTCACCTAAAATTCTCTTGCGGAAAATGCATTGTTGGACACAGAACAGCCAAATGTAACCACTATTCTGAATTCCTTGAAGGGAAAAAAGAGACGACACACAGAGAAAGATTCTACCTTATCAAGAAGAATGGAAAGAAACCCAACAGACCCGTTGCATTTCTCTATTTGCAAGTTATTCCAAGGAAGTTCACCATTAATGATTCAGAGACTCCAAGATGTAAGTGTGTCCCAGAGAAATATTGCTTCGAATGTAACCAAAGCTGCTGTGACGGGAAGAGAAAGATGTGTGTCAACGAGTTCGTTGACCTCCAAGTTCGTCACACCGAACTTGATATGGTGTTATTTAAAAATGTTGACCCCATCCCATTGGTCGGTAGCAAAGCAGCAAGAGAAGCATACCGTCTTTGGCACTTTCTGAGTCACATGGATTGGTACCTCAAGAGTGGTATCGATGCACTTCAACTTCCACGAGTTTTTTCGCTGGATGACAAAGAGAGTTGGGGTACGGATATTACTAGCCTTGTTTGTGACCTCTATGGGTTCGATGCCGTGGCAGCAACAGCACATATTCCTGAAGGTAAGACTCCTACTAGATTCAAACAGTGTCTAAAGAGGAGAGGAATTGTTACCGACGAAATTAATGACGTACCCATACAAGAATCCATCATGAAGATGGGGATAGAAAGACAAGACAATAATTGCCACCTTCTGTTTGATGCATTCCCAGTCACTGACGATTCTCAGCAATATCGTTCAAATGAATTCAATGCATACAGTCAAATGGAGACTGAGAAAGCTATCCAGAGCAGTCGGTTGGTCAATTTCTCCTCATTCAAAGATGAGAGTATTCAGGATGAGCGTTCTGAGCTTGATAATAAGACAAGCGACAATTATAGAGAAAATAGAAATACTGCAACCAGGGAAGCTCATCATCGACATTTTAATGATAGGCAGAAAGAGCTTAATCCGCCTTACAATGGACAGCTGTCTGTGGATCAGAGCCAGGTTGAGGCAGAGATTCTTCTCCAGCACGGGGTCCCGCCACCTGCACCTATTCAACTTGATGCCGCTTTCCCACAGAGAGCATTCAATGCCCAAGTTCTTGTGCTTCCCAGCTATTGTGAATATCCTGAAATTGACGGTTTCCAGCAGATCAAGAAACTTCAACAGCCCACAGTGTTGTGCCAGGTTCTGCAACAGCAAATGGTCTCGCAAAATGCGCAAGTACAGTCTCAAGTGGAACAAAACAACACCCATGTCGAACAACAGACACTCAACCAGGACTTCAATCTCATGGATGTAGCCCTTGAAGATTTAGAATGGTGTATCATGAAAACTCTACCTGATTTAGTGCATGGCACCCCCGAGGAGAATTCCATTGGAAATATCGACCCTACACTTCTTGATTACAGTGGTGGAAAAAATGGAATGCCATTGGGACCTCTTGCACCTGTCCCTGCAGAAAACAGGAGCACTGCTGCTGTCAGTGCCCAGCGCAGGGATGAAATTTTTACAGAATTTGCTGCTGATAGCTTCTGCAATTTTGGAGATATGGTCCATTTTGGCTTTAATGCCTATAGTTCTGCCAACGATGAAGCCGGTACGATTGACGAGATTTATAATGATCCTAACTCTAATGATTGAATATTGATTAATAATTATGATGTTCTGTGTATCTGTGGGTTTTAACTTTTCAGTGTTCACTGTTTGCAACTATCTATCTCAATAAGAATAGTGGAATCCAGACTATACCCGTAATTGTCTCCTTCTTTAGGTTCACTCATTGTCTGTCGTACCATCCTAACATATATGATAACTCTCTCTTCTGCCTGTCGAAATATATATATATTGTAAGGGTAAAGACGCTTAATTAGACTCACAATTGATTGGTTCTATTGTTAAGATGGAGCGATTATACAGTAGAGGCTAAGGGGTGTTCTTATACCCCAGATTTGGGTGTCATAGAGACACTAAGCTCCGATAGGACCTTGGGCCCTCACGTATATATATATTTCACCACCTCTGTCAATGTGGCCATGTTCATTGATGTCCTACTTTATAATATTAGTGTATTACTCAGAATCTAGACTAAGTCTATTATAAATAGAAAATTACAATGTACTCATTTTTATCTGCTCATGTTCTATCTCTGCTTTTTCATTATTATTTTTTCGTTCTGACTGTTTAGTGCAATTTGGAATGATAAGGAGAATCTCGTTGTGTCAAAACCCGATGACGTAGGAACTCCGGTCTCGGAAAAAGGATACAGTGGGACGTCTGGAACGACAAGGGCACTTTATGGAAGAAGGCAGGCCAAAGATTGATTTAGGGATTTTTGGCCCAAATTTACTTAAAATCTATATCTTCCAGCAGATATGTATTATTAAACTAGGCGTCGTAATTCTAATGATACAGTACCATATGTATATAAGGTAGTAGTGAGCAAACCCTCAAAGAAACTTTTCAGGCCGCTGATAACATTTATGACTCACAACGTTAAAGACAGTAGGGGTTCCAAATGCGCTAGGGAAACAGGCCGCAATTTTCTACCGTTCTAACAAGCAAAGCTTTCCCCTATAATGGCACGATTCTCCAGAGAGAGACATAGAACCACTGTGTGCACCGTGGTTAGTTAACTGTTATTCATCCCTTCGCCGTTGTTCGTGCATACGGCATTGACCAGTGGGCAAACTGTGCCACACCGAGGAGAAATCTGGTAAAACCTACAAAACAAACAAAATCCACGGGGGCAGGGAAGGGGCAAAATCTGCGCAGCTCTGCTCCAACCGTTTGAAAGAACATAAGGACGATAGAACAGATCAGATAATCCACATCACATATCAGATCGTGTACATACACAGAACAATGACATCTGTACACGACATGCACTCTCCTATTGATTCACCTTTCCATCATGACTTTGGCCTGAACTACGGGACAGACCCATTAACTTCGCATCAAACATCACAGTTCCAACGTAGGTTGATACTGCAGTATATCATGAATCATTCTCTGCAACTTATATTGCAGAGCTATAGCTCCAAGTTTGGGTGGGATATGGAACATTTGCAATCTTTGGGACTTGTTACATTCACTATGTCATTGGCAAAAAGATGTGAGTTGACGTTGCAACAGTTTCAAAGCGTTTGTATCATCATGACACGATTCTTTGATCGCGTAGATTCAGTTGAACTATCTGTGAAGCAAGTTATACTCGGTGTCGTCGTGAGTGTCCAGGGGTTTGACTCAAAGAGTTGGGACAAGATAACAGGCATGCCTTCACATTCGATAAATTTACTACTGAGGCATATGGACTTGGATGACTTTGACCTCCGTATCGATGAGAGTGAGATGCTCATGATTAATGACAAGATGACACGTTTAATCTATGCCAGATTCAACGTTGTTTAATGACCCTTTCCCCTTCTTAACGAATTGACAATCATTCATACCCTATACACATGTACAATGGTAGCGCAAGCTTATTAGAACATTATTTCATTAAAAATACAGCACGTCAAAGAAACACGTCAGAGATCCCGACCTCTATGTATGATCGTGTCTAAATCTCCTCCACTGCTCAACAGTCTTTCTCTATTCCTCTTACATGTCAAAGTATCCGTATGTCTCTTTAGGGCATCCTTTCTAGCAAAGCCTTTACCACACTGCTGACATATATGAGGTAATACTGGTAGATGTGCACGTTGATGACGCCTCAGGTCAGAGCTTCGACGAAATGATAGTGTACAATCTTGACATTGGAAAGGTTTCTCGTCACCATTTGAAGGCGAAGATGGGTTTGATGTTGAGTTCCCTAATGAGTTCGGAGTGAAAGAAGGCTGTGATGTTGGTGTGTGTTTGGAGTTGAGAGACTGGCCATGTGGCGAAGCAGCAGGGAAGCTGAAAGCCATATTAGAAGAGGACTGTGATTGTTGTCGCCTCTGTCGCTCTTGTTCTTCCTCATGCTCTTTGAGTTGTTGTTGCTGTATGTTAAAATAGTCCAAGTTGAAAGTTGGGAAGTTTGCAGCCTTCGTTGAATCTATGAGTCCACTCAGTGCAGTAGAACTGTTATTGGAATGTGTGTCTTGGTGAGACGTATGGCTCGAAGGGCCCTCACTAGATTTACTTAACGAGGCATACTGGATCCTGCGTAACAACTCCATTATTGTCGGATCAATCTGGTTGTTCATTGATGAGGCTACTATAGCTTCAGCAGCAGCTCGAAAGAACTTGCGATCCTCATCTTCGTCGCTCGACATGTTTGTGATACCCTGCCCGTAAGTAGATAGCAAAGTTCAAAGAGTATTGCTATATCTTTGTTTCTCCAGTATGGCTTGCCAGATGGGCAACAGAATAACCCACACAATTGAAGAACGAGCCAAGTTAAGTTACAGAAGAAAAGCAAAGCGTATCCACACTGAAAAATCAACAATACATCCCTTGGAAAGCCGTAATTGCAAAGAGAGCTTCAATAAGTGATTTAAGCGCGTCAGTTCACGTGATTGGTACAAAGAGGTGTGGCCGGTAAGAGGCGCACGTGAGGTTATGAAGCCCCTTCCACCGAGACGAACTCATGTTTGCCCGTTTAAGATCAACGATCAACATCCAAGGACGATGACAAGGATGAAGAAATTCTGGGGCACTTGAGGATACAGCATGACAACTCACTCGTCAACTGCGTTATCGAATTTGGCGAAGCTTCTACGGACAGAAGATGACCTCGATAAGGTTGAGACACTCAAAGAGCAGTTGCAAAAGGAGAAGTCAGTGTTCGAAGTCCAGTTGAAGACACATACACAACAACAGCTAGACCGGGTACTTCAAGATATGAACTCATTAGCACTGTGCCAGGATGATATTAAGGTTCTCAGGGAAAACATTGATAAAGTCAATGCCATTGCAGACTCCAGTTTTGGAAGCATCAGTCGGTATGAACTGATTAACAAGATCACTAGAGTGCATGGAATCTTTGACCAGAGCACCAAGATCGCAGAACGAGTACAGACATTTCATAAGGAATTGCAAGAGGTTGATGACATGATTGAGGCTGAGAACTATCAAGAAGTGGATATCGATTCTGAGGTGCCCACTTTGCTTCACATTCATTGGAAATTGAACAACCTAAGAGACTTCCAGGATCACATTCTGGAACTCAGCCTACGGTCAAGCGATGATTCTAAATTCATTGTTAAGAAGCTAACGGCAAAGACTGCAGCTACTGTGAAGAAATGGGATACCTTGCTGGAGAACATCATTGGCGGACTTGTTGAAAGTGTCAAAGTTGAGAATTACGGCCTCGTAGTACGGTTTGCCAAAATCATGGAATTTGAAGGTAGACACGATGCAAGAATCACGGCAGTGAGGAATGTGTTGACAAAGAAAGCTGCTAATTTAGAAGCTGGATTGTTTGAGCAAATTGTCAGTGGCGCCATACCTTTCCGTGTTCACACCAGGGGATACAAACAGTTCTTCCTTGATAAGCTTAGAGAATCCGTACGCGACACATTCCATAACTGCTGGGAAACATTCGCACATACTGATAACATTTTCGAGATTTTGGATAACTTGGATTGGGTTTTTCAAGACCTCTCATGTGTTCAACAGGATCTATCACGCTATGTGCCGCCGAAATGGGATGTTTTCAGAGTCTATTATGACATTTATTACGACGAATTACATACCCTAATCGTGAGATTAATTGAATCTGAACCAGAAACTCAGATCATCATCGAAATCCTTGAGTTTGATAACAAGTTCCAAACTCTGTCACAAGAGTTTGGATTCAAGAAGAGTGAAATCAAGAGTGTCATAGGTGATGACGAGAAAGAACAACTCTTCAAAGACTACTTGAATCTCGTGATTATGAAGATGACTGAGTGGATGACTACGCTTGGTAAAACGGAACATGAAGTCTTCAGGAAGCGTATTGCGGCTCCAGAGGTTGATTCTGAAAACTTGTATCTTTTGGAAGGGACAAAGATTGTGTTCCAGATATTTACGCAACAATGTGATGTTGCATCGGGGTCAGGTCAGGGCAAAGTGTTAGCGGGTGTCATTGGGGAATTCACTAAGCATTTGATAAAGAGGCAACACGGTTGGAGTGAATTGGTCAAGTCTGAAGTTCACAGGCTCCTACTAGCTAATAATCCAGAGATGAGACCAAAAAAAGATATTGATGAACCCGAGGACATTGTTCCACCTGGATTGATTGAATATTTGACAGCATTGGCTAATGATCAAATGAGAGGAGCCGATTACACTGAAGCCATTTCTGGTAAATATGGTTCCATGGTCAGTAAGAAGTATTCCTCACAGATCCATACCGATTTAGAAACCGTTATTGATGGATTTGCCAATTTGGCCAAGCAGTGTTGCGATGCGCTGATTGTGATAGTTTTTGACGATTTGAAAATTGTGATGGATCGTATCTTCTCCAAAGATTGGAGTAATTCCAACTATGCTCAGCAGATCTCTGATACATTATTGGAATACTTGGGTGACTTCAAACAATCCATGAATCCATATCTCTTTGAAATCTTGTGTGAAGAGATTGTGGAGGAGGCATTGTTGAGATACTTGAACAATTTGAACCAAGATATCAAGTTTCCGAAAGACTCCGAGAGGCTGTTGGGTGCTGTGAAGCGTGACTTTGAGGTGTTTTATAAGTTATTCATCCAATTCATTGGTCAGGAAGTCATCGAGGCCAAGTTCAAGATTGTGGAGAACCTTATGGATCTAGCCACAGAGTCGGATTTGGATCAGATTCTGGTCCATTGGCAGACTACATTGGAGAATTTTAACGATATAAAGGTGGAGTTTTTGTCATTGGTACTGAAGGCTAGACGTGACGTTGACTCTGGTGATGCTAAATTGCTAATCCCAAGGGCCAAGGAAATCCAACAAAAATTTTTGGAAGATCATCAGTATTACCTGGAACAGTCGTTCATGGGCCGTTTTGACTTGAGTAAGAAGCTAAAGAAAAACTATTTGTGATTCGATATAAAAACGTTTCCAAATGCATATATTCGTTAGAGCTTGAAGTAGGTAACTGAAACAACTATCGTACCATCTTCGATATCCTCCTTTATGATGTAGTTCCCGTCGTTCTCGTCGTCCCACAGAAATCCCACTGAATGCTTGTTTTCTGTCTTAGTGTCACCACTAATAACAGATACTGTCACCAGGAGCTTATATTCCAGCGTGTTAGGTTTCAATTCTTTCAGTATGTGTGTGATAAGCTTCTCCGTGTCAGGTTCATTCTTTGATAGAAAGGATGAAACAAGGGATTGAACGTCAGCTTCTGTGAAAGGCTGAGAAGAGTTAGCCGCTCATTTTGTGAAGAGAGTTTGAGATACATACAGCAGTCATGGCATACGGGTATCTTTGGTAGTTCTCTTCGGCTCTTTCTCGTTGTTTGGAGCTTATAGCACACGCACATTGTTTCGAGGTGTAAACTCCCGGATTTGTTACGCGCCGCAGCGTTTTAGTTTTCTATCCTGCTTGATGCAATGAGGAGGCCCCTGCCAATAAGAACAGTTGACTTCTGCATTTAGCAAGTCGCATACGTTGAGGATTTAGGAAATGTCACAATTCACTCACTTCAAAGAGAATCATATATGCTGGCGTCTGTGTTCCATTGAAGATGTGGAGCCATCTCTAAGGTCCATGGGCGTATAGAATCGATTTTCATCATCAACCTGTGCGGCCAGCAGATCCTTCATTTCTTTTGCCTGGGGTGTAAAGAGCGAGCTTTGAAATGCACTCGTTACAATGACCCTGTTAATACTCTCTACTGGTAGCATTCAGAGGTTACTTTTATGTACTTCATCGTAAGTATCCCTAAGTAGTGGTGGTTCACTCTTCGCACCTGATGCCATTTCCATGACACATAGCCATGCTGCAAGCTTACTCCAACACGGACACAATAACTAACGATAGGGACAGCAAAATGTGAATTATGTCAATAATCGCTTTTCTCATATCAGAGCACTATCTAGTGAAAACCTGTTTTTAATGGGTGTGACAATTTGTCATCGCGTCTGTTTTCGTGTTTTGTTTACACAAACGGGCCAATCAGAGGCGCATGCGACGCGAACCAAACGCGAAACCACGCGTTTCGCGTGCCCTAACTCCAAACAAAAAAGCCGTATATAAACAAGCGCGTCGCCCAAATCCCATTTTACTCTTCCACCCCTCGCAAGATAGATAGAAATATGTACGTTTACAAAAGAGATGGCCGCCGTGAGCCAGTGAAATTTGATAAAATAACAGCTAGAATCTCGAGGCTCTGTTATGGTCTTGATCCAGATCACGTTGATGCTGTTAAGATCACTCAAAGAATCATCTCTGGCGTTTATGAAGGAGTCACCACTTCTGAACTGGACAACTTGGCCGCTGAAACCTGCGCCTACATGACCACCATCCACCCAGACTACGCCACCCTCGCTGCAAGAATCGCCATCTCTAACCTTCACAAGCAGACCACCAAGCAGTTCAGTGCTGTCGTTGATGAGTTGTACAATTATGTGAACCCAAAGACAGGTTCCCACTCACCGATGGTCTCAAAGGAAATATATGAGATCGTTCAAGAGTTCAAGGATGAGTTGAACTCTGCTATCGTTTATGACAGGGACTTCAACTACAATTACTTCGGTTTCAAGACCTTGGAGAGATCATATTTGCTCAGAGTCAACGGTAAAGTTGCCGAGCGTCCACAACATTTGATAATGCGTGTTTCCATAGGTATTCATGGTAGAGACATGAAGTCAGTCTTTGAAACTTATAATCTGATGTCTGAGCGTTACTTTACTCATGCTTCTCCGACCCTGTTCAACGCTGGTACTCCAAGCCCACAGATGTCCTCTTGTTTCCTCGTGGCTATGAAAGAGGATTCCATCGAGGGTATTTATGACACTCTGAAGCAGTGTGCCTTAATTTCCAAGACTGCAGGTGGTATTGGTTTGCATATTCACAACGTTAGAAGTACTGGCTCGTACATCGCTGGTACGAATGGTACTTCTAATGGTTTGATCCCTATGGTTCGTGTCTTTAACAATACCGCCAGATACGTCGACCAAGGTGGTAATAAGAGACCAGGTGCCTTTGCCTTGTACCTGGAGCCATGGCACTCCGACGTGTTTGACTTCATTGACATCAGAAAGAATCACGGCAAGGAAGAGATTAGAGCTCGTGACTTGTTCCCAGCTCTGTGGATTCCAGATTTATTCATGAAGCGTGTCGAGCAGAATGCTGAGTGGACTCTGTTCTCTCCAAACGAAGCTCCAGGTTTGTCCGACTCGTATGGTGATGAATTCGAGGCTCTTTACACGAAATACGAGCAAGAAGGTCGTGGCAGAAAGACTGTGAAGGCACAAAAGTTATGGTATGCTATCTTAGAGGCTCAAACCGAGACTGGTACTCCATTCATGCTGTACAAGGATGCCTGTAATAAGAAGTCCAACCAGAAGAACTTAGGTATTATCAAGTCTTCCAACCTGTGTTGTGAGATTGTTGAGTACTCTTCCCCAGAGGAGATTGCCGTGTGTAACTTGGCCTCCATTGCTCTTCCTGCTTTTATTGAGAAATCTGCTGATGGGTTGACCCAAAAATACAACTTTGAAAGATTGCATCAAATCGCTAAGGTCCTGACCAAGAACTTGAACAAGATCATTGACCGCAACTACTATCCAGTGCCAGAGGCTCGTGCTTCCAACATGAGAAACAGACCAATTGCCCTTGGTGTCCAAGGTCTCGCTGATGCCTTCATGTTGCTTCGCTTGCCATTCGAGTCCGATGGAGCAAAGGAACTGAATATTCAAATTTTTGAAACCATATACCATGGTGCTCTAGAGGCCTCTATTGAGCTTGCACAAGTTGACGGGCCATATGCATCTTTCCAGGGCTCCCCTGCTTCTAAAGGTGAATTGCAATTCGACTTGTGGGGTCGTAAGCCAACTGACTTGTGGGATTGGGATTCATTGAAGTCTGATATTGTCAAGCACGGTATTAGAAACTCCCTTTTGGTTGCTCCAATGCCAACTGCTTCGACTTCCCAGATCTTGGGCTATAATGAGTGTTTTGAGCCTTACACTTCTAATATCTACTCTCGTCGTGTCCTTGCTGGTGAGTTTCAAATAGTTAACCCGTATCTATTGCGTGACTTGGTTGACTTGGGTATTTGGGATGATGCGATGAAGAGTCATATTATTTCTGATAACGGTTCCATTCAGAACTTACCAAACATTCCGAAGGAATTGAAGGATTTGTACAAAACCGTGTGGGAAATCTCTCAGAAGACCATCATTGACATGGCGTCCGATCGTGCCGCTTATATTGATCAATCTCAATCTATGAACATCCATATCAGAGCTCCAACGATGGGTAAGTTGACCTCTATGCACTTCTACGGTTGGAAGAAGGGTCTCAAGACCGGTATGTACTATCTGAGAACACAAGCTGCCTCTGCTGCCATCCAATTCACGGTGGATTCCTCTATTGCCGCTGGCGCTTCTCTGAACACCGTTGATATGTCCAGACTTAAGCGTGCTGAATACATTTCTCGTCCATTGAACGACTCTCGTGAGTCCTCCGTGGGTGCTACTGAGATTGAAACTGCTGCCACTTCCGTCGCTTCGCTCTCCTTAGAGGATGCTGAGCAATCATTACCAGTGACACAAGCTGATGATCCAAAGGGGAAAGCAGAACCCGTTACTTCTTCGTCTGCTCCTTCTGAGGATGCTGATGGTGACATCTTCAGTTCCAAGGTCATTGCCTGTGCCATCAACAACCCCGAGGCATGCGAAATGTGCTCCGGTTGATATGTTTAGTTCTTCGTTTCGCGTGCTTAATGTTTTAAAGGTGTAATGGTTTTCTTCTTTTTGGTAAATTCTGGAGTAAATTGCATTTTGTGGTTCTTGCTGTAATCGATATCCCTTAACACCGCGTTAAGTCCTAAATCCGTGTCCGCCCGCACTTCCCGTACCGAGCGACAAATCAAAGGCAATAAAACGCAACTCAATAGTCGAACTTCAGGTTGGTCGAACGCGTCATCATCACGGGATGAATAAGGGGTTCGAGGACTTTGAGATCGAAGATGATGCCCCGATGGTTCCGGTGATAGGTCCTGAAAGAAACGGGTTCTGGACCTGGATCCAGGGCCCTGTTCCTCCCAGAGATGGGACACCCAAGATATCACACCCACTGCTTGTGCGGTGGGAACAATGGCCTTATCAAATACGCCATAGATTCCCTCGTAGGATCCGTGTTTTGATGCTGTGTGCATATTTTGCCCTTTGGTTTATCATTAATTATGCAATTCTGCATCCACATCTCATCAGAGGTCCAATGTTGAACAATGAATCTGGGATTGTTTCACTCTCTTGCGCAGGTGACCATTATCTATGGGAGGGAAAAAATCAGCTCTGTGGCCCAGATGGCTCGAGGTGCATTCAAAAAACCGAAAATATCATTGTGAAGTGTCCAGCTCTGTGTGATCGTGGTTGGGTCTACTCAGCGACACCTGTTGGTGCTGAGATGGTGAAATATCGCCAGTTTGCTATCGGTGGTGGTCATATTGATGGGGACGGTGAGGTCTTGACTAGACCTTATAGAGGAGATTCTTCTCCTTGTTCCAGTGCTGTGCATGGAGGTGTGCTCTCTCCCTTTTTTGGTGGATGTGTCAAATTGAAGCTGACTGGTGAACAATGGTCCTTCGAATCACGCCAGGGACCATATGGCACGGGCTGGTCTGTTGCATTTCCAAGTTTCTTCCCTTCAAGTTTTGTATTCTCACAGCTTCCTGAGGGACTCAGTGGGTGCTATGATCCACGTCTAATTGTCATGGTGGTGAACTTCGTATTCGGCGCCCCGGTGATATACTTTGCCAGTGGAGCTCTTGGATTTTGGACATCTGCCCTTATTGGATTTTGGACAATTTTGCTGGTGCTTGATCCACCTTACATTGTCAATCCGCAATGGCCAAAGTCTACTGCTGAGCTTGTTTCGAATGGGTTTGCCAAAATGTTGCCTCTGTGTTTTGTTCTCTATACGCTGTGGACTACCAGTGTTGAGCGTACGTTAGCGGAAGGAAGTCCACTTGCAAAACTCTTTTTATGGTATCCGCTATTCTGGGTTGGATCTGCCAATAGTATCACTTTCGATCGTATCCCAATTGATAGATTAACTGTTGGTGATATCAAGGAGATGCCAGGGTCCATTCTTGCAATTGTCATAGTAATACCTTTGACTATCCTCTGTGTTGTTGTTCAAGCTGTCCAGATCTGGAGATCTGGAAGGCTATTGCCATATTTCAAATGGTACTTAGTTATGATTCTGATCTTGATCACACTAGCGTTGTTGCCAAACTTGGAACTCAGGATTCATCACTATATTCTTGGGTTGATACTGATACCCGGTACATCTACTCGTGGGTATACCGCTTATGTTCTTCAGGGTCTTCTCCTTGGACTCATGCTGAGTGGCATTGCACGCTGGGACTTTGCATCCATAGTTGAGACACACGTGAGCTTATTAAGAGGTGAAGCGGGCGCTTCTCCTGTTCCTCCATCTAACTTAACTTTCAACGGTACACATATTTCGTGGGACAAACCTGAAAATCCACCAGATAACCTGCTTGGATTCTCGCTCATAATTAACGATGTGGAAAGCTATGTTGGTCAGGAGTCTTCAATAGACATTCATGTGTTGGTTAACAATAATGAATATCTTCAAAGTTCTTTAGAGAAAGTTGCCTCTATCCCCCTCTTTTTTAGAGTTGCAATTAGTTCGACGGATCCACAGTCATTAGAGAGAGGTGATTATACAAGAGCGGGCGTATTGGACTGGCCGTCTGGGAAATGGCAGGACCCAGAGCCTGGGATGAGTTAAATGAGATATTATGTCTATAAGAGTGGTATTACGATGCAAAAAATACGATTATTTTATATTCTCTTCTTCTTCGTATCTATGCAAATATATTATTTCTTTCTCCCAAAGAAGCCCTTCTTCTTCTTCTTTGGTTTCTCTTTAGTCTCTCCAGTAACAACACTTCCCAAAGGTTTAGCAGCCAGATCTTCATCAAAGTTCGTACTTGTGTTTGCACTGTTATCTACAGTAGTACCGCCAATCTCAGCATCAGATGAACCATTAGATGTGTGAGTATCATTACCTTCATCCGAAGATGGAGTCAATTGTCTCTGTTTAGCAAATTGAGGTTGCGGACGAACAGTCGTGAGACCATTAGCCTGCTGCTGTACCACAAGCGACGCTGATTGACTCTGAGGAGGGGCAGGAGCTTGGCCCTGTTGCTGTTGCTGCTGGAACGGTGGACTCTGTGCAGTTGGAATACCATTTGTTGCACTCAGCGAACGCGGAACTATAGCGTAATCGTTATTCATATGACTCGTAGAAATCATTGGGAATGAGGATTTGCGGTTCTTACGGGAAGTTGGCTTGAACTGTTGTGATGAAAGGTCAGATGGAATACCAGCATAGATATTGGTTCCTGCAGTCATTGTAGTTGTGCGACGAGGAGGACCTTGCTGGAATGGCTGTTGCGGGTATTGCTGATGCATTTGTCCCTGCTGATGATGAACAGGTGGCCCTTGTTGGAATGGAGCTTGCTGGTGTTGATGTGGTTGATGCTGTGGTGGACCTTGGGAGCGGTTCTTAGGCATCAACGGTGGCTGCAACTGTTGTGGGACTCTGTTCATTTGGTTCAAGTTCATCTGTGAGAGCTTCTTATTCAAGGCATTCTCCTTGGAGATGAGCTGCTGTTCTTTCTTCTGAAGCTCAAGCTCCCTGGCAGACAATTCATCCCCATTGGCCGGAACAGGTGGAACAGCATATGTAGGTACTTGGGGAACTAGTTGAGGAGGAACTTGAGAAGAATTCTCAACCACAGGAGACTCCATCTGAACAGAATATAGAGCAACATCGGTCAAATCACGCAAGTCTGGTGTGCCACTTTCAGAAACGATAGTAGGTTTCGACAATTGTGGGAGTTCAATATGCTTCAATGCCGCAGACTGCACCTGAGAAACGGGCGGTGGCGAATCTTTTTGTGTCAGTTGTAGCTTCTGGATTTTCTCATGCTGGAGTTTTTGCTCTGATTGATCCAGTTGGTGTTGTAACTGACTGATCTGTTGTTCAGCAAGCTGGATCTGTTTAGACTTTTGTTGATAGCTTTTCTGCAGTTGTTGATGTTCAGCTCTGAGGGAATCCAACAAAAGAGCGCTCTTATCCTTTTCTCTCAAATCAACTTGTAATTGCTCATTCTGTCTAACTAAGGTTTTATACTCTTCTGCATGTAATGCCAGTGATGCATTCAATTTCTGAACTTCTCCCTTCAATTCTGAGTTGTCCGCAGAGTCGTTACGCTTGAAAAACAATGAAGATTGTGTGTTTAGCTTTTCAAATTGGCACAATGTAGCATAGAGAAACTCCAAATATGGGGTTTTGATACCATGGTCATCTGCCAACAAGATGGGCTGGAGGAGGAGCATGTCAATGTTCAACGTATTTTTGTGAAAGAAGTTGTAGAATAAACTTGGTGAGTCCATATAATCAGCTTTTCCTGGTTGATGAGACACGGACCAGGTCTTGAGTAGCTGAGACTCATTGTCTGATCCTTGTGGTAACTTGCAACCCATCGTCTTGGCCACTGTGATCATTTCAGTCACCAGACCGGAGAGAAGAGGTTTGGCGAGAATCTGCTTCGTCAATGCCTGGGGCGAAGCCTCTTCAAACAGGATGAGCAGAGGGTCAAAGCAGATACGTGGAATAGCAAACTTCCACTGTTCCACCAAGAATTCCAAGTGAGTAGACCTGAGAATAACGTCTACCTCATTAATCTGCAGGATGTTTGCCAGAGCGTTCAAATCTGTAAGAGTGGCCTTTGGGTATTTGGAATTGATAGTTCCCGATTGCCCAATATAGATGGTCTTGCTTCCCATCACAGAAAACTCGTTTCGGCTAGTTTGACGAATATCAAGTGAAGTCAAAATGGAGAATACAGAGAGATTCAACTTCTGTGGGAGGCAGTTTGTGACAAATGGTTCCAGGTTAACAAATCCTGTAGATTCAAGAAGGATGATGGTATTCTTCCCGAGCAACGGAGAGAGCTGTGTCGATAGAGTTGAGATCTCCTGCAGCGAGTGTGCACTGAGGACAACGACGTCATAGGACACTTTCTTCACATCTTCCAAGGAGTTTAGCATGAACTCTGGGTCTAATTGGCCCGCGATTTCACCTGTGAATCTCACTCTTTGTTGAGTGTTGAGATCTTTGCTAATGAGGTGCACCGCAAACTTGCCAGACTCGTGGAGCTGTTTGGCGTAAAAGAGAACATTCGGGTTCTCACCCACCACGAGAACGTTCAGACGACTCATCCTGTTGTGTCTTCGTTTTGTAATATACAGCAGAATGGCCTTCCAGTCGTTCTTTGTATTGGCTTCACAAAGATTCTGGCGTTGAAATTTCGCATAAAAAGTTCGGCTCTCTTTGCGCAGCCGGCAATCCCGAGGAGGCTGTGCCCGATGAGAACTCACTGACTAGACTTGAACACTGTCGGTAACTTGTGGTTTGACGGGTGAGAAAAGCAGCTTGTTGTTGATTTCAATCCTTTTTTTCTAAGACTTCCTCTGATAATTTCCTTTTGCTCTTTTTCGAAGACTTACACTACTATAGATACATAATTGGCTGCCGAGCCAAGATGTGTTTTATCTACGAGAAGCTGTCACTTTCAATAACAAAGTTATATATATAGAACAGCACAACTGCTTTAACTAGGTTCGCGGATTATTGCAACTCACCACGCATACGTTTCTGCCTATCCACGAGTTTCCAGTATGCTTCCTTGGTTCTATTTCTCCAGTACGGACCGGTGTATCTCATAATGATAAAGGTACCCATTGACCCAAAAAGACAGAATCCAGAACTGATAAAAGCCCTCTTGTAGCCCAAGTTTACAACCCAATGTGTCAATCCGTAAGAACATGCAAAGGACATAGTATTACGGATGATCATGACGACAACCATGGCTTCGGTAGCCATCTCATGGTAACAGTCGGTCACATATGTCACAGAAGCAGTGGAGGAAAAGATACCAGAGCCCCCAAGAACACCCATAGATACAACCAGGATCCCCCACGGGATACCATAGTAGGCTCCAACACCCCAACCAATCGATGCGAGTAATCCAAAGACCATACGTAAAATAAGCATCCATAAACGGTCTTCTGCATAGCTGACACCATTTCTTCTTCTAGCCAACCAGATCTTCAATCTGTCACTCATTGGACCAACAAAGAACCAAAATACAACACAGAAAATAACAGGACTGAGATAGGCAATACCACGTTGAGTAGGAGTGAAATTGTATGGCTCACCAGAGAGAATCTTAGAAGCCGTACCATTTAACAAATTGAACCACACTAGAGAAGATCCATTGATGAAACCGGCCCATAGGACACTTGGAAATTGAGCCATCTTAACAGCACCCATGAATAAGCCTGGAAGGATAAACCTATCAATCTTACCACCCGTCAGTGACAACTTCTGTCTATATGTTTTCATTGGCTTTTCAGAGAGAACAGAGATGGATGCAACTTCTTCTCTGACTTGATTCTTCTCACCAATCTCAGAGGACTCAATGACCTCAATAGCATCTGATTGCTTCACCTTTCTGTTAAAATTGGTCTCCTCGAGGAAGAAGAATAAGAACACAAAACAGACAGCAGAAAAGATAGCACACATCCACATTACCCACTGCCAACCGATACCGCTTGTGATGAACCCGGATATAACACTAGCCATGTAGTTAGAGGTGGACAGAGACAAGGAGTAAACTGCCAACCCTAGAGCTCTCTCGTGCTCAAAGAAGACATCAGAAATGGCGATCTCACAAAGGGATTCGATTGGCGAACCGAGAAAGCCTTGCAGGATCTTGGAGCCTATCCATTCACCACTTGACTTCGAGTACGGAGCCCAGACGCAGACTAAACAGGTACCAAACATGCTGAAGAGAAGCACTGGTCTCTTACCGTATTGCAAGGCAATGGGTTGGAAGATACAACAACCGAGACCCAAAAACAAGAACATGTAACCTGTTCCAGCATTTAATTGAGACAACGTGATACCCGTTTCCTTCGAAATATTCGTCAGGACAGAATAGATAGCGGCCGTTGGAACACCAACACCGTACATGTACACGACCGTACAGAAGACACTCAACCACTTACGTCTTGGTGTCCAGTTTAGCGGGTCATCAGGGTCATCTGATGGAGTTGGAATAAGAACGATATCTTTATGGTCTTTCGAATGGGCACTTTTGATGGTACCATCAAGATCGACCAAAGTGGTTGTACCCGGAACAACTGTATGATCCATATTAGTTTGGTATAGATCAGCACATGGATTAGGTGATTATTAATGGGTGTCCGAGTGTGGGCTTTTATATTCCTTCTGTAAGACCTTGAAATATCGTCCTGTTCCATATAACATACGTAGATCACTTTAAAAAGCCCCTTGGATCTTCCTTATCGTTCTCTCATCGGTTTCCTCTTCAGGGTGATTCATCTATAAACAGCAGGGTCTAACGATATCAGTGAGGTGCATTATGGATCTCCCCTAGGAAACCGACAATCACTGCTATGTACAGCATAATGAACAGTCGACTGACAAACGATCATCTGCACACCTATCTGCATCGTGTAACATTCACGTTTTCCCGATTTGGAGCTTCTCTCAGACTTTGTTGCTGTGCACCTGAAGAGATATGCCTCTATGCGCTCCCTCCATCGTGTATGTACTTCAAAGTCAAAACCTTCTAGGGTGGTGCAGCACGCTCGGCCACCTCAGTCATTGATTACCACATTTCTACTTTCAGCCCCGATTGTGTTTAGAGTTCTGCCTCTATCTTATTTGAGCCGTCAGTTGTCAGCTGTCAACTGTCACCAAACTCTGAGCCCCTGCCAGGTCTCCACCCACCTGGTCTCTCCACTGGCTATTCAATATCTTCTTATCTGCTCCAACTGATAAGGAGACGGAAAAAAAACCACAGCTCCCCCGATCGAGAATTCTGCCATTTTCTCTGGGTTACTTGCGCGATTCTCAATCAAAACCCGAACACCAGAGAGGTCATAAATGATTAAGTGGGTGATACTGGGGTATTATTAAGTGCATGTTATGATTTTATATGTAAGCAAATCTGCTTTTAGTAGTGGAATGCATTATATTATCGAATTTCATCAGAGAAGAGAGTGTGTAGAAAATTTAAGTTTTGTTTTCTACTTTTCAGTTCAGTTCTTTCCATCAACACTTTCAAATTAGATTTTGACAGAAGCCATTTTGGAATCTGTAAAGTTTCTCTTGAAACCACAAATATGGCCCAAAAAGAAACAAATCTGGACGAGTAATAGACACAGTAGAAGAATATCATATTCATTGCCTTCACATTAGACGGGCGTCAATAAAAACACATCATCTGTTGCTTTTCCCCCTTTGGAACTGACGCGATGCGAAATTTCAAACGTTCCCAGTCTGTTTTAAAAACGCGTCATCATAACCAAATTAAGGAGAAATGGGTAAACTAAGTATATCGTATAAGACTAGAGAAATAGATTATTAAAATTATCAATTTAATAATCCCTGTATAGCAATGTATTGACTTTAATTGCCCACGATACCGCCCACACGACACGTCTAAAAATTTTCGCGTCACTCGGCCCAGCCACGGTTCATAAATTTGTCCCAATTGGAAGAAATTACAAGCAGCTAAATTGCACACGTCCTCCTTCCTCCTTGACCTTCAATCAATTAGGTCATTCTCTGAAAGGACCAAGCATGAGTTCTCCACCAGTGATGCCTTTCACATCGATGCTTTCATCGTCCCCTATGAAAGGTTTCAATTACTACTTCCCTTCAGAAGCAGAACTCCATGAGGATGCGTTTATGTTCCAGCAACCACCGTTGCTACAACCAGTGAAGGTCGAAGTGAGCAACAACCATGGACCTCAAGCCAATAATCAGGAGAACTTGTATCCTCCCATGCATGTCTTCCATGCAATCCCACATTCCCATTCCACAGATTCCATGACATCCTCTACATTCTTGAGTGCATCCACCTCTGAGCAATCCATTATTTCTCAAGGTCTGACTCCTAGAGCACGCAGACTGAGTGCGTCGTTCACGCCTTTGACACAGATATATGAATCACCACATAAGACATCACCAACTCCCTTGCGAACACCACGGAGACTCATGCATAAGAGAACCAAGAGTCGCCTCAGCCTGGACGCCAGCGGCTGTGCCTCCATTGTAACAGAGACAAAATCACCAGGTACAAACCCTTTCTATCAAGCATTTATGTCTCCCCAACATACTCCATTGAGAACTCCTCATTGTCGAGAAAATGTTCATGAACATCATGGTCAGATTGTATCGCCAGACTTGCTTATAAAACAACAACATTCCACGCCATTGATTACACTCTCGATCGAAAATTTGGGCCAACCGTTCTCCATGGAACCATCGCAACTACCATCAAATTTCCGTTCACAACCACTCGTACGTTCTGAGAGTTCTATCGATCTCGCTTCAATCGCTCATTCCCCTCCTCCAGAAGTGACGAAGTTTGACATCTTAGAGCCACGCCGTAAGAAGATAACAAGACAAGTTACAGACCCATCAAAGGCTCAGCATAGCTGTCCTTTATGTGGTGGTATTTTCCAAAGGCCTGAACATGTAAAAAGACACATGCGTTCGCATTCTAGCGAGAAACCATTCCAATGTGAGGAATGTGGAAAGAAGTTCAATAGAACTGATAACTTGAGGGCTCACCTGAGGAAGAAGCATCAGAAAGTGTGATATTGTGTTTGCGTGAATTTTTATGAATTTCAAGTTGTGGGAGGTTGTTTTATGTTAATGGACTTTTCTAAATTTATGGATATAAATTTGATGAATATGAAATTGTAGTTCATTCAAGTTTGTCATATAGGGCTTGCAAATCATAGTTTTCTCTCCAGTGCTTACCTCTTTTCTTCAATATCAGCAGAACAATGCTCCACAGGACAACAACGCCCGCAAACATAGAACACATAGGACCTGGGCCCATCCCTTCAATCATCGGATCCACTAAAAAGACCGCAGCAGTGGCACAAGTCTGCCTACACAAGTTGTTCAAAGCGACACCCGTCGCACCTCTACCTGGCAATGAATCAACCAAATATGTCACGGTAGGTCCAATGGTCATCATAGTGGCATATCCAAAGATAGCTGTCCCTATCAACGGAGTGACCCAGAATGTATGATAATGGAAGCACCATCCGGTGATAAGGAGGGCAATAGGGTAACAAATAACTGCGCTGAGCATGTTATAAGAAATACGTGACTCTGCTGAAGCAAAACCATGTTTCTTGACGTAGTCCTTGTATAACTTATCTGTCCATTTTCCTCCGTATATCGATGCGATGATATACGCGACGGAATTGGGGATGTAGGCCAGCCCTATAAACAGTGGTCTCCAACTATATGGTGCTCTTGAAAATTCGAATTGAAGTGTCATATTCATGAGGTACAATACGGCAAAAGTCAATGAGGAGAATGATATGGATAATGCCACGGGAGGATATTGCAAGAAATATACAGCTTTCAAAGGTCTTAGCACGAACTCATAGAACTGTTTCTTGAAACGAGCCCATTTAGATGGATTTATGTGTTTTAGTGATTCTGTGATCTCTAATTTCAAACGCTTTTCATCAGCTTTTTCTACCTCCATCAGTCTTTCCATGTCGACAGTTTCCACCACTGACATGGTTTCTGGGTTTCCAGGCTCTGTCCGTATCGACAATCTCGTGGAGAGACGTTCAATGATGTTCTGCTCTTCATCACGATCATCAACTTCTTTGTTCATGCGCCTCTCCTGCAGGATTCTGGAAATCGTGGCCTTGTTGTTCTGCTCTCTCAGAGTCTCTGGTAATAGTAGGATTATACATAAGTCAATCACTGCAGCAAGGCCCATTGTGAACCACTGTGTTGATCTCCAATCCCACGTGATCAGTAATAACGATCCGATAATTGGACTGACCAATGGACTTGCTAAAGCTCCAAGGTAGAAATAACCCATTGCTCTTCCTCTCTGCTCAGGTGGAAATAAATCTGATATTGTACCAGCACCAACAGCTTGAACACTCGCTGAACAAGCCCCTGTCAATACTCTGAACACAATCAAGGAACTGATTGAGGGAGATAGGGCAGCACCGATGGCAAACCCGATATACATTGTAAAACTTGCGATGTATACTGTCCGTCTTCCTAATCTTTCACTGAAACTCGACCACCATAAGGGGAAAATACCTAGCGCTAACAAATAGATACCCACAGAGACATTGACCATTACTGATGTGGTGTTGAGGTCTTCAATCATACTGTCAATAGCTGGGAACACTATGGATGTACCCATAGGTCCAATCATAGCAGCTATTGCAATAACCAGGACCAATACCGATTTCAAAGCCATCGGGTAGTCTCTAGCATCGTGAAACTCCGGTATCAGTGTGATCTGCGATAGCAGTCCACGACGTTCCCTTCGTGGCCTCTGCAATGTCTTATTTGAGAGTCTAGATTGGGCTGATGCCCCTGTCACAGTTTCCTGTAAAGCCTGTGGACCTGGTCCAGAAACAATAGGTACAGGTTCTGCATTGTGCTGATCAGATGAGCTCAGAGATGAGGCCGATGACATCGTTTCCTCTTGATGATGACGAAGCTCACTCATATTAACCATTCCATTCTTATTAACTGCACTATTATTTAGAGAACCACGTATAAGCGTCTAGTGCCTTCTTTAATAATTTTCGAGGTCGTTTGACAGCTTTTTCACGGAAGTGTGCACCCGAAGCCGATGAACCTATCAGTGAGTTGTGCATGGTAGTGACTAACACCACATCTTTGACCAGGGCCCGATGCGGAACAGGAAATATTCGAGAAAATGTCGCGAACCTGTTTTGCAGAACGTAATCGCGAAAATTCGCGAAGATGAGGTCTCCGGTCCCGCAGTTTCAGTGGCCGTTAGCGGGATCCTACGGAGAGACTGATACGGCATCAAAAGAGTTCAAGAAAGTGCCATAGACTTTTGAAAAGGTCAATTGAAGATAGAAAGAGACAGAAAAAAATTTGCAAATCATGGACTCAGTTAAGGACACATACACTATAGAGGAACCGTTCACCATGTCAATTATCAGAACGACCTCCAACGACTCGATCTCCATAACAACTTCTCGCGCCACTAGAGAAATCGATGTGGACTCGCACAATAGTTCGCTGCCAGTGGTTAAAGTCCTAGGTACAGGCGGTACCATTGCCGCTAAGACCGATTCGAATTTACAAACTTGCGGATATGAGGTCGATTTGACTATTGAGGATCTCATCCAATCTGTTCCTGGCTTATCTCAGATTGCTCATTTGAAGTATCAACAGATTGTGAATTTGGATTCCAAAGAATTGAACGCTACACATCTGTTACTTCTCCATCGTGAGATCAAGAGATCATATGAAGAAGATGGAATCAAAAGGTTTGTTATTACGCATGGTACTGATTCCCTTGAGGAGACCGCTTTCTTTTTGGAAATGACTATAAATTACCCAGATATCGTTGTTGTCATGACAGGCTCCATGCGTCCATCCTCTTCCATATCTGCCGATGGAACTTTCAACCTGTATCAGGCCGTCGCTGTCGCTGCCAATCCGGATTCTCATGGGCGTGGGGTCCTTGTCGTTCTTAACGACTCTATCGGGTCTGGATTCTACATCACCAAATCGAATGCCAATACCCTCGATACTTTTAAGTCTGTGGGTCAAGGTTACTTGGGCCAATTTGTTTATAATAACGTGAATTTCTACTACCCCCGTTCGCGTCCTTCTTCCATCTATATCGACATCGATTCTAATAAGTTGACTCAAAATTTGCAATTCTCAAGTGATCCAATCTCGGCGAAGAGACGCTACGAGTTGCCAGAAGTCACAATACTCTATAACTGTCAGGGTTTCAATCCCAAGCTGATCGAATTAGTGGTGGAACAAATGGATGTCAAGGCCATTGTTCTTGCCACTTCTGGTGCGGGTTCCCTTTCTGACGAAACAAACCAAGTGTTGAAATACGTATGGCATAAATACCACATTCCTGTGGTGTATTCAAAGAGATCACAGGATGGTTGTGTCTCTAGTGCAAACTTGCCAAAAGTGGATGGAGGTAGACCTTTTGAGGGTGCAATCGCTGGTGGTTACTTGAACCCTCAGAAGTGTAAATTACTCCTTCAATTGGCCTTACACAAAGGACTTTCCATTAGGGAGATCAAAGAGGCATTCAGCTCTCAAGGAATCTATGGTGGTGGGCCTTTATAAGCTCATCATAATTCTGTTATCCACGGTTACATGTAAGAATATGCATTATATACAAAAGCGATCATTAATGACCATCAAAACCTTCAATATTGCCAAGAACTCTAATGATAGCAACCTCAGTAGTAGCCAGCAGACTCGTCACACCGGCAGCATTAATCAAAGAACCCTTGACTGTGTTGAATGGATCAATAATACCAGCTTGATACATATCAACAACCTCTCCAGTTCTAGCATCCACTCCGATGCTAAATTCATCACCTAGTTTACTCATGAGATGTGATCCATCAATACCCGAATTACTCAAAATTCTGTTGAATGGTTTAGCAAGTGCCATCTGGACTACTTGCAATCCAACTTTGGTATCAAATGATAAACCCTCGGTGTCTAAAGACTCCAATGCCGTGGAAGCTTTGAGCAAAGCAACACCTCCACCTGGAACAAACCCATTCTTCAGAGCGGAATATGTGGCACCCAGGGCATCATCTAAGCGATCCTTCTTCTCCTTTACTTCCAACTGCGAACCTCCTCCAACGCGAACCACAGCTGCACCACTTGTCATTTTGGCCAGCCTTTCGCTCATCTGTTCACGGTCACCAACACTCAGATCTTGTTGATCCAGTCTATGCCTCATGATTTCCACACGTTCATTCACAGCCTCAGGGTCACCTCTACCGCCAACTATAACAGTTTCATTAGTTGATATGGTTACTGACGAGGCTCCACCGAATAACTGCTTTGTGGCGGTACTAGCGATGACACCGGTCTCAATGTCCACCAAAGTGGCACCAGTGCTGGCCTCCAGGTCGTGAAAATAGTCGATTCTGGCATCACCAAAGCCAGGGGCGTGAACTGCAACTACGTTCACTTGTCCTCTCAGTTTGTTCAATAAGGCAATAGCTAGTGCATCGCCATATAAACCTTCAGAGATTATTAGCAATGGACGGCCTTCTCTCTGAGCGTGTGATAATGATGGCAAAATATGCTGTGAGTGTTTTATATCACCCCTATGGAGGAGGATTAATGGATTTTCGAGTTCGACCCTTGCGTTTGGGTTCTTCAAGTTACCAAATTGTGGATTGATGAAACCTTCATTGAATCTGATGCCTTTCTTCACTTCGAGCTCATCCACCAGTTTGTTACCCTTCTCGATGGAGATGATTCCGTCTTTTCCCACTGCTTCGACGGCATCAGAGATCAGGGAACCCAAATGTTCATCACCGTTACAACTAACCACAGCGATCTGTTTTAATTCCTCACCACTTGAGACCTCCCTCTTCGCTGCTTCCAAATATTCCACCACCTTATTCGTAGCCAAAAGCACACCTTTTCTCACGTCATTGGAATCGCACCCAGAACTAACTCTCTTAATGGCTTCACAAAGGATCGAGTACGCCAAAACTGTACTAGCCGTAGTACCATCCCCAGACTCCGAATTGGCCTTCTGTGTGATGTCTTTCAATAACTGGGCACCCAAATCTTCAAACTTATCACTAGTCCTGACCTCCTCAGCTATGGAAACACCGTCTTTGGTGATCTTTGGGGCATTATACTTCTGCTCCATAAGAACATTTCGACCAGATGGCCCCAATGACAATGCAACGGCATCGTGCAGTTTGGATGCACCACGAAGCAACGACAGACGCGCATCGTTCCCGAACTTGAGCTCGTTATGTGCAGTCTTGATACCACGAGCGAACGTTCTGTACCTCAGCATTTGAACCAGTTCTGAAGTCTATGTCTCCAGCGTTCGAAAGCTGAAGAAGCTTCGATTCCGAAACAAAAGCTTGAAAATTCCGATGCCTTCTGAGATTCCGAACGAGTTCCGATATCTTCCCAGAATATTCCGATACAGCCGGGTAACCTCATCGCTTTTTCACTTCTGCAAAGGAAAATTTTCCAAAGGTGCAACTTTTTTTTATGGCAGGTCAATCTAAAAACTTTTCTAAATCACCTCTTCGTTAGGAATATCTAAAATTGCAATGCAGCTCACCTGGAAGGACATCCCGACGGTGCCAACATCTAATGAGATGTTGGACATCGTGCTTAACAGAACACAGAGAAAGACCCCAACGGTGATCCGCCCTGGTTTCAGTATCCAGAGAATCAGAGCCTTCTACATGAGAAAAGTCAAGTTCACAGCTGAAGGGTTTGAAGAGAAATTCGATGATATCCTTAAGGGCTTCCCAAAGATCGATGATGTTCACCCATTCCACAGAGACTTAATGGATACGTTGTATGAAAAAAACCATTACAAAGTTTCTCTTGCTGCTGTTTCTAGAGCGAGAACTTTGATTGAACAAGTCTCGAGAGATTACATCAGATTGTTGAAGTTTGGTCAATCGCTTTTCCAGTGTAAGCAGTTGAAGAGGGCCGCCTTGGGTAGAATGGCGACCATCATGAAGAAATTGAAAGACCCATTCGCGTATCTTGAGCAAGTGAGACAACATTTGGGTCGTTTACCATCTATTGATCCAAACACCAGAACTCTGCTGATTTGCGGTTATCCTAACGTTGGTAAGTCCTCCTTCTTACGCTGTATCACCAAGGCTGATGTCGAGGTGCAGCCATACGCCTTCACCACCAAGTCCTTGTATGTTGGTCATTTCGATTACAAGTACTTGAGATTCCAAGCCATTGATACTCCAGGTATCTTAGATAGACCAACCGAAGAGATGAACAATATTGAGATGCAATCCATCTACGCTATTGCGCATCTGCGTTCTACAGTGCTTTACTTCATGGATATCTCTGAGCAGTGTGGTTTCTCCATCGAGGCACAAGTTAAATTATTCCACTCCATCAAGCCCTTGTTTGCTAACAAATCTGTGCTTGTCGTGATAAATAAGACTGATATCCTCAAGCCAGAGGACTTGGACCCGGAACGTCAAGAATTGCTCAAGTCTTTGACCTCTGTCCCAGGTGTCGAGATCATGACCGCTTCTTGCCACGAGGAAGACAATGTCATGCAAGTGAGAAACAAAGCCTGCGAGAAGTTGCTAGCTTCCAGAATCGAACAAAAGTTAAAGGGTACTGCACGTGTGAATAATGTCTTGAACAAAATCCATGTTTCTAGACCAGCTCCAAGAGATGATGTCAAGAGAGAGGCCTACATTCCTGAAGGTGCAAAGGGCTTGGCCAAATATGACCCAGAAGACCCAAACAGACGTAGATTGGCTCGTGATATCGAGGAGGAGAACGGTGGTGCCGGTGTGTTTAACATCAATTTACACGACAAGTACTTGCTTGAAGATGATGAATGGAAGGATGATAATATGCCAGAGATCTTGGATGGTAAGAACGTTTACGATTTCTTGGACCCTGAAATCGCTGCTAAGTTGCAAGCTCTGGAAGAGGAAGAGGAACGCTTGGAACAAGAAGGTTTCTACGATTCTGATTCTGAGATTGAGGATGAGGAAGTTGAGGAGATCCATGAGAAGGCACAATGGATTAGAGAGAAGCAACAGATGATGATCAACGCAGCTAGAAATAGAAAGGCCCTGAAGAATGGTGGTACCATGCCTCGTTCGAAGATGTCCAAGTCCTTTGCAGAGATGGAGTCTCACATGGAGTCTCTCGGTCACGATTTATCCACTTTACAAGCTAAGAAGAATGCTAAGTTGGCAGAGAAATATACCGAGACTGGTGCGGACATTCTCTATGAAGAGAATGTTTCATCGTCGTCTAAGAAACAACCAGCATACAAGACCGATCGTCTCCAAGATGGTGTTGCTGATGGTGCTTTGAGAACTAAGGCTGAAAGAATGGCCAAGATGGAGAGACGTGAGCGTAACAGACAAGCTAGACAGGGTGAATCTGATCGTCACATTGGTATCACTATGCCAAAACACTTGTTCAGCGGTAAGCGTGGTATGGGTAAGACTGACCGTCGTTGAAGTTGCATGTCTCTGTCTTTCGTATTTTTGCATTGGTTTTACTGTTTTCTGTGATTTCGGTTGTTGTACACTAGAATATATGGGTTTTTAATTATCTACTAAACAATGTAATTTGTACCAAAAAATATCACGTAACATTATTGAGTACTCATATCAACTTCAGGAGAGTTAAAGAAACCATTCATTTGGTAGTCTTGATCCTAAGCATTCCAGACTTCATGTCTTTCATAACAAACGGTGGTGATGATGTACTTGGAGACTGTCTATTCATTCTTGGTGGATTGTTTAATGTTATGGTATGTTCACCGCATTTTGGACTCACTCGATCAGATCCAAATTTACTCAAACCAGACACGGCAGGACTTTGTTGACATTGGCTTGAGAATGTCAATGGGCTATGACCAGATGTATCCGATGTGGTTGGAGATGGTGAATAGTTTGATATAGTTCCATCTATTGTCGGTGGTTTGGCAAAAGTGAATTTGTTCACAGTAGGAGTAGAACTTGCGGATGCACGTCTCGGAGACGAGATCTTACCATCACCAGGCTCATACACAAATTCGTAGTTCTTTATCATTCCATGAGACTTCAGGCTTGGTCCACTCTTTGAATTGTCAGGTGCTTGCATCACAATTGTCCTTGAGAAGTCCAATGTCTGGTACATCGGTATCTTTTTTCCTATAGAACCACTGTTGAGGAAGCTCTTAGACTTTATCAACTTCAAAGGAGCCTTAGAAGCGCCAGAGATGGATGCTTTCTTTGCCTTCTGTAGCTTTGTGGTAGAATGCGATTTGATGATTGGAGGCTTGCGCGGCGTTTTAGTAATGACATGCTCATGAAGCACTGGAGATGTCTGTATTGTCTGTGGAGCCTCAATCATTAAACCACCTTCTTGCATTGGAAATATCGCTTGTTGAAAAGCCATTGGCTGTGGGTGTGTCAGAGGATGAGGCATTACTCGATGATACATTTGCTGTTGAACTGGTGTTTGCTGCATAGCAGGGACACGCGGTGCAATTGGGATCAGATTAGCTGCTGGTGGAACAGGATGCGACATCGGATGTTGTGGAACCTGGGTCGATATCGGTTGTGGCTTCTGCTGCTGATTATGGACCATGGCTTGGTTTTGAATCTGCATACGAAGCTGAGCAGCTGCTTGGATCTGTTGTGTGTTCAGCTCCCCACTAATTGAAATTGGCGTTTTCATATTGCCGCTTGGTGGCACAATTGGTTCTTCTTCAAACTTTGGCAAAAACATCGGTGCGATAGGACCCGCCTGATCTTGACCAATGGAAAAGTTGTTTCGAGACAGATTCGGCACAGAATTATTAGCATTAACGAATAGAGCCGTATGGTTCAAGCTTGGGCTGTTTGATACGGTCTGACTCAATTGTGCCGGATGGGGTTGTTGAAGTACACTCGAAGTACTATCGTTAGTGTGCAGAGTCAAATTCTTGAGCTTGTCCATCGGTATGACAAACTCATCCGACTCATTTGTTATTGGTGAAGAGACCTCTATGATCGTGTCATTAGATTTTTGTCTATCCAGCGCAGTCGTGAAGGATAGTAATGGATCATCTTCTAAGAGGTTCTCTAATGTGATTTCTTCATCAGCAGATATTGAGCTCTCTGGGGTTATCTGACCAGCACTATTACCTTGAGAGTTCTGTAACATCTGTGATTGATGATGGAGCCCAGCCAGGATCTGCTCATCCGGAACCTGTGCCAAAATTTGATCATACAGGTCTGCGGACAGAGAATCATTCTGCTGATCCTGTTGATATATCGCTTCAGCGCCCCATGTGGAGATCAGGGGTGAGGAGTCCAAGTCAAACGGAGACCTGTGTCCGGACTGATAATTGTTGAACTCTGACGCTGTTGGTGAGTTGTGGGACATTGGGTAAAAAATGAGAATGTGGTTTCGATATCGAGATGTTTCTGAGGTGATAGCAACCAGAGAGAAACGCTCAAGGACCGTAAAACACGCTGAATAGCTCAGATATTTTCAGTGATGAGAACAGAAGCAGAGTGCAGGATCAAGCAATCAGTAGTAATAGCACAGATAACCAAGGGGATCAGCTCGTAAAATATGGGGCGGTAGCGCGCGTAGGCAATGAGTCGAGGCAAGCGAATGGAGGAGCTCTTATATGGGGTCTAGGCCTTTGTTCCTGAATGATCCTTCAAAGATGTTTTTAATGAGAAAGGCTTTACAAAGAGCAAGCCGCCGCGGTGTGATTGGGATAGAAGCGAGTGTGGTGAAGAAATCCAAGTGGGAGGCAGTCCCTATCAGTTTCTCTCCTGTTGCGAAGCGCTAGTTATCTGCTTGTCGTATAGTGAATCGTCCACTGAGTGCCGATATATTCTTTAAGACGCTGGTAGAACTGTTTGCTTCCTGCTCTTCAAATCTGTTGTAGCAAGTGAACGTTTCTCTACTAAACTCCACCAGGCCCGCCCTTTCAGCCTCTGTTGATATTTCTGATACCGCGCCAGCCCTCGCGCTTGGTCGCTGGTGTGTGCAACACAGAAGGGTGGAGAGCACTCTGAAAGAGGTAACTTTCGCGGACTCGCTCCACTGCAAGCGCGTTTTGGGAAAATTTCCTCTTTAGGACGGCAAATGCGAGTGTACTACCACGGGGAGCAGAGTAAAGTGAGCCAGAAAGCACACAAACATAAAGCATAGAACACAAACAAGAAAAGGAGCAATCGAATACTTGTGATGACATGCAAATTGATACCATGATGGAGCCATTAAGAGGCTGTGAGTGAGACCATTTTTTGAGGCATCTGAAGAATATATCATATAAGCTCCTACAGTGTGGGATTAAGGTCTCCTGGTCCTTTCACTCTATTCAAGATGAGTTTTCTTGCTACCGTGACCAGTTTGTTCCTGCTGTTCAGATCCAGTGGACCACAAAGCCAGCCATGTACAAGTTTGACCAAAGCACATGTCTTGACATGTTATCGATAAGAGTGATTGAAGCTACATTCCTCCTCTCATAACAAATTATCAATTAAAGAGAATATCAACTCTGAATGAATGAAAAAAAAACCCCATAGTATAACAAGACCTATAACCATCAAGATATAGAAACAACCCAATAAACAAAACATAAAACACAAAATCCCCCAAATGATTGACACCTGTTAACCGACCAATGTGACAACCCTATAAAAAACCGTAGCATAAATATCACCCAAGAAACTAAAAATTCAACGTTCACAATGAAAAAAAGAAACACCTTGATGAACTCCCACAGTGCAAAAATCCTTGATATGCAAATATGCAAGCAGACCCCATTCGATCACATGTACTTGTCGAACAAGTCATCTTCCAACCAGCCAATCTTCTCAAAAGCTGCAAATAATCTAGATGCCTTGTTTACGTCAATACGACATGATTTCTGAGCATCTGTTCTTCTGAATGGGAGACCCTTTCTCAAACGTGCAACTTTCTCAGCAAATAATCTTCTCTTGGAATCCAAGTACAAGTTACAAGGCAATCTCAAGATTGAAGCCAAAGTCACTTCAGCTGGATGTAACTTATTAACCAATGGGTCATTCTTCAGATCCATCGGTTGACCTTTCCATTCAACTTTCATACATCTATTATTGTTTGGCAATGTGGCAGTATCTGGTGAGAAATCTGGAACCGATTCCCAGTCGATGTGGACATTCACAGCTGGTGAAGAAGTTGGTTTTCTTCTTTTCGTTGGCGAAGGAGTAGACATGTTAGAGATGTCAGAGTCCAAAACCTGAGACGACTCCTTAACGATACGACGAGTTCTCACTTTCTCAAATTGAGAACTATAGTCAGAATCGGAATTGTAGTTGTCATTGTAGTAGTTCACTGGCTTATGGATTCTTCTTGGAGCATACTTTCTCTGGGAAATGCTTTTACAAACTCCTCTAGAGTCCTTAGAACGATTTGTGTACTGTCTCAAGAAACTCAGCTGGGACTTCTTATAATTGTGACCAACGCTGCTCCAAGCATTGACAACCATTGGGAACTTCTCAAAGTCGTTCACAGGAAACTCCTTGTTACCAGAATTCCTGATCATAATGATAGTCTCAAGGGCATCATCTGATTGCTTGATACCTAGGCCTTGCACTGGTGGAGTGTTGGATTCAACGGCAGAAGATGAACCGGAATCTGTGGAGAGATAAGGTGATAATGGAGGAGATGGGATAGATTGATCATCGCCTCTTGTGATGGAGGACTTGGAGAGCTTTCTTTCAAAAGGACCGATGGAGGCCTCTTCCTCAGTATTAATCTTCACGTCTGGAGTCATGATTCTGAATGAGATGCTAGAAGACATTATAAAACTTCAGGTGTGTTGTCTTGAAAATCTGCCAAAAGTGTGCGGGTGCGATGAGATTATATATATCTCTGACTCTGGGTAATGTTGATTTGATATGGCACTGAATTCGAAGCAATAAACCGATTTGATATTATAGAGATAGTTACCCTTCAGAAACGAAGTGAAACAACTGAAAAGCGCAGTCACAGCCATATATATGGCCCAATGGGGCCGTGAAAGAAAAGAAACCATCTTTCTTTTCTTTTTTGAGAAGTTACTCGATTTGGTTAGCGATTGCGCCAAAGTTGCGAAAGCCTAATGCAGTGGGGAGCACTCGGTAGCGGAGGTGCGTGTTCGCAGTTTTCTCCTAATCTGAAAATATGAAGAGAAGTGAGTAGTGGCGTGGATACGCCGGTAGCAATCTATGGAATAACTATAGAATCTATGCTTTATCTCGAAAGAATTCAATTCCTGGAATTGAAATTGCAAGACAGGAAACTTTCCGTTTTTTCCCTTTTCTTCTAGAAGATATCTTTCTATGGAATGGCGAAAATTTTTTCTTTTCCCTGTATAATTTGACGCTTCGGGCATGCCCTTTTGAGTTTGCCTGCGCCACTTTTTACGCAATTTTCGTTACGTGACACAATCATAGTGTGACACATGGAGCACCCCACGAAGCATTGCCATCTTCTCTGCTTAACCACAAAACTGTGAATGAATTTAGATTAGTATACGTGGCATTGCTAAAGATGTATATTCATGATGCTAATAGAACAAGCACTATGTGATCAATTCCTCCCAATTTCCAAGCAATTCCGTGATATGCAGGGCAATATAAGTGCTGACTAGTGACACAATCCCTTGAATGGGTTCAAAACAAACGATAAGGGGAACACCTGTCTGTGACAATGCGGGGCTGATGACTGACTCCGGCATCAATGACTGACTCTTGAGTTCTAAAACTTCAGGTTTGCGGATGGTTGCCCATCTTTATGCAGTGGATGCAGTCTCATCTAGGTCATTTGAAAATCTGGGGAAGAATAGAAAGTCATACCATCACCTTTGCTAGGCCCCAAATTCTTGCTCTGATTGATCTCTTTAGTTCTTATGAGATCAATTGAGTTCCTCGTAGACGTACTCTTGCAAATGAGGTCAATATTCTTAATGTCGTTACACCAAAGTAGTATTTCTACAGGTAATTGGCACTCTAAGGTGAAAGGTCAGGGGAACTTTAACTGTGTTTATTTCCTAAACTTGGATAACGTAGAATTTATGCGACTTTCTCTTCCGTATTAACATCGATAATGAAATGGTTATTCCGCTCAACGGTCACTAAAGGTAAAACAATGCTTCTGCGTTGGTTACTATTTCCATTTCCTGTGATGTTGGTTTCCAGCCGGGATTTGAGCAGCCCAAATAGGATATGCGGTCGTTTTTTTTTGCGATTTTCATCGTCTTTTTGTGGCAAAATTGTGCAACAAGAAAAACGATTTACGCCAAAAAAAACTGGTTGACACAAACTCAGATGTTGGTCCCTCTGAAGTAAAATTTTTTCCATGTTTCTTATCTCGGATATGATTGGTTCAAATGAAAGGGCTGAGATTCTTGGAACGCAGATTGGGCATGTGGAGAAGCCTCGACTGTGGATGTGGATATGTTCAAACCATCTTGACTCAACAGGGTGATATTAGAGTACAAATGAAAGCGAAACACCATCTAGGCCAACTCCTTCTTTCTCAAACGATGTGTATACGTACGTAACACAGATCAGAACTTATTTTACTGATCAAGAATTCCAAATAATTCTAGGAACTGATTCTTGACGCATTCAGATGAAACCGACTAAATGAATTTGCGAGGGCCGTCAAACTGAAAATTCAACGGTTGAGCGCCAAAGGCCAACATCCCGCCAAAAAGGCGGACTTAACCCAAAGGCCGAAAAGTGTAATTTCTGCAGACACGTTCCTCAGATCATGGTTTGAGAATGAACTTATAGCATATTAGCGTAATATGGTACTTCAACAAATAAGCCTAATCTCTGGATTTTTTTACCTGAGCAATCGACTCCATTGGACTTCCATGAATTTCGCCTGCACTTTTCGCCAAAGCCGTTATTTTCGCGAACGCGAGATAAGAACGGCCCGAATGCATGAGCATGAGATAGGGGTTCGATAAGCTAAAAGATATCCAACAACATAACAACTTTTGTTACAATGTACGGTCTCTAGAGAGAGCTAAATTTCTAGAATAAAACCTTTGTCGAATAAGGAAGAAATGGGGTGAAAGCGATCATCTCTATTATCTATAAATAGTAAATGCATAAGCAACGTAGTGGGTCACCGATTATTTTGAAACACCACGCACAGAAATCAATTTTACTTATCTCTCCTTATCAGACTGTGGGGCGAATCTAGACCAGGAACTTGGGACTATCCGGTCATTGTACTCGAATATGACTTAAAACATTCAAGACCCAAAGATTTAGTGGTGCGATTGTGTGATTCCAATTACCTTGATTAGGAACTCATATTTCTTTCGAAGAATGTTTCAAACGGCTTTCTCCCACAGAATCTCTGGTCAAGCAAATGAAATGTAGGAGAAACTTGAGGAAGTACTTGCATCAGATGAAGTATGCGGTGTTAAGTCTTGACTTTTCAGAAGACCTGTGAGACTCTTTTGTAAATGGGGCAACCAAAAAGCAAAAATTATCAGTTTCCTCGATCACATATTTGAATTGAATGAAATTCCTTAGGTTTTCAAATTCCAACACCCAGGATCTCCAGAGCCAATTTAGCAAATGGTGTTTTCTGCCTCCTCGAAGAATACTAAATTTTAAAGAGACAAACACCTAAAAGAATAGATGAAGCCGCAAACAAGATATTTATAACCAAATTTAAGTGCTTTCTCCTAAGGATAGCTCTAAGTTGGGCTTATGGATCGATAATATCGACATCACTGCTACGTCGAAAGGGAAGATAGAGACAAAACAAAAGAGGCGGATTAAAGAGAACAGCGAGAGTGCCAGAAAGAAACCCAAGCCTAGTACCTCTGAATCAAAACAGCCGATTCCTGGTGCTGGTGCTCGCACGGTGTATAAGAGCTTTTCAACTGACCAAAAATGAACAGCATGTGATTTGTGCTATAGTGAATAAACTAGGTAAAATAGATGAAGTATATGAGCTTAACCATGGAAAGGATCCAATTATTGGATTTTAGGCAAATATGGTGGACTGGACCCTTGCAGCCTGATCATAAACTTACTAGTTTGTGCATTTATGTGGAGTTCAAAGAGATCCTAACAATGGTGTATTACAACCATCAGGCTGTCTTATACCTATCACAATAATTTTCAATTAATATGTTCTCATCGGAGCATGAGATTTCCTAGACCGGAACGTTAACCTCAGAATACGCGAATCAGTTCTAAATTGGTATGATCTTTAGAAACACCATCAATATCTTCTGAAGGGACAACCATCGTCTATGTTAATGCTCAGGAACATCAGAAAACAGCTTAGTGTATTTTGGTCATGTGCGCTTTTCGGGGAGATTTCACGTTTTAATATTGACCTATGTCAGTCCAAGTCGTACGAGAAACTGCTGATCGTGGTGCTAGGTGTTCTTGATGCCAGGTATTCTTGAAACATCCTTCAAGTTCTCCTGTATTTAGCAAATCTCAACATGTGAGCTTAGATGCACTTAAATATATTGATGATTGATGAATTTCTTAAAAATATATGGTACAGAGGGGTCTAAGGCAGTCCATTGTTTTTCGAATGGCACAAGATTGGGAATGAAATTACTATCATACCAGAAAAGCAATAGAAATAGCCTGTTAGAAATTGCAGAATTACCTCTCCGATGCTGACTATATAGATGCAATATACCTCTGCAAATTTCGTGATAATTATATTGAAGACGAATGGAATACTGGTGCAATTTCCTGTTTTGTATTGCGCGGTGGAAGCATAATGGATTCTCCTCACAGCCATGGTTTAATCAACGCTTAGAGGGGCTTTATCTCAATGGAGACAGTACCCATTGCGCCAATGCAATGCGGGCAGGCCAAAGACAGAGATTCCAAAGACTTCCCAAATTGGCAAGAGTGGTGTATGTTCTGTGATTACTTTTGCTGCTACGGTCTACAACTTACGGGCACCAATTGTAAACGAAGCTTCAACCTCAACTCTCGCCTTACAAGTTGTTGGTCACAGAGCGCTTGAGAGTCTCATACACACTCAGAAGTCTGTACACTATGCTATAGATAATTCCAGGAACCTGAGTTATAGATTTGTTGTGCATTGTATTGGAGAGTAACTCCACTATAATAAGCTATAACATCATATGGATAATTCTAACATTCTTCTCTATATCTAGGATGAAGATGGTCAGATGGGTTCTGCAGTATTTTCGAATGAAATGGATACAGTCTGAAAATTGATAATCCCAAAAGTCCTCAGTTCTCAGCTGGGAGTAGGACCACTAATCATAATTATTAATTATTCATTATTCATGCATTCATACATCTTCTTGTCATTGGATGTATGGCTCTAGGAGGCTGTATTTAATCATTTTAGACCTTGCTTTCCTAAGCCTCCCAATATATGGCGCTCCTCCCCCTCCCCCGGATGACATTAGCAGACAGGTCACCCTACCGGGCTGGCCCGCTACCGCCCACAAGAAGTCAACTCCGCTCGGGGATGTCAGAGGAGTCACAGATTATTAAAGAGACGTTCTCTCTCGCAACTGAGATCAAGGAGAGAGGAAAAACGAGAAGGACCAAGGAGAAGACAGAGAGATGGAACTCCAGGACATAACCTCACTACTGGACTCGTTCAACCACAACACTACACAAACCTCCTCGCTGGCTTCTCTGGCTAAGGATCCCATCACCAGTCATAAGGTGCATTCGATGTACTCCGCAACCTCCTTTAAGACGCTACCTGAGAGTGAAAGGGTAAAGAACCTCTCTTGGAGGCTATCATCTCTAGACGCCTCTAAGAGGACCTCTAAAGTTATCAAACCGAAGCAAAAACCAAGACAGCTACAGGTGAAGAGTATGACACAGGACCCAGTGTGCGATGAGTTTGATTACGTTGCACATATTAGAAAGATTTCGCAGGATGAGTACTATCAACAACCTCTGGTGACCAAACCAGTCGCTTCTACAAACCATTCTCTGTTGACTTCATCATTTACAAACCCACAGATGAATCTCTTGATAGATCAGAGCCATAATAATAAGTCCATATCGTGTTCAAACTGCTCCACTACATCAACACCACTATGGAGACGTTCCTCTAATGGCGAGATCTTGTGTAATGCTTGTGGCCTGTTCTACAAGCTTCATGGGGTCATCAGACCAATCTCTAGGAAGTCGAGCCAACCACAACAGGTTACTGTTACACCGCATCTGATGACACAGACTTCATCCTTGAACACTTCGGAGCTCTACAGCAGTCTGTCTCCACAAGACCCTCTCAAGCCAGATCTTTTTGCCCCTGGCCTCACCAATACAACACACTCGATATCGAGCATAAGTGAGCCAGATCTCGCAATGGATGAATTTTTAGATATGGGCCATATGGATATCGATGTGGGCTTCCAGGATGATTATGACTGGCTGAAGATGGGTCTTTGATCTACGGGGATTGCATATATGGGTTTTTGGTTCTTACATAAGTTAATTGAATGGAAAGGTTTTATGGAATTCGCAGAAGTAAACATACGTATGTGGGAAATGTTTGCATTAGGAGCGCTATTGTCGTTCTGCTCGGTACCTCATTCGGGCCTTCCTATTGGCTGATAGCTAACGCCTTGGCCGTTGCGCCATTCCTTATCAAAGGAATTGACACAAAGTTCGAAGGAAATGAGCCAGCAGTCCTGGTGATTGGCCAGGCCAGGACTTTTCGGAGGTAAGATCCAATAACTATAGTAAGTCATTTATTTATCAGAAGCTGTTGTCGTATGGTAAGTTTTTCGGCTTTGGCTGTTATGGTATGTGTCATTGGCAAGAGTATGTTGTAGCAAGATATGAAAAACGAGAGCTATCAATTAGCGACTTGTTGAGATGATATTAATCGGGATTCGGATTTGACTTCATAAAGAACCTATCAGGTGATCCATTCCTGATAAGTATTGAGCTGCACATGCTGGGCCAATTAGACGAGGAGTTGAAGCGGTGACACCTCTCAAAGAAGACTAACGTATGAGATAGATGGAGCGACTCGAAAAGAAGATCAATCGGCATACATTAGATTTGTGAATTGTGAATAACCTTAGCAGAAAGGTGAAAACTGTAAACACCTGTTCCAACTTTAGTCGTCCTTGAAGGCTTTATCCGTTATTGCGGTTAGTTAAAACCGAACATTCTGCAACCGAACCGAGGGCGCCTCAAGAAAACTAACTTTCCAAAATATTCAAGAAAATATGGATATCACACTCTATTAGTGATCATGGCAAAACAACGACGAAAGCTTTCATTCTATAATGATTCTTTTTGTTCGATCCAAATACCTAGAAAGGGTGGCTGGATCGTAAACGATACGACGTCTAACTTGATATTATTATTGATCACGCTATTGCAAATGTTAAATGTTTGGTTAGAGATTTGTGAATGGATTGATTCGAATGGCTTTCAAGCCTCCCTTTGAAAACTCTTCCCATCGATGATGGTATTAGGCAATACTTTTTTTAGTTCTTCTCTTGATACAGTCACAGACTACAGTTGGGGTGATTAGTAACATGTGATTAGTAAGTAACATGAGCCATTATAATCGTCCGACAACATCCTGATACGTCATATATTAAGCTACAGCTACATAGTACATAATACACTTGAATCCATCACCCCTCAGTGGTGGAGCTTGGTAAATACTTAATCATCCTTTCCTATAAATCGTTCACAATGGTCTCCATCCCAAGGACACAGAAATCACTAAGGGTTGCATCAGACTGTGCTCATCTCGAATTGCAGATTATCGATGTTGTTCAAAAGTTGAAGGACTACGAGATCTTAGTCAAGAACAACTCTGCTGGCGTTAATCATGTCGATAATTACTTCCTAGAAAATAAGTGGTCAACCCCAGGTACCGGGTCGGGCGTCGTTGTTGCTGGTGACGTTGTTAAAGTTGGGTCCAAAGTTTCAAGATTCAAACCTGGTGATACAATTGCCGCTTTTACTTTTGGGTTTAATTCGCAGGATAAAGAAGCTGGTGCTTATCAAGAATATTCGAAGGTCTTAGAATCAGATTCTTTTAATTTTAAGCTTGGACCAGCTCTTGTTAATGAAATTACAGCTGGCCCTATACGGACCTATGAATCTGCTGCGAGCATCGCTAACAATTTCATTACTGTTGGCATTTCAATTTTCCATACTTTCGGTCACATTGGCGAAAGAAAAACCCTGTTAATATATGGCGCCTCTACTGGTGTTGGTCAAGTTGCATTACAATACTCTCATTACATAGGCTGGAGAGTCATTGCCATCGCATCGGCTAAACACCACCAGAATTTGAAGCAAATGGGTGCTGATATTGTTATTGACTATCATTCAGATCATTTAGCTCAAGATATCATCGAATTGAAGGAAGACTTTGACTTTGCGTACGTGACTACTGGCGGCACAAAGGCTCTTGAGGAGGTTTATGAGGCCTTACCAACAACGAAAGCAATCAAGTTAGAAAGCATACAAGTTGCAGATATTTCGTTCATCAAGAGAAAGAAGCAAAATGTCGATTATGGGTTCACCAGAGCTTTCACATCTTCTGGTGATTCGATTGAATATGGTAACGGAACCTGTTATCATCCTAAACCGGGAACCTTGAGAGCTCTAAGAGAATGGGTTTTGATTGTGGAAAAGTTATATAAAGAGGGGATTTGGAAGGCGAAAGCTGTTACAGTCTTATCTCACGGCCTAAAATCAGTCAAAGAAGGTCAAGACTTATTAAGAGAAGGTAGATTTGGTGATAAAAGATTGGTTGTGAGAATTAATGATCAGTGAAACATCCCGAAAAAATCTATAATACCAGAAAAATAAAACGAGATTAGAGGCATTTCATTCTGTAGTGGGTCATGTCACATTGACTTTGAATGTTAACGGTTATCTAAACTTTGAAATCTTGATGAAGACATTAATATTATCTATAGTCATGTATGATGTCATCATGAATTCATAATGAAACTCAGAAATTAAGACTCATGATTCAGCATTCAGCACCTGCTGATGTGGCTGGCAAAAAGTCGTTAGCTATACAAAACTCATGAGACCTTAAACAGATTTAGAATTATGCTGCCCTATGCAGGGATTATTTAAAATGGAAAGCTTGACCCACAACGAAAATCAGCCTCATTTCATTTCAGACTTTGCACTTCACTTAAAAAGACAATACAGAACAGGAGCGAATATGAAGCCATTAGTCTTGATATACGTCATACCAAGAGCTCTCGCTAACAACACCACACTCACGACCAGTCTAGTAACAGACACCGGCACCGGGTCCATCTCTGGGTCGTTTGTGGTGAACCAGGGACAATATTTCGGGCCATCACTTCTAATGGTACTATTCATGATGATGCTACTATGAAGGTAATTAGGAATTTTTAATTATTTTTGGGTCTATGGGTTTGTTCATGGGTACGTGAGTTGTTAAATGGGTAGTACATATGGTAGCTCCGGGTTACTGAGGGAAGGTCAATTGTGTAGTTCTCAATGGAATAGTCTTTCTTTTCATTTAAGGAAACAAACAGAAGAAATCCGCAAATGAAATGCATAAGTTTTAAGAAGTCACTGTGTACATGAGTTAAATCTCTAGTAAGTAACCAGGCTGCAGACTGCCGTCCTTTTGATTCAGCGCATATCTCGGTGAAAGCGATTTAATGACTCTCGTCGTGTCCCATGATTTTCACTCATCCCACCTCCGAGGCTCATCGCCAAAATTTCCTGTCACAAAATAGACAGATGCAAACAAAAACCAGGCCAGAATAGGATAACCAGATGTTCCGACAAAGAAAGCCAAAGAGGAACAGAGATAATGAGCAATGGGAGCTCAATAGGCTCCAATCTGCAGGTACACTGCAGCGTGGAATGGTGGATGCTGATTTCTCACAAGAATCAGAGCCAACAGTACAAATCACAACGCAACATCTAAAGCCGCCCTTTTTGGACGACTCGGTGATATTTTCAAGGCAGAAGGATCCAGTGAGTAGTGTGAGGGATCCAGAGGGTGATCTTGCTATACATGCGAAGAAAGGTTCATATGTTGTGCAACAACGCAGAATTGAGAAAGAGAGAAGAAGCAAAGCGCAAGATTCGACCAATCTGAAGGGTACTGCGATGGGTAGGGCCATAGGTCTGATGGATGATAGGAATGAAGAAAGAGTAACACGTGAGAAAAAAGTGGAGGAAGTTGTGCCTGATTTGGAAACTATACAAGAACAGAGAAGATCATTACCGGCATACCAGGTCAAAGATGATTTGCTTCGAATGGTGAGAGATAATCAAGTAGTCATTGTCATCGGAGAGACTGGCTCAGGTAAGACCACCCAATTGACGCAGTTTTTGAACCAAGACGGTTACGGTGTACAGGGCATGATTGCATGTACACAACCGCGTCGTGTCGCAGCTATGAGCGTGGCGAAGAGAGTCGCACAGGAGATGGGAGTAACGCTTGGTGCAGAAGTCGGTTACTCTATCAGATTTGAAGATATCACCAGCGATAAGACAAGAATCAAGTATATGACAGAAGGTATCCTTTTAAGGGAGACCCTTCTGGATAAGGACCTGGATAAATATTCTTGTGTTATCATGGATGAGGCCCATGAACGCTCGCTCAACACCGATGTTCTGCTTGGCCTCTTTAAGAACTTGCTGATAAGAAGGAACAACTTGAAATTGATCATCACTTCTGCAACGATGAATGCGGACAGATTCTCCCAATTCTTTGGTAATGCACCACAATTCCACATTCCTGGTCGAACTTTCCCAGTTGACATAATGTTCTCCAAATATTCAGTCGACGATTATGTTGAGCAAGCAGTTAAACAAGCTATAACTGTTCATTTACAATCGGGACCTGGAGACATCCTCATTTTCATGACTGGTCAAGAAGATATTGATATCACTTGTGACTTGATCAAGGAGAAGCTTTCCCAACTGGATGAAACATCACCATTGGATGTCCTCCCGATGTATTCCACATTACCAGTCGAGCAGCAGACTAAGATCTTCCAGCCTGCTGAGCAGGGGCATAGAAAATGTGTTGTGTGTACAAATATCGCAGAGACTTCTCTAACAGTTGATGGTGTGAAATTTGTGATTGATACCGGGTATTCCAAAATGAAAGTCTACAATCCGAAGCTGGGTATGGAGAGTTTATTAATCAGTCCTATCGCACAGGCAAATGCCCAGCAGAGAACCGGAAGAGCAGGTCGTACTTCTCACGGTTCATGCTATAGACTCTATACTGAGAAGGCATTCAGGGAAGAAATGTATGTTCAACAGATTCCTGAGATCCAGAGGACCAATTTGGCAAACACCTTATTACTATTGAAAAGTCTTGGCATTGATGACTTGTTGAAGTTCCCATTTCTAGATGCACCACCGAGAGACACGGTTACAAGCTCTCTCTATGAGTTATGGTCCATTGGTGCATTAGACAACTTTGGCAAATTGACCCAACTAGGGCACCAGATGACGAAGTTCCCCCTGTTGCCTTCACTGTCCAAACTGCTGCTCATTTCTTCCACCAAGGGATGTTCGAAGGAGATGGTTACAATTGTATCAATGTTATCAGTGCCATCATGCTTCATAAGACCAAAGGAACGTCAGAAAGAGGCAGATAAAAGTCGTGAACATTTCAACATCCCTGAATCTGACCACTTGACATTGCTGAACGTATACAACCAATGGGAGTTGAAACGGTATAATGAATTCTGGTGTAAACAGAATTTTATAAATTCCAGATCATTGAAGAAAGCACGGGACATTAAAGAACAATTGGAAGAAATCATGAAACAGAATGGACTAAAAGTTGAATCCACAGGTTACGACTGGGATGTTATAAGACAGTGTATCACTTCAGGATATTTCCATCATGCTGCCAAAAGGGATGGTCTGAAGGAGTTTGTCAATCTGAGAAATGGCATGAAGTTGGTGATTCATCCGACATCAGCATTGTATGATTCGAATGATTTACCTGAGTATGTCGTTTTCCATGAATTGATGCTCACAACCAGGGAATATATTTCTGTTGTTACGGCAGTAGATCCATATTGGCTGGTTGAGTACGGATCTGTGTTTTATAGAATACGGAAGGAGAAAAGAAAGATTGAGGACGTGATCAACGAGGATAAGAAGAGATGGGAGGAACAAAAGGCAGAAAAGAAAGAAAAGAAACCAAAGAATAGTATCGTCAATGTCGGCTTCAATAAGGGAAGACGGAGGAGGGGGTTTTAGATATATTTTAGAGAGCTCAATGTGTATTTCGATATCTTTAACTGACTGCAAGTCTATAGCGTCCACCATAATAACAAGATACAGACACTAATCAACAACCCCAGTATCACTGCATCCCTTTTTCTTCTTGTGTTAATCTTGCTGATCAAGTGATTTACCCCCGGTATGCTTCCCAAAGTGGAAAGCAACTTGTTACTAGATCTTTGCAAGACCGATCTCTGGTTGAGTAAGTTATCCCTAGTTTCATAAGCCCTCTGAATCAAATCGTCGGTGACGTGATTCATACCGTTGACCCTCCGCGACTCTTCATTGATATAATCCATCTCGTCGATGTTCTTACGCTCATCGAGACTCTTGTTCACGTTAAGTAGCAGATTTATCTTATTACGTTCCGATGTGATAGACGAACGCAATTGGATAAACTGCTTCCAGTTCTCCTGGAGAATTTCCTTGTGACGGATCAATTGCTGAAGTTTTACAGTTGGCAACGAAGGAGTGGTATCAGATATTCTTGAGAGGTTGTCCAGGAGTTCTTCTCTCTTCTGTAGGACACTTTCCACTTGTCTCTCTAGCTTCAATTCTTCACCAGTGGCACTGCTGGATGGACTCATGGCAAAAGAAGAGTATTTGGACAGCAGCGTGGCTGTCTGTGTTTCCAGCGAAAGGGCCTGTGGTCTGATGGAGTTGAAGGTGCTCATTAAAGTGGGCAATATGGGTGTTCAATTGGTGTCGTTCTTGTTGTTCCTGCTGTTCCTGTTGGTTCCTGTTATGCTCTCTGTCAACTTTACCTGCTGCTCTTACCGGATGCTGAGCAATGGTGAACAGCGACTATAGAAGGAGAACGATCTTCTAGGATGATAATGCTAATCCTAGTACCAATGGTGATACTACAGATCATTGTTGATCAGTTATCAATGATCATGGTGATAATAGAGCTATCTAAATTACAGCAAGGTGAACAATGAAAAAGGCCTGACGCCTGAAAGCGATAGTACATCCATAACATTCAAGTGTGGACTACTAACCTGAACCCTCCCACTCATCAACACCAATGGAAACTATTGTCCCTAGGTAAACGCTCACCCACAGTTCAAGTGAGTCAATAGCCATGATATCGGTATCACATGGATGGATGTAATTCCAGATTGTGCTCTTGTACACTTCCAATGTCACCATTGTTCCATGGCCAGTACCCTCATAAGGAACAATACATTCATCAAGGGGCTCATGGACCCGGAAATAGATCACTGGAGTATTATATGATTGATGATAGCTTACAATAACGTCATACTTGTAGCCATCTACCCATTGGAATTGGAGTTCTTCCAGTCTGTTTTGTATGTGCTTCACCTTAGAGATCTTTGTCAGTCTCCTGGTTATCAGGGGCAGCTCGCTGAGAAACTGCTGGTGTGTGATCATATTCCTGCCAATCATAGCATCTTGCCACTCTCAAGTGTGGCAATGCTTTTCAATTGATCTGTGCCGGGCTCCTGATCCTCTGGTCACCGGTAGTAGGCGATCTCTTGATCTCTTCGGGGTTGATTTTCGTACGTGTTAATAATTATAAAGCAAGTAGAACTGGTGGTAAAGGAAGAGGCGGAACATAAGACAAAGGAATAGTTCCGTATTGTGATCAATACACCACTGCTATACATAGTAAAACGATGAACCTTCGGCTGCTCTTCAGTGAGTGCTTTTGCCCGTCTATCTGCCAGCTCAGTTACTAACTAAGGTCGCACAGTCTTTCCACTGGTTCACGCCCTGGACCTGTCTAATGAGCTTTGTAGCCAGGCAATGGACATCCTACGCCCACTGCCACAGTTCGACTACACGCGCTCCTTGAACCATGCAGATGAGTCAATCACGGTGTTGAACATCCCTATGGACTATGACGAAGACTATGAGTTGAAGATAAACGAGGCCAAGAAGAACAATTTATCAGACGACAAGAAAAGAGCTTATGAACTATTACACGAGAGTGCGCAATTGAAAAATGTGGATGCTCTATACGCTCTTGGTGATATACATCTCTACGGTAACTGGTCCTATCCTTCAAACTACACAAAGTGCCTAACCTACTACCACGATCTCGTACAGTTGACACCAAATGCTACAGTGTATTACAAATTGGGATTCATATATGCCACCGGTCTCTTTGGTCACATTGAGCAGGACCAGGCAAGAGCCAATATATACTATACGGCTTCACACGAGCTGGGAAACCTGCGTGCGACCATGGTGCTAGGGTACCGCAACCTAATGGGGATCGGTATGCCTATTGATCATCCACAATCGGTATACTATTACCAAATAGTGGCCAAGCATATGAAAAATGTATATGATCAGGCGCCACTAGGTGGCCCATTAATGGATTCCTATGATTTCAGGCTATCAGATTGGGGGAATGGGATCTATGGTAAAGATGTTGGTGATACCTCATCCTCATTGACGCGTAAAGCTAACAGATATGACCACATCTTGGATAATAACAGCTTGAAGGAAGTCATTACGGAGGTAGACTACGACTATTACCGATCGATTTTGGCATACGAGGGGACGTATCTCACTTCAAGGGATTTCAAAAAGGCTTATTTTTATGCTCGGAAAGCTATGGAGGAGTCGCTTCCTCTGGTCTCACTAATGAGTCCATCCGAAAGATTTTACACTGCCAGGTGCATATACATATTGGGTCTCCTGTACATGCGCGGAGAATACGTTCAGCTCAATCATGAAAAGGCCATCGAGCTCTTCGAGAAGTCATTGGAGGTTCATAGGTTGTCCCAAGCGTTTGAAAAATTGGGAATCTTGTATGAGACTAAAGACGAGGTAAAGGCAAAAGAATATTATGCAAAAGCTGTGAATTCATCATTGACTTATGGAATGGGCCAGTACTTAGTCAAACATGGTGAGCAGAAGAAAGGCCTGAAGTTGATCGAAAATGCGTTGATTCAAGGTTCTGTCCCAGCTTTTTACGATCATGCAGAGTTAACTGACCCAGACTCTCATAGTGTCATAATTCGTGATTTGAAGTACTTTGTTGAATTTTTTGACCCCATTTTAACTGATCTTCAATGGGCATTTATAGAGCTCATAAACGATCGTCCTGAAAATGCACTTATCGGATATGCAATGGCAGCAGAGCAGGGATTTGAATGTGCTCAATCATCCGCTGGTTACCTACTCTATAGCATCCCATCTATGACTCAAACACCACCCATCACCACAAAGCAGCGGAGATTCATGGCTATGACATATTACACTAGATCGAACACACAGTATAACGTTGATTCCACGGTGCTCTTGGGTGATTTATACTATTCTGAGCAAGACTATGACAGAGCAGTTACATGTTATGAAACAGCGTCTGGTAGGGGATCATCGCAGGCTTTTTTCAATCTAGGTTATATGCATGAGATGGGATTGGGGGTTGATCAAGACTACCATTTGGCTAAGAGGTATTACGACATCGCACTGACTACTCATCCAAAGGCATACTTACCGGTGCAATTGGCGTTGCTTAGACTAAGAGTCAAGAGTATTTCCCATAACATATGGGGCGAAAGAGAGCATGCAGCCGGACAAGAGAACAAGAAGACATGGAAGGATTGGAAAGAACTTTACCTTAAAATTCGTGGCGAGGACGATGAAGCAACACAGAACCAGCCTTTGGATGAACCAAATGAGGACTGGATCGAATCTGAGGATTGGTTCATTTTGGTGTTTTTCGGTGTTTCATTTGCAATTTTCTGCTTAATTTATTGGTACCAACAACGACAAATGAGACAGCGGATCATAAATGGCCAACAGCCTCAAATACAGATACAGTTTGGATTCATAGCGATTTGATATCTATACATTATGCATCTTTCTTTTCATGTAGTCTCCTATGGTTTCATTTTCAGGTCAGTGATTCACATCATAATCATAGCCACGAGCTACACCATCTCTTCCTTCTTCAACAAGGGCACCTTCATCTCCAATATCTGTAAAATCACTGCCCAATCCTGTCCATTCCCTATTTTGAAGGTATGCAGCACTAGTGGATACCGTTCCTTTGATAGCGACCGTCTTGGAGAATGCACTCACCAATTGGTTCTCATCTTTAGATGGTTGGATCTCCAGATGCTGGATTGCTCTGAGAGGACGAGAAGTACTTACGAATTTACCAGTTACGGCATTAAACTCTGGAGCTTCATCTTCGCCTTCCAATGCCTCATCTCTGTCCGACTCCTGCATTATTAGTTCCTCATGGAAATTATTATCTTGGTCTAAGAGTTCATCAAATTGGGTGATCCAATCACCAGTCCACGTTACCATAGGGTTCAACGATAGTTCCAACTCATAGGGTGTAACAATCGGTTTATAAAACTCGTTCGTCTGATCCAAGATAAGACCGCCCTGTCCACAACCCAGTATACACCAAACGTCAATACTCTCGAAATTTGCCAATTTAGCCACATTAGGTTTCCCAACGACAAACATATAATGCTTTTTACCTGCTTCCCTTATTTTTCTTGATACTTCTTTGATCACATCATTGGTGTTACGGAGTGATAGTGTGTTCACGAGAATACCAATGGTACCAGCAGTTCGGGCAATCTGCATGTATCTATAACGCTTCATCAGTGATGGGAACGGACCAGAGTTTGTACTACCATCTCTTGGTTCAAATATTGTCATACTGGAGAACTGTGTACTCAAGTATAGTAGATGTGGTGGTTGTGGCTCAGTTAGATGGAATAACTGATATTCTTTTAGGTCATCTTCAACCGCACATTGTCCTCTAATGATACGATTAGAGAATGATGTTGATGATGAATGTGAAGATGGCTGGAATCCAATGATTTCAGAATTCTGCGCCATGGATATGTCAATATCAGCATACCCCAGGTTTGGATACTCAGATTTCAGAAGATCGTACAAGCTTGGTAAATGACGAGTGTTTGGACAGTCAGCCATTATGATGACTTTATCATCTTGCTGATAGATTTCTCTGAATTTTTCAACAATAGGCTGATAATCCATATATGGCTTACCAAAGACGTAGACTGAGTCTAATTTCTGGATTGCGTTTAGACAAGCATCACCGAAGTGGATCACTAGATCAGACCCCACATGACCGGCTGCAACTTCATCAATACAACAAGACGAGTATGCAGTGTCAGCCAAAATCCACACCTGTTGCGTGGTGTATACCTTCTCTGAATCTGAGCACTTGCAAGTCTCACATGAATTCTTACATAATTCCTTAGGCTTTGTTGTATGGTCCACAGCATCAATCTCTTGATTCCTGATTCCTAATCCCTCTTGTAACAGTTGTACAACTATAGCAGAATCAGATACCAGTGAATCAGGAAACTGCAATGTTACCTTCTTATGGATCCTCACTCCTTGATACTCCTTCTTCAAGAACCGGATCAACTCATCAATGCTGTAATACTCTCTAATGGATTCTTTCAGACTAATATTTGGTCCCAAGTGAGGTCTTTGATGTTTAGATTCCTCATATTTCTGGAACGTAATTTCGTCTTGGTATGTAGAGAGAACCGGTGCCACTGTATCGCTCATATGTATGACCGTTTTATGTTTCTGACCTTCTTCTATCCAGCAAAAACTAAATGTTCTTTTGGTCCGATGAGTAGTGAAAAAGAATTTTAATATACGAATCAGGAAAGATTCCTAATTTCTAGAGTTCCCCGATTAGAACATTGTTGACGTCTAGTCTGGATCGGTGACTGGATGGGAGGAAGGGAGATGTAACTGTGTTCAAGTATTCAACAGTGTGACGTTAATAGCACATATAAGTAGGATGAAAATTCAGGAATGGTAAACCAAAATAGATTTTATTTATGCCAACTTCTAAGCAATATTTGGTATTTTTTAAAACCCTTTCAAAGCGCCAAGATGGTGCTACATGTGAATATCTTCCTACTCAAGTCTAAAACAGATTAGTGCTGTACCACGAAACTGAGAATGAAGGAGAAACTTGAAGCTTAGAAGGGTACACGTACTATATCTTGTGCATTCAATTCAATTCTCTTCATATTTGGCTATTTGCAGTGAGCTAGAGGGGCCATTTTGCTTTCCAATTTCTATTTCTACTTCTTCTTTCTCATCCATTAGTTAATGCCCTTCGTTTCAAAGTCCCGATGATCCAAACGATTAGTGTTAGTCACATATGTGGACATATTGACTGAAGCGCTACCCCAGGGACATCTAAAAGATCATAATTAGTCAATAGGTTGGAGTCTACCAAAAATCACTCTGCAACGAAAGCACTGCACTCAACCACAATGGATCTCATTTATTACCATCTTGAAACTTGCTTCTATTGGCTTTTAACTATAATAATAATCTAACTGTTGATCTTCCCTTTGTTGGTGACACTGCTTCCCTTCCTTTATATATCAGCAGAAGCAATTTCCAAGAAAGACTTGAACTTGGTATTGGATATATACTTTGGAGTTGACTTCGTCTAATAAGAATCTTCTTGAAATAACTTATAGGATTTCGCCTGGAGCTTCTAAGTCTTCATGAACTTGGGCACCTCTTCTTGTCTTCTCGTGCCTCCGATTCTCGCCTGTATTCAATCCTGTAACGAAGCATGAAGATGAATTCAATGTATAATAAGAAGATAGAATGCTCCCCAATGATCTTTAATATCAACATTCACTTTCTGCTCTGGTATATGAAGTCTTATTTCGAGGTCTGTCGCTTCACTTCATATGAATAGCTGCTGAAATATGTATTAAAATCGTAATCAGTTTAGGAAGTATGTTATAAATATGGCCGATCCATATGAAGAGTTACTCGATGCCAGATTTCTTCGTAGTCGTTGATATGCCTCAAAGAATTCTATTCCGACGTGACAAATGTAGGACTATGGGAACTTCCATTTTGCCACTCTATATGAAAGGTCACAGCTTCATAGTGTGTCCGGTAATTTTCACATTCGTTTGATTGATCTTACCAAACATTTACATCCTTGGAAGTTGGAAGATGAAGGTAACGGATTTTAAATTGTTATAGATCATTTTACGATGAGGAAGAAAGCACGAACACAAGATAAGGCATGAGCATTTTAGGGTAACAATAGCCAGAAATGCTAGTAATCTCAGAAAGCGTCAGTTTCAACTACAGCAAGGCCAATATCCTGAAGGGTTAACATAATTGATGTCTCGAAAGATAAATTTTGGGCAATTTTCGGTCATTTCTCATTTCTCAGCATATTTGTTACCAATTCTTTAACTCACAGTATACGGTTCCATCTTTTCTACAGACATTGAATTCACTTTATGCTGAAAAAAGGTCGTAATTTCACATCATGAGAAGCCTTGATAGGTTGGGCGCCAGAGCTCATCAACTTCTAGCCTTACAGGTAGCATAATTACCAATAGCAGTCGTCTTGTGCTAGTAATTATTTTCATACACTAAAACCCACAATCGAGCTAGATTGCAAGTGAACGAGCCCGTGAATATCATTCTTACTGTGGCGCCAGGATCCTCGCTCAGACATATGACGATTCATCACTTGGAAGAAGGTATTCAGTCTTTGTTTCGTAATAGTCATAGTAGACACTCATAATCAGAAGGACTCCTTGCAAAGAAGCAGCAGTTAAATATGGCAACCAACTGCTCCAGTGCGAGCCAGGCTTTAGAATCAAAGTCGTAGTCCAGATGAACCCACCTGGGGTTTGGATACACATCATTGCAATGCTGAGGACACCCGAGCTCTTCAGTGTGTACGTTTCTACGAGCTGTGGGATGTACTGGATAAACGTAATGATAGTCGATAAGATTCCCAAGCCCTGCGCAAATATGAGTATCTGTGGTGCTGTGAACGTGAAGAACGCAATGATCAGTAAGACACTCAAACCAGAGATGTAATAAAGGATTCTCTTCCATGCGACAACGACGTCTTGGTACTCATGGTTTCCTGAAGTATTTGTATAGATCACGCATAGAAGAGGTATAGCTAACGTTGACAATGTTTGCAATCCAACCTGTATTAGACTCACCTGTGAGTTGACACATTCAAAACGTGATAGCTCTGAGCAGCAAGGAAGGGAGATGACAGAGAGTAAGATCAAATTAGAACATGCAGATATACCGGCAATAGAGATCAGTACTAAAAACATAGGAGAGAGACCGATCGACGTACGTGTATGGACGATGTCGTAATACTGTGGAAGATAAGAGAGCACTATACCGAAGGCAATGATGAGAGATGCCAAGAAGGTAGCTGTGTCGGGGTCTCTGTATATGTCACAGACCCCAGAGATGTTCTTCATTGCAGATCACTGTATGGTAAACACCAACAGATAAAGGGTAGGTATAGAGAGAGCTTCTTTCGAGTTTGGCCTGAAGATACGAGAGGCAATGTGACAACTCTTTCGCACATATCCAAATTCGCGAAAACATTCGGTGACTTCGCGAACTCGTTCTGAGCTCTTTTACTCATCGGTCTGCGCAACAGCCGAAATTTTTCAATTCTCAAACGAAGTCAAAACCGAAATAGACAGGGTCATAAAGTCCTTCATACTCGTCTTAAAGACCTTTGGGGAGCTTTTTATCTTCTTATTATCCATTGGATTCATATTCATGCTTCGCTATTCCCAGATTACCTCTCAGTTGAGTAGGAAGAACAGACTCTACACTACGCTTTCCGGTTTAAAGCTCTCAAAGAAGATCAGAGCCGATGCTTTTGACAGAGTTCAGAAGATCAAGCTGGAATACCCAAAGTTCCAACCTAGGCTAAAAATCTTACAGGTCGGAGCAAGACCAGACTCAACCACATATGTTAATATGAAGCTCAAGGCTTCTAAGGAGTCCGGTGTTGACTGCATCATTGAGAAATTCGATGACAACATTTCTGAGTTTGAACTCTTGAACAAAATCGAACAAATTAACCAAGATGATTCAATTCATGGTATCTTGATCCAGTTGCCACTTCCAAAGCATTTAGATGAGGCTAGTATCACAAATGCTGTTGCGGTTGAGAAGGATGTCGATGGGTTTGGTCGTTACAACATTGGTGAATTGTCTAAGAAAGGCGGTGAACCGAAGTTCATTCCGTGTACCCCAAACGGCTGTATCAAGCTCTTGGAAGAAACTGGCGTACAGATCAGTGGCAAGAGAGCTGTTGTATTGGGTAGATCCGATATCGTCGGTATCCCAGTTGCTACTCTCCTGCAGAAGAAGAATGCCACTGTCACCATTTGTCATTCCAGAACTGAGAACTTGAGTATGATTGTCAAAGACGCCGATATTGTCATTGCTGCTATCGGAAAGCCAAACTATGTCAAGGGTGAATGGTTGAAAGAAGGCGCAATTTTGATTGACGTTGGCATCAACTATATCCCTGATGCCACAAAGAAGTCTGGTCAAAAACTCGTCGGTGACGCCGATTACGAGTCCTGTAAGGATAAAACCTCCTTCATTACCCCTGTACCAGGCGGCGTGGGCCCAATGACTGTTGCCATGCTCGTCGAGAATGTATTACTCGCTGCTGAAAGACAGTTAGATGAGTCGCATTCTACCCCGGTGTTCTCCGCTTTGCCATTGAACTTGGAGAGCCCAGTCCCATCCGACATCGATATCTCTCGTAATCAGACTCCGAAGCTTATTAAAGATGTTGCCAAGGAGTTGAAACTCAAAGAGAGTGAATTAGAATTGTTTGGCCATTACAAGGCCAAAATTAGTTTGAATGCCTATGACCGTTTGAAAGATCGCGAGAATGCTAATTACGTCTTGGTGGCAGGTATCACTCCAACTCCATTGGGTGAAGGTAAGTCAACCACCACTATGGGTCTTGCTCAAGCCCTTGCAGCTCATTTGAACGTTCCAGCTATCGCTAACGTTAGACAGCCATCCATGGGTCCAACTTTCGGTGTTAAAGGTGGTGCCGCTGGTGGTGGATATGCTCAAGTCATTCCAATGGATGAGTTCAACATGCACTTAACTGGTGATATTCATGCTATCGGTGCTGCTAACAACTTATTGGCAGCTGCTATCGATACTAGAATCTTCCATGAGCTGACTCAAAAGAAAGATGAGACTTTTTATAAGAGATTGGTTCCTACTAAGAAGGGCAAGAGAACCTTCACTAGATCTATGCTTACCAGACTTTCAAAGTTGGGTATCAACAAGACTAACCCAGATGACTTAACACCAGAGGAAATCAAGAAGTTTGCAAGATTGAATATCAACCCAGATACTATCACCATAAAGCGTGTTGTTGATGTGAATGACAGATTCTTGCGTCAGATTACCATTGGCCAAGCACCAACTGAGAAGGGTTTCACTCGTCAGACTGGGTTCGATATTACTGTTGCATCTGAACTGATGGCCATTTTGGCCCTATCTAAGGACTTGCATGATCTGCAAAAGCGTGTTGGTAACATCGTCATTGGTGCTAACTATGATAATGAACCAATTACCGTTAATGATTTGGGCGCCGCTGGTGCCATCACTGCTCTTTTGAAGGACGCTGTAAAGCCAACTCTGATGCAAACTTTGGAGGGTTCTCCTGTGCTGATCCATGCTGGTCCATTTGCTAACATCTCCATTGGTGCTTCCTCTGTCATTGCTGATAAGCTTGCTCTCAAACTCGTCGGTTCTTCTAGTCCGTCTCAGAAGAAGGGTTTCGTTGTCACAGAAGCAGGTTTCGACTTCACTATGGGAGGTGAAAGATTCTTGGATATCAAATGCCGCTCCTCTGGCTTAATTCCAAACACTGTTGTCCTCGTTGCCACTGTTAGAGCTTTGAAGTTGCACGGGGGCGCACCAAACGTCAAGCCAGGCCAAGCGTTGCCAGAAGAATACACTATGGAGAACTTGGATCTCGTTGCTAATGGTTTTTCGAATTTGGCGAAGCAAATACAGAATGTCAGACAGTTCGGTCTGCAAGTCGTTGTTGCTATCAACCAGTTCAAGGATGACACTGCTGCAGAGGTTGAGCTCGTGAGGAGGTTGGCAAAGGAAGCTGGTGCATTCGATGCTGTTGAATCTAACCACTGGGCTGAAGGTGGTGCTGGTTCCGTTAAACTGGCCCAAGCCGTTATCGAATCCGTGAAGAACTCCAGGCCAGAAGAGTTCAAATTCATATATGATGTTGAATCTCCGGTCGAAGAGAAATTGAATGCTATCGTTACTAAGATGTACAACGGTAAGTCCATCAACATCTCTGAGAATGCTTCTAAGAAGATTGAGGCTTACAAGGCTCAAGGTTTCGGTAACTTGCCAATCTGTATTGCTAAAACCCAATATTCCTTGTCTCATGATGCTAACTTGAAGGGTGTTCCATCAGGATTTGAGTTTCCGATTAGGGACGTTAAGGCCTCCATTGGTGCTGGTTATCTGTATGCCCTCGCAGATGAAATCCAAACCATCCCAGGTCTGCCAACGCACGCTGGCTACATGAACGTGGAGGTGAGCGAAGATGGTGAGATTGAAGGTCTGTTCTAAAGCGTTTAGATTATAGAGTTATACATGGTTGTTTATATTTGTTTTTCAGAAGCAACAAATTCAAGATCTTATGTTCTGTAATAAATAACGTATAATAAATAAGTAATAAATAAAATAAATAGAAGCGCAATTTCAGAAGCCTTTCAAGAACTTCTTCATGAAAGCGCCTTCACCTTGGGCAGAAATGAAAGAAGGCTCACCCTGGTTCTCAAAGTATCTCAAGACATGTGGAGATTGTTTCCAGAAGTTGACAAGTTCTTGAAACTCCATCCGACCTTTAGCGTACAGAACGTTGTTGATAGCCAACTCCTTCTGGAATCTATTACGCTCGAATTCTTGTCTGATCTTTGTTCTTACACTGGCAACTGGCATGTCCAATTCATACAACTCGATGAAGACCGGGGCCTCACGCAGATAGTCTCTGTACAGTCTGAGAACCCGAGCGCGCATATCAGAGGCAGTCAGCGATCTGCGTGTCGTCTCAGCAAAAGCAGTGGCAAGGGTAGGCATTGCGTTGATCCTTCAAAGTGGAGATACTATTACCTTGTTGTTTGGTAATAAAATACTGAATCTCAACCTCCCCCCCTGAAATCCGAAAGGCGAATCTTTGGGAAATATTGGTCGGAATTTACCGTTTTCAACCAAACGTTGACCCATCCCTGGCAGGCTGTTTATCTATAAGGTTCAGCTTTATGATCAATTGTAGAAAAGATAGAAATACTGCCACATATGTATTAAAAGGCGATTGGGCTGTCTGGTGCCTGGGTAATATAAGTATCAGTCACCAGGTCAAGTTTCCAGAGAGTGTGTCTTCCTTGTGATACACCTATCAAATTTCTCCGAGTACGTGTTATCCTTTATCCTGACATCACATACCTGAGTCTGAACTAATAGCCAATTGAAAAACACCAATAATACTGATTTGGGAATTCTCTATTGACACAGACCCCCCAAAACAGGAGATCTTATTGGAGTCATGCTGGATTGAGTTCAAAGAGAGCGGTCCTGGTTTAAGATGGAGAATATTTATATCATGATCTTCCTGACCGTTCTGCATTGCTCCATATTTAGGACAGGCTCTATATTAGTAGGAGTTTCCGGCCCAGGTGAATTCTCAATAGCCTACTGTATCAGCAAGACATACAGGCGTGTATAACCACTTTGGAGGCAGTTCTGTCATGATTGGCTGCGAGCAGGATAGGAAGAAAAGATACATTGTCTGATAAAGATGCAAAAATTCAACATAAAAATATATACAAGGAATTATTGTATAGACAAACTCTATCTCATGGGCTGATTTCGTTCATAACGTGCTTCTTGGTAAACTCTTCATCAAATAAATTCATGGCCATTATGATCATGAGAAAAAGTATTGTGACTTTCTCAGCTCTTGAACGTCAAACTCACCTTTTGGCGGAATATCAGGTAGTCTCAGAGGTGCTAAAACCTTGATATGTTTACCCTTAGAGTCGGTCTCGGCGTCATCCCAGGTGCTTTCCCCTTCAGCATCCGTTTCTTCTTTCTCAGCTCTCGTACTTCTGCGCTTTTTCTTATCTGGGATCAATGAATCAACATCCACATTGTCCAGAAGACTAACAGTGGTGATTTCATTTCTACCTCTCTCTTGCTTAGAAGGATCATCGCTGTTCAATAGCAGCTGTCTCTTTCTCTCAAGGTATATCTCGTCACCAAGAGATACACGTCTTCCCAATTGCTTACTGATCTCTTTTCTGTGAGCCATCACTTTGATCGCAGCGTCAGAATCTCTAGGAATGTTGACCAGTCTCAAGAAGCCTTTGTATCTCTCATCAAATTCTTCTTTTAGACGAGCAATCAAGTCAACCTCGTGCAATTTGATAAACTCATCTCTCAAGCATGAATTCATGGTGTCCACATCACATGCATGAGTCCAATAAGAGTCATGAACGGCAGCAAAGTCCAGACCAGCACGAGAACAAGCGATAGCACTTAGCAGCATGTGTGTGGCATCAAGAGAATGTATGAAATTTGGAGGAAAGGCAGCAACTTGCTTTCTAGCGTCAACTGGGTTCATGGCGAATGGGTCCTTGATGTAGATAGTCTGCAGGTTGGTAGCAATCTGACGACGCTCCACAGACCGGTATGGTTGAACAATCGGCAAATTGAGCGGAGTAGTCCAAATAGTTGACGCCATATGTGGTGGTTTTTCACCAGAGCTGATCACCTCGTTGGTATCCATGTCAATACGAACGGAGTGTGAAATCATCTTAGCACACAATGCGAGCCAATCCTGAATTAAGTGAGCACCTTCAAAGAGCTCTCTGATACAAGCGAACACATGCTTTGTGAGATACAATGAGTACTTGTAAGTATCTTCACCTGGGAAAATATCCGCAAGTTGTTTATCGATTTGGGCAGTAGCCCCAATGTAGGTAACACCATAAACGTTGGTCATCACAGTCTGTTTGACGACTTTACGTTTGATCTTATCCTTCAAGATAATTGCCATCTCATCGCCCTCAAGAGCAAGTTTCTCCAATCTATCTTTAACCAGGTTAGCAACAAATGTGTATACATCCTGTGGTCTCTCAGCTGGAGTCAAGTTGACTTGTCTAGCACCTTCGATATCACCACCAAGAGCAGCATAATGTTGCAAACCATTACACGTACCGTCTTGATGGACTGGTTGATGAGAGATATACTTAGTCGGGTCCGGAAGTTTCAACGCCTCAGAGAGTTCAAATATGGTAGCTAATGCTTGCCATGGCTTATCAGCAGACATCCACCATTCTCTGTAATTCAGTGGATCTTCTGCAGTTTTAAAGATCTTATCAGTATTCTCTTCAGCATACTGGATACGCTCAGCCAATGGCGCCTTATCAATACCAAAAAGGTTGGACAAATGGACCTTAAGCCATTTCAAACCGTCTTCCCCAAGCTCCTTACCTTTCCAGAATATCAACAAACCTCTTGATAAATCGTTACCCAAGTGGTTGAAGTTAGGAGATAATGGGTAAGCACGACCTCTGAAATCCAAATTATGTGGGAAATACATCTTTTCACCCAGGAACGCTCTCGCAATCTCCAGCTTATAGTTTGCGTCGCAACGCGTGGATCTATTGTTGTTGAAGGCGTTCTGAACCTTCTTCACTTGGTTTTTCCAAGCAAAGATAACACTTGGATCAGCAGTTTTCGGAGGTTGCTCAGGGAGTTCAATTGTATCTTCCAACTTGGGAATGTCGAGGAATTCTTCACCAGTGTTCCACACTTTGGACATCACGTTGAAGACACTTTCATTTACCGTCCATGCAGTAGAACCCAAGACATTCAAACCTTCATACACTTTGTCAAGTTTATCAGATGAAGCTTTGAGATAAGCAGTCTGTTCTGGGGCGTCTTTAGATCTAATGACAAATCCCTGAGAGTATAAATATCCGCCATTGTTCCATGCAACCCATGGACGTGGTTTCACAAGCATCGGCAATAGTTGTGGTTGTACAGCACCGTTCAATCGATCACCTGATAATTGAGATGCGATGGATTTGTGCAATTTCAAAACACCGACCTTCACGCTGCTCTGGTATTGATAACTATGATAAAAAGCTGGTGCCTCACCATGCACTTTGGTCTTTGTAACGGGATCCACACCCTCGACTTGGACTTTAGCAACGTGCATTAACATAGAGATCAATAGAGAACCCATCTTCGCTTTCACTTCACTTGGCCAGTTGAATTTCCACTCTGACAATTTATCAGACTGGAAATATGAAAGGGACTTGGCGTATTTTTTCAGATTGTTTGGGTTCTTCAAGTCTTTGAAAACAGCTCTTTCTGATTTCTTTACCTGCTCTGATCTGTATTCTAACTCAAGTGCATTCGCCACAGCCATCACTGCAGATGTAATTCTCATACCTTCAGCAACACCACCAGTTGAGTTGAGTTTGAGTAGCTCCAAGATGGTGATAGCCGCTATCTTATTGGCAGGAAGCAATGTAAAGAATTGAGAATATGGAGTTCTGTCTTTCAGCTTACTCTTGAGTTCCTTCGGTATACTCTCTAGGACGTTGATCTTCTGACAAACATTAATCTCTTCTTGGACCAGCGGTGTCATCTCTTCGGACCATTTCCAAAGTGTGGCATTCAAAGTCTTGGAGAAACTAAGTGTGCCCTGAGATTTTAATTCGTCATAATCATGCCTCCATCTCTCCTGGGCAGCAATAACAGCATTATTCTCCAATTGTCTTTGTCTGTCCTGGTTAAAGTCATCCAAAGCGTCCTCGAACTTCACTTGCATCTCCGGCTTTAGGCTCTTATAAATCTTGAAAAAATTGATATCCGATGACTTCTCCGACACGAGAAAATTCAGTTTCTCAGAAAGATCTTGGTCCAAGTTCATAATGAACTCCTGATTCAATTCGGGGCCCATAGCTAACAAAGTACGTCTAATGGCTTTCATACCAAAGGTATCAACAGCTTTCAAATCGTCAGCAGGCTTCTCCAAAGAAGGTGGAAGTGATTCATCTACCTCCGTTCTAGGTTCTTGTTCTGTAACTTCTATCTGTTCCACGATATGTCTATATTCATTTGGAATCAATGCAATGTCATATTCATACTCTTTGATGAGCTTCGTGAGGTTTTTCACACCAAATATCTCGATACATGCAAACACATCCTTGATTCTACCACCTGTCTCTTCGAATTTATTGAAATACTCCAGTGGATCACAGTTAACTTCTAAGGCTTTGTTTATGAGGATGGCGAAAGTCTTAGCATTCGCATGAGCGCCATATTTCATAGGCCAGCTTCTCCACGTATCATCCAGCTGTTCTAGAGAAGTGGTCTCCGCAAGCTTCCTGAAGTACTTGTTTAAATCATCTACCAGTGGTAACCCATCCTCTTTCACCAAAGGCTGTAGAGTAACCAATATTGTCTCAGCTCTTGAAAAATTCTTCGCCTCCAAGAACACATCCAGCAGAGACCAAAGACGACTTATGCTGTCCGTATTTCTCTGACGCAGAATTCCGTCTCTTGAAGAGGAGAAAGTATCACCCAAAAGCTTAGAGTTTCTATCATCAGATCTCAACGGCCTCTTCGCAGCGTGCTTTAGCGATAGATGTCTAAGTTCCTCGACAGCAGTAATCATCGTCTGAGATGCCAGGCCACTGTTGTACCTTTTCATCAGCTGAGCAGATCTCGTGAACTGCGTACCCCTTAGCGTCCTGAGCATCGTCTCTCCTCCTTCACCGCTTTCTTCTTTGTTCCGGTTTCGATTTGTTACCCAGGAAAATCTGAAATTTGTGTCAAAACACCAGGCAGTTGAAAAATTTTTGATTTTCGCGAAGATTACCATATAAAGCAATTGCCTGTTATGACCAGTTTCTCTTGTTTTTCTTTTTGGAAATTTTGAAGGCGAATTTTGGATAAACAACATACTTACTCACTTCTGCCGCAGATTTGACTTGGTTTGGAGGACAAAGAAGACACCGCTGCGTCAACCCAGTACTGTAATTGGATTTTTGCTCGTCGACATAGCAATACCATTAGCGTACTTTTTCTTGTCGTTTGACTGCCTTATCACTCCTTGAACCAACCCCCCCTACAATGTGGAACTATTTGTTTGGCGGCAGCTCTGCCTCTAAAGATGCACCAAAGAAGGCCATTATCGGTCTCAGAGAACAGATAAACATGCTTACGAAGAAGCAGAACCATCTCTATACGCAGATTGATGATCAGGATGCCCTTGCAAGAAAATTTATCTCTTCTGATAAGACAAAGGCCAAAAATGCCCTCAAGCGTAAGAAATTACTCGACAATGAAGCCATGAAGATTACATCACAAATAGAGGCGTTAGAGAATCAATTAAGATCCATCGAGAGTGCCAACTTGAACTTAGAAACCATGAAGGCAATGAAAGCTGGTGCGAAGGCTATGAAACAGATCCATGGCGGTGTTACCGTGGATAAAGTTGATCAGACGATGGATGAGATCAGGGAGCAAGCTGAGATCAGCGAAGAGATCAGTGAAGCTATATCGAGATCATACCCAACCGACGGTATTGATGAAGACGAGTTGGAGGAAGAGCTGGAAGCCCTACAGCAAGAAGAGATTGAGGATAAGCTGTTGAACAGCGGTTCAAAGGCGGCTCCAGTGAGCTTACCAGATGTTCCGAATACCAGTATTAGAGAAGATAAGCATGAAGCTCTCGAGGAGGAAGATGAAGATGAAAAGGCATTGAAGGCTTTGCAAGCTGAGATGGGCTTGTGAGTACCTTTTGACCTTGCTAGCATCTTTTGGACCCATTCTTTTAACAACATGAGTATTAGGGTAGCTTGATTGCATGATTTCAGGAGTTAATTTTTCTTTTTTATATCGATTTGTGAATGTTATAGTTTTTCCTTTTTTGCATACGCTGATTATCATTTATCTCATGTATACTATTAACTAGGGTATAGGAGCTTCATTAAAAGTGGATATCATCGTTGTAATTCATATTCTGCTGATCATTCATGTTAAGGAACACATCAGGGATCGCAAATAAGTGTTGGAAGATGGTTGAATTTTTCTCTGTCTCAAAATCCTCCAATGTATATCCGTATGGGTTTAGTAAAGGATTATCATCAGGAAGATCATCATTCAGCATATCAGGGACGGATGGTGTTGAAGATTCCAGACTTCTACCTAAATTCACTGGTGAATATTGGTTAGTCGATTGGCCAAATTGCCTATTCAGTAATTCAGCACCTTGGCTCATTTCGGGAAGAGAATTGTATGGTTGATCGTTAAACGTGCTTATAGGGTCACCATAATTTGAGTTTCTGTTCAGCACGCTCTTCATCAAGATATTGACAGGATCACATTCCATAGCAACTGAAGTAACTTTACAAGCTAATCCCGAAAGTGTTTGATCGAAGTGCGTAAACTCTTGGTCCAGCATCGTGAGATCAACCTTTTCATTGTTGGAGTTATTGTAGACCATGAAAGCAATGCCCATAAATGCCCGCAAGCAATAGTTAATCATGGTGAAAGTCACTGTATCACCCATGTTAACAGAGTGAACAGCACGCTTCATCAATATATCACTCTTCACTCTCATCATCAACTCCAAGTCAGCTCTAGTGCTAGGTGATGTCGGAAACTCAACACAACCCGTAAACAAGGTGAAGAAAGCAGAAAAGAAGTGGTAAGAAATGTGGTTCGAGAAAAGAAGGTTCATGCGTTCGCCTTCAGAGAGAAGCTCCATAATATTACGCGCTGCTTCGAGACATCTGCAAACAAGCTTGGCCTGCAAAGGGGAGAGCTTGCCAGCATCTTCTGAATGGAGATCGACTTTTGTTAAGGCCAATTTGTTAATGATCACAATAGAGGAATAATATTCCAGTTTAGAATATCTCAGGTCCTGTCTAATCAACGGTTCCTTAATCCTCTTAAGATCTGCGTGATTAGAAAATCTGGGTAAGCGCATCATCAGCTGGTCAAATTGATGATTCAAACCGTCAATCCTGATTAATATTTCTTCAACTGAGAGACCATCGAGACTTTTGGCGGCGTAGAGTTCTGAGTATAGAGAGGAAAAGAAGTTTAAAATATTCGCGTTGTAATAAATCAAGACGCATTTCACTGGACCCCTTAAATATTCCTCGCTTGACATGTTCTGAACTGTACCAACAAAATCAAAATTGGGATCTAACAATTCATCCGTGATTGAGTCGGGCACTTTATGGAATAGAAGTTGTCTATATTCACCTAGATGGATAGAGGACACGTCACATTTCTGGATCATTGGAGGTTTACCTGTTTTGAAACAACAGTCAATATCGACCATATTGACAAATAGCCATAGTCGACGGCGAGTCATAGCTTCTTCCGGCGAGAGCCCAATCATTGCTTCTCTACGATGAAGACCCATCTCTTGAGCATATCTCACAATGGTCGAGACCAGCATATATGATTGAGGAAAGCATTTCACCATCTCGGCATATATTGTTAATAGAAGGAGGGCCTGGACACTTCTCAGGCCTTCACTGATCACTGATGCCCTATTGAAGTGATACATAGCATTCTGGATATGGTTATCATGCAGTGATTGTAGCATTAAAAGGCGCTCGTGGTCTTTTCCTTGGATCTCTTCCATCAGAATGATGGCTCCAATCGCGATTATCACGTTCATCGACAGGAAATCTGAGTTTGTAAGCCTTCTTCCAGTAGGACTCTTGATGTTATTCATGATTAGCGAGTAGTTGTTAAAAAGCTCATCTATCTCCCTTTTTGTTATAAAAAGCTCGCAGATGTGGATATCTGAGAAGAAAACGTCAACCAATGGCTGTGTCACCTCTTTGCACGGGATAGGTTTGAGGTCACACTTATCAATTGACCTCAGCCACAGATTGTTCTTCATGAGAAACACCGCTGTAGTCTTGTAATGGAACTCGGAAAATTTATCAGCCAGCTTAGGATCACCGGTCAATTTTGTGAGTCGCTGAATACCACGACCACTGAGAACTGAAAATGAATGCTGTGTGCCAAAGTACCGATCCACGGTACTCTTTTCTCGTACTTTCGAGGACAATGGAAGCTCTAAAGGAACTGGCTCAAGAGCAGTACTTTCATTCGGAGAAATAGAACTCGACACGCCATCGAAATGTGTCTCTATACTTGGCTGAGTCGTTTCCGGACTCAATTTCTCTATTATCGATGACATCAACGACTCAAGCTTCAGCATACGTTTTCCGAGCTCTGCAATATCTGGCTTAACCTGCTTCTTTGGTTCTTTCTTATGCGATAGCTTCACCAGTTTGGGCTCTTTCTGGATTACCGTGTAGTGACACTCGCCACCAAAAGCAGAGCATCTTGAGCAAGAGGGTAAGATTCCATCACATTTCAACTTTTTCGATCGGCAATGGTCACAGGCCTGTGATACCCTCTTTCGTACCATTTTCTTTCGTGCCAGTTCAGACATATGAGCAATTGCCTCCAGGACTTGTGAATGATGACTTCACTTCTGATTTCTATCTTGAATAGAGGTATACTCGTGCTGCGCCATTCGGAATTTCGGTCTGACAGCAAATTCCGACCTCCGGGAGTTCGGACACACTGCGTGCGCCGCATTATCTGAAATGCTTCCTTCACATCGTATAAATCTCTATGCATTACGGTATAAATTGATACTCTTTTCTAGCCCTGAATCCTGATAATTTCGGTCATCAAAGTCCAAACTTCACGTATATCTGTATGCTGCATATAGCCTTGCAATTTAAGGATTCAAAATTTCAAATCCCATGTATGTGATCACTAGTAGAGTTTAACAGTTTGAGGCCCTGCCCCCCCTCCCACAGAGGAATTCTTCGTAAGGCATTCCGTTCCATTTTTAGGAACTTGGACCAGCAACGATATCACCTTTAACTTTCTTCAAGACTCTTTGAGATACAAAACAAACGCTCTGGGGAACCGGGTCTCTTTGTTCTTTTTATTCTGCTCCCTTTTCTTCCTATGATCGATTGAGAAGGAAAGAGCTCTGCATAGCCACAGCCATGACCCTGACATTGGTGACGCCAGATCAGGCTCTACGATCGAGGCACCCCATAATCTCGATATCCGAAGGAATCACCTACAAACAGAACTTGGAATTTGAAAGAGAGTTTCTCATATATGATATCTCAAAAACTACTTGTGGGGTTGCAGCTGTAGTCATCAACATCACTGGTGCACAAGAAAACGTTGGGAATGGAAAAGATATGCTGTAGGATTGTAGAGTTCTTCTCGATTTCGAAATCCTCCAACGAGAACTGATTCAGATAATTATCAAGTGGCATAGCGTTTCCTGGGCCCAGGTTAGACAATCCGGGGTTCTGAGATGTGCTAGTACCACCATTTGGAGTTCCCATACCATTCTGCAACGACATACTTGCTTCACTCTGAGGTGTCGGAACATACATGTTTCTGCCCAATGGACTGTCATCTGGAAGTGGATTCATGATGGTAGGAATCGATGGTGCACGAGACTGCTTCAGCGGAGGTGAATGAGCAGGGTCAGCTCCACCTTGCTCATGCGATACACTTGCGATGGAGTTCGAAGCGAGAACCGTTAAAATTGGATCTGTCGATTTTAGAACAGAAGCACATACTTCAGACATCTTAGCTATCTCCGCCTCCCAGAAATTCAGCTCCATGTTTAGATTGTGCAGATCAATCATATCGACATTTGCATTGTTATAGACCATGATTGCGATTCGCATAAAGAAACGAACAGAGAAATTTACAATACCATACAACAATGTCTCGCCTGTGTTTTGACAGTGAACAGCATGCTTGGCCAAAAGCACATCTCTGACAGTAACAATGAAGTCCAAATCATTTCTCACGAATGGCGCTGTTGGATACTCGATGATACATGCAAACAGCGTGAAAAACGCAGAAATGAATTCAAACGTCACAAGATTTGAGAAAATCGGGTTCACCTGTGGGTCCTTCTTCACGAAGCTCATAATCGATCTAGCATCATTTAAGCATGTCATCATTAACTTCTTCTGCAATGGTGGTATATTCTCCCAATCATCTGTTGCTTCATGGCTGGTTATCCAAGTTCTCGAGAAGGCCATCTTATGGATGGTCATTGAGCATGAGTGGAACTGTAGCTGTGACAGACTCAGATTATATCTGATGTATTGGGACTTAATACTGCTAAGATCTGCACCCGGCCTAACACACTTAGGCAGTTGGTTAAAAAGAGATATCAGTCGTTGGCCCAAGTCTTCGATGATGTCCATCACCTGCGAGCGCGATATACCCTTTAGGCTATTAGCGCTGAACAGCTTCTCATAAATCACAGATGTGAAATCAATGACACAAGCATAGTGATAACTCATGAGAGTATCTACTGCGCTATTGAGATATTCAGCCTGTGACATGTTCTCTAGAGCACCTAGAAGGTCAAAATCAGGATTAGTGATTTTCCGGATTGTCTCCTGGGGGACCTTATAAAACAGCACCTCTGCGTATTGTGAAGGAGTAACTGAAGAGACGTCATCGGCGTTGATGATTGGCGGTTTGCCAGATCTGAAGCAAAACTCGCGATCTAAGACATAGACACAGATCCATAAACGACGCCTCAAGATCACTTCATCATCGGAGAGACCAACCAGTGTCTCTTTTCTATGAAGGCCCATCTCTTGTGCATATCTAACCATTGTAGATACCAAAATATATGCCTGTGGTGAACATTTGGCAAATTCTGAATATATTGTCATCAATATCAGGGCTTGGATTGTTCTTATCCCTTCGCTTATGGTGGAAATTCGATGGAAATAAAACACTGAGTTCTCTACATGGTTCTTTTCCAAACGCTGCAGCATCTTTGTAGTTTCTGGATCTCGAAGGCTTGAAGGTTCCATTGATAAGATAGCGCTCGTTGCCAAGATTATGTTTATCGATAAGAGATCTGAGTTTGTCAATCTTTTCTTGAAAGAATGATTTTGGACGCTGATCATCTGATAGTAGCGATCAAACAACTCAATTACTTCTTCCTTGGGCATGAACAGTTGAGTGATCCAAGCTTCTGTGAAGAATCTATCCAATAGAGGCATCACTATATGTCTGGCAGGTATTGGTCTTATCTCTGATTTCCCGATAGGATCTAGCCACATCTTGTTGTTCACAAGAAATGCAGCGGTGGCCTTTTGATGGAACGATTGGAATCGATCGAACAGACCTGGATCACGGCAGGATAACTCCAGCCATTGAATACCTCTCGCACTTAAAACTGAGAATGTACTCTGCGTACCAAAGAACTTTGGGGCAGAAACACCAGGGTGCGTGGAATCTTCTGGATCTTGCTCTCCTTCAAACAAATCATTTGAGCCTGGGCTTCCTCCATTGCTTTCACCTAACTTAGACAACTCCGGGTCCAACTTATCAACCAGAGATGTGATAAGGCTTTCCAGTCTTCCCATTCTCTCGTTTAACCCACTCAATGTAGATAGATCCTTTGCTGGCTTCATCACCCTGCGTTTCCTCTCACTTTGAGTATAAACGCAAGAAAGACCAGAACTAGTACATCTTGAGCATGATGGCACACCGGCGTCGCACTTCAGCTTCCTTGAACGGCATCTCTCACAGGCCTTGGATACCCTTTTCTTAGTATTATCCATAACTGTGCTTTTTCTCCGCTTTAACAGAAGGTCTGAGAGAAACAGATGATGCTGTTTTTCTGTCTATGTGTCTTAGTTGTTTTTACTTACTTTCCTCGGAAGGCAAAGCGACCACGATTAATCCTTCTTCCGAGATTTACTAACGGAAAACTGTGATATTAAATTCGGCCCGAGCTTACATCCTTGCACTAGAACTGATTACGTTATTAATTTTGGAAAATATACTGAAACGGAAGCGGACAAAAGAGGTAATTCTCCCAACTCTTGTGGAGACAAAATGAACATCGAGACCAAAACAAATCAGAAATTGAAATCCAAACCACAAACACGCAAGTTATTCGATGTCCAACTTCTTCAGTTCTATAAAGTATGTTTTCTATTTCAGAGTTCTATTAGATAGGGTTCATTAACAGCAATCCCCCAGAGGCTTTGGTAGATCCTCCAAGAAAAGCAAACAGAAAGATCAAGCGTCTCTTTATACAACCAGTGCAAACGGCTCACATATTTCCCTACGAAGATCACAATCACCTGTGAAATTACCCCAGCAGTCTCAAGTCCAGCCTGAAAAGACACAGCAACAGAGTGGACTCCCATTATTCTTATGTGATCCTTTCGTCAAGGCATCGTTAGTTAAGGGCTCCTTCAGAACGATTGTCCAATTACCCAAATATGTTGATCCGAACGAATGGATAGCTCAAAACATCTTTGAGCTATATAACAACCTCAATCAGTTTTATGGAATCATTGCAGAATATGTGAAACCTGAATTATTCCCAACCATGAACGCTGGTCCGCAGACCGATTACCTATGGGTTGACCAAAATGGTAAAACTACACAGCTTCCCGCAAACCAATACATCGAGTATGTGCTTTCCTGGATTGGACAAAAGATTGATGACCAAACCTTGTTCCCAACTAAGAGTGGTGTTCCATTTCCTCCCCATTTCATCAAGATTGTGAAGAACATCACACGACAGATGTTCAGAATCTTTGCGCATATGTATTATAACCATTTCGACAAAATCTTGAATCTGTCGCTAGAGGCTCATTGGAATTCCTTTTTCGCCCATTTTGTGTCGTTTGTAAGCGAGTTTGATTTAGTGGAACCCCAGGAGCTGACACCATTGGGCCCTCTAATAGAGGATTTCAAGCAGCAGGGCAAAATAATAAGTTGATGTTGGCAGTTTATATAGACCCTAGGATATAGGAAGGCCACGCGATTGCCTTTTATATAATTAAGGCTTGTGTCAGAAATTCCTGTATATCAGTTGTGCATGTGTCACCGTCTAGGCGCGAAAATCCATCTCGTGCAGACTTCAACTGCCTGGATTGGGCCCAATTCCCATGGTAGCCAAAGGCAACTGACCATTCTAGGATCATTATGCGCCTCAAAAAAACTAGTCCATCAAATCCCAATATGCCACCACGTATAACAAAAAAGAAAGTAAAAGGACCCCTTAGGGCCAAAGACGAACACATCGATGTCTCGACATTGAAGCGTCCAGAGCCGAAGAAACCTGCAGAGTTCCCTGTCGACCCTGAGAATGGCAATATCCGTTATTGGCTCATCAAGTCTGAACCGTACTCTAGAATAGATCCAAGGACCGGTAAAGATTCCAAGTTTTCTCTTGAAGATCTCTTCCACGTTGAATATGAACCATGGGACGGCGTGCGTAACCACGAAGCAAAGAATAACATGCTTAACATGACAAAGGGAGATATCTGTCTCTTCTATCACTCCAATGCTCCAACACCTGGGATTGTTGGTATCACCAAAGTGGTTAATGAGGCCCATCCGGATCTATTACAATTCGATAGTGCGAGCACATACTACGATGCTAAGTCCTCCGAGCAGCTTCCAAGATGGTGGTGTGTCGACGTAACTTTTGTGAGACGCCTGAAAGCAAAAGTTTCATTAGATGAGTTACGGGCCAACCCTGAGTTGAGTGAAATGTCCCTTGTGAAAAGGGGACGGTTGAGTGTTACACCTGTGAGATTGGAAGAGTTCAATGTCATTATGGCCATGGAGAGGGCCAAAGAGTTCCAGATGGATATTGATTGTGACTTGGGAGAGGAGTATGTAGCTGTCAAGGGCAAGTAGCTAAAACTATATATTATTTGTTGTAGGACAGATTTGTATCATATTTCCCGGCTAGGATTTGATAAGAACCACCCTCCTTGAAGACATCATCGGTTTGTTTACTTTTCGAACGGTTTGTTTACAACGCGAAAACGGTGGCGCGTCAACAACTAACAAATAAAGAAGCCATAGAACAACGACGGCGGTAGAGGACCCAGTTGATTAAGACACGATGGGAAGACGCCTGCCAAATAAGCCAGCTCTAGAGCTCGGAACCGGCGCTGGGCTGCCTCAACACTTACGCCCAAGGGCAGTTACAGACCCGCAATCCACGTTAGCTAGACCTTTCAGAGTGCCCTTCAAAACCAGATCTTCAGCTATAACGGCAAATGGTAAAGAGATACGGTCTGCGAGGCTCAAAGGGCCGCAGTCATATGCCCAACTATCCATAGATGATGATGATAAAGAGAATGGGATTGTGATGATGGACGGAACTGTCTTGTCGAAGAGGAAGAATGCACTTAGACGTACCGCTACTGATGATTCCAACGTTGAGACGAAGTTGAGACGATCATTCACATGTCCCTTATCTGCTAAGAGCAATAACCCAAATCCGCCGCCTCCGCTCGGGACTAAGAGAAAACCAGTAATCGTCCCTAGGCCATTACACGATCCGTCTGATGAAACTGCCATTGTTCTCTATGACCCTACTGTGGAAAGAATCATAAGTGATGATGACCTAGAGGCCTTAGATAAGGCCATTGCCGATGCGGAAGCTCGTGATGAGGGTAAAGATATAGCAGAAGTCCAGGAGGAACGTCCTTCAAAGAGACGGAATGTGCACAAATCACTTAATGAGATACTTGGAATCTCAAAAGATCCAAGCAAAGCTGAGAAGATGTTTCCGGATGTTCCTGTTGTTATTGATCCAAAACTTACAAAGATCCTTAGACCGCATCAAGTCGAAGGTGTGAAGTTCCTTTACAGATGCGTTTCCGGTTTGATCGATCCAAGAGCTAAAGGTTGCATCATGGCAGATGAAATGGGGTTGGGGAAAACATTACAATGTATATCTCTTATGTGGACTCTTCTAAAACAAGGTCCAAGAGGTAAGAAGTCCATTGATAAAGCTATCGTTGTGTGTCCTTCATCGCTTGTGCGGAATTGGGCTAATGAATTGGTCAAATGGCTAGGAGAGGGTGCAATTACACCATTGGCCATAGATGGTAAATCCACGAAACCGAATGAAGTTGCGACAAGTATACATCAGTGGTCACTAGCCAAGGGAAGAAATGTTGTGAGACCTGTTTTGATCATCTCTTATGAAACATTAAGACGAAATGTTGACCATTTGAAAGGCTGTGAAGTGGGCCTTTTGCTTGCAGATGAAGGTCATCGTTTGAAAAATGGTGACTCCTTGACATTCACTGCATTGGATTCATTGAATTGTAAGAGACGCGTAATTCTCTCAGGTACACCGATCCAGAATGATCTTTCTGAATACTTTGCCCTATTGAGTTTTGCCAACCCAGGATTATTAGGCACAAGAAACGAATTCAGAAAGAATTTTGAGATTCCAATCTTGAAAGGTCGTGACGCAGATGCCACGGAAAAGGAGGTTCAAGCTGCTGAAGCCAAGCTCGGTGCCTTATCTCAGATCGTTTCCAAATTCATCATTAGAAGAACTAATGATATCCTCTCCAAATATCTTCCGTGCAAATATGAGCATGTTATCTTTGTGAATCTATCAGATATGCAAAGGAGTTTATATGAGCATTTTATTACGAGTCCTGATATCAAGAAGCTTTTACGTGGTGTTGGCTCGCAGCCTTTGAGAGCAATTGGCCTCTTGAAAAAACTCTGTAATCATCCAGATTTGTTGAACTTGAATGAAGAATTTGAAGGTTCGGGACACCTGATCCCAGAGGAGTACGTGAATTCCATCACTGGAGGTGGCAGAAACAGAGAGGTTCAAACATGGTATTCAGGGAAATTCTCTATCTTGGAGAGGTTTCTTGCGAAGATTAGACATGAATCCGATGATAAGATTGTTTTGATCTCTAATTATACACAAACATTGGATCTTATTGAAAAAATGTGCAGACATAACAGATATGGTTCTTTGAGATTGGATGGAACAATGAATATCAATAAACGTCAAAAACTTGTTGATAGATTCAATGATCCTGAAAGTCCTGAGTTTATTTTTTTGCTCAGTTCTAAAGCTGGTGGATGTGGTATCAATTTGATCGGGGCTAATCGCTTGATCTTGATTGATCCAGACTGGAATCCTGCATCTGACCAACAAGCGCTTGCTCGTGTTTGGAGAGATGGACAAAAGAAGGACTGCTTCATCTATAGATTCATCACTACAGGCTCTATTGAAGAGAAGATCTTCCAAAGACAGTCAATGAAGCTATCGTTATCATCATGTGTTGTTGATGAGAAAGAAGATGTTGAGAGACTATTCTCCACGGATAATCTTCGTCAATTGTTTGAATTCAACCAAAAAACCATCTGTGATACACATGATTCTTTTAAATGTGGTCGTTGCGCCGCCGATACTGGGGCACAGAGACTTAAGGCTGATGTGATGTTATATGGTGATGCCACTACGTGGAACCATATTAATCACGACGATTTGGCGCGTACTAATGATCACTTGTTGAAGAATGAAGCAGGGTTTCAGGATATCAGCTATGTCTTCCAATACATATCTCATGTATGATGATATATATGGACGTTTAATAGATACACAGACAATTTAACTCCAAGAATAAAGCATAAATTTAATATTAAATAAGGGTTGTAGGACATAACATCACATCACTCTCACTTCACAGCGTCACCGAGCCCAAACATGGCATCATTACTAAAATTGGAGAAAACGTCAAATTGGTCGAACTTCAAATCATCTGTGAGCGGATGTGGAGTGGAATTGGTATTATTATCTGAGAAGGTCGGTGATAGGTCTGTGGTTGTAGTATTTGTGGAAGAAACATTCGGTACCGATGAACCCAAAGGAGGTTGGTACTCCGTTATAGCTTTCGTTAGAGGGTTTCCATGTGTATTCTGATGTGCCAAATGAGTTAAGTTCTGTGTGGATGCAGCTTTCCTTTTTGTGAAGTAAGAGTCTGATAAGTCAGGTATATCCATAAAAGTCGGTGTTACTGATAATACCTCCACGCTATGCATACTCCCATCATCACGAGAGTCATCTTTCTTTCTCAAGTCGTGTTCAAACGAACCAAACAGTGTTTGATGAGGTTTATGTATCATTGGACTATAGTGGTGTGGTTGTGATGCCCTCGAAGTTGAGATTGACATCGGCGTGGATGATTCTGAGCTCTGCAAGAATGATTCTGAGGACGACGACAGCGTAGAAGCTGTACGTTTCACCGTTGGAGTATCTCTCTTATCAAGATTACTCGACGTATCCGTGAACAGATCCAATAATCCATGACCTGGCTCAAAGGGCAAGGGAACATCCTGGAAGAAGGCAGGTAATTTGTCGTTCACATTGCCAATACCACCTTGAGACGGGATGTACTCATCGAGCGGCACACTAACCTCGCCAACCCTTGTTCTTGTATTTTGACTCACCGGTTTGGCATCACTGAGAGGATCCATTCCAATCTGGCGCACCCCGTTCACGCCATTATCCTTCTGTTCAATTTTCTTTGGTCTCTTTGAATGACACTGACAAGGTTTCCCTGCTTCACAACCACAGTGCTTGGTGACACTGGCAACTTTGTTCGTCTTCTTACCACATGTGCAGGCACCAGTTGAATGGGAGTTTTTGGAACGGCGCATCTCTTTGCAGTGCTTACACTGCGATGAAGGTCTTCCCTTTGGTTTGATCATCATGAGAGGCTGGTCCGTGTGATTACACGTTGTGACTCTGTGCCCTCTGACACACCGCTCGCAGGCGTATTTGACACCGCCTATCAGCACCATATTGTCTTTATATTACCTGAGTCCCGTCTGTTTAATCCTTGTTAGTCTGTCTTGAGTTCTGGTGGCCTTGCTCTGGTGACAGTTTCTTCTTGAAATCGCTGACTCTGCGCTCCTTGTGGGTTCGGGCACGCTCTGAGTGTGGCGTATCGAGGGTGATATGTTGATAGGTATGAAGCTCTCCCTACACAATCTAAGGGCAGTGGTTTTAATATATGTTACATTGCCAGTTCTGTCTTGGCCCAAAATACCCTTCATGTCCGCCCCTCCTCCTAAGTGTCGCCCATGGCCTTCCCTTTGGCCGTTTTAGTGGGGCCCCCCCTCCGGTCACAGTTTTCTGTTTGGGGTTTGGCCAGATCTACAACAGTAAACAGAAGCGTGGAAGGAACATAAAAAAAGGAAATATCAAAAGTTCTTGTCAACCAGCTCATTCACCAACCTCCAACCGTTCTTCTCAGCATAGTCCAGCACTATGACGCCGCTTCCTTTGCCAAATGCTTCGTCGATGCCTTGCTCCACGAGCCCTTCTGCGATCTTCGAAGGCCAGCACTCTGGATCAAAGAAATTAGACCCTGAGCAAAAGTTCAGAAACAACTTCGGATCATTAAAACCTGAAGAATTGTGATCCACTGCAGCCTTGGACAGCTCCTTAATGTAGCCAGCCTTTTTTAGAATATCTTCGGTAGAATTGATCTCGCAGAAGTCTTGGACTTGTAAAGTACCACGGTCATCATGGGTACAATTATAAGACCACCACGCTGCGTCGACACCAAACTCTCGCTTGCGATCTTCGTTCTTCACACCAAATCTTCTAAACAGTATAGCTTTCCCTCTACAGTCCTTCATTGTAGGAATATCTGTTCCTAAGTACCACCGGTCCCTGTCTGGACTGATATATCCATCCCAGATACAGTTACCAAACTCATCGTTATCGTTATCCCAAGAACCATTCCCTTCCTGTTTGATACTCACTATGACAGTCTCAGATTTGTGTTCTTCCAAAAACCTGTAAACATCGTCTAAAACCTCACTCAAATAGACGTTCCCCAATAGCTTGAGTGGGAATTTAGCATGGCATACAATCAACTTCCTCTGCTTGTCTTCGTCAGCTTTAAGGATATTTTTACCAACCCTGAAATCCAAGAAGCGAACACCATGTTTCAGCTGCTGGACAACGTCCTCGCCTTGACACTGCACAGATGGCAATGCTCTGTGTGAGGCAGCAGAGTTATGTGTTCCTGGAATTGAAAGAGACGATACAAGAGCATCATCATTGATATCGTGCATCCATTCTGTGTAGTCGGGCATGTTCAATGTTGTTATTAGTTTTGATATTCAACATTGGGGGATGGAACGAGGATCATTAAAGTTTCAAGTGCCACACCGGAGACTGCATAACCTAGTGGAAGATTACCCCTTTGATAATTCTACACAAATAAATTGCAGATGGATAAACTTACATGTTTATTTTCAGATCCTCATGAGTTTGAACATCAGCCATATATTTACCGCTACTGTCATGTTTCACTATTCCGATTGGCCTGTCAAAAGTGGTACCTGCGTGCATTAATTCCTCGGGCCATGTTTGATAAACAGAGAACATGGGTCCAAGTAAAATGGTGTCATCTAGTACGGCTCAACGAATGTATCACTGAGCTTATAATTGATCACTAATTACCATTTACAATTTACTGGAAGATCTACGCCCAGCCTTTAGGTTTGCACCCTCACACCCTTCAAGAATAAACAGAATTGCTTCCCCAACAAGTAGTAATGTCATCGTTAGAGAAAACTTCTACAGCAGTGCGAAGGAAGCCGATTTGAATCCTGAGTTTTTGCACATTTGAGGCTTTGAGGACCTCAACGGGTGAAATTCTAAATCAGGAGTCTAATATAGATATATTTTAGCATCAGGTTGGTAGACTTTCGCTGTTGTAGTGTTATTTCTACATTAGGTTAGCTTTTCCTTGAGTTTTTGAGACAGAAAGCGACTCCTTTGTCTTCTTTCTATTGACATCAGGACTCCGGATAAATCAGCAATGATGAACGATGAACTCATCCCGCTCCCCGCTCCCCTTGGAATAACTGGCAGGTGATTAGAATAGAATGAGAAGATTCGAGATTTCGCACTAACTTTCACGTTTTACCCATTGCCCACCTGTCATTCTTCGCCCCGAGTTCACTGTTCAGATCAGGAATTTTGCAGCGCACGTGATCTCAAAAGATTCTTGGCTTCTTTCGATCTGGATGTAAATGATTTAGTATAGAGTATAGTTGATAATTCAATCTAGAGCGAACAGGTTAAAGTAAACAGGTAAGTGCTTTAGCACTTCTAGGTACTGGATGTCAAGTTCAAAGTCAAAGCCAGCTCTAACTATCGAGCAATCTCTACAGATTTCAAACCTTGACTTGACAGTCATGTCAGACTCACCAGAATGATATAATCAGACAACAAGAAAAATTCAGATTGGCCTAGTATGCTTTCAAGTTTTCAGAGAGATGCTGTTCAGATTTTAACCTACAAGTTATCCATGTAGTTTGAGTTAGGAGATTTCTCACCTCCCATATTCTTGAGAGTTCAACCCATTGGGGGCATTATACCGACCAGGATAGACTACACTCCCCATTCATGAACAAAACGGCGGAATTATCAAAAAAACTCAATGTTGATATCGGAGTATAATTTTTCGGTGAGTCAGTTGGACCTTCAGTGTGCCATACAATAAAAAAGTGCATCATTTATTATTATAATCCTTACAACACTCCCGGAGCTAACACTTGGAGCGCCGATATGAACCCAATAATTCCGGTTCAAGAACAACAGTCTTAAATTCGAAGCAACAAAAAGGTGGTTGAATTCATCAAGATTGCAGGTTCTCGGGATTAATGACCTTGTAAATATTAATTTGTAACCATTCATTTCTATCATATAAAAGCTATATCTCGGTTTATTGATTCTTGGAAGGCGCTGTATGGGGACTCTCTCCAACATCCTGAATAGCATTTGAATCAATCATGCCTCCTGAAACAGTCTGTAATGACCTCGAAAGACAGAAGAAAGTGTCCTTTGAGACTCAAGAGGAAATCATTGAGATTACAGTTGGTGGGTATGGTTGGTTTGTAGTTCTTGGTTGCTTTATGCTTAACTTCTCAACGTGGGGTGCCAATGCTGGTTATTCAACTTATTTGGCGTACTATCTTCAAAGAGACAAGTTCCCAGGTGGTGATAAGTTGGATTATGCTGCCATTGGTGGTCTAGCATTTGGAACGGGCTTAACTTTTGGGCCTTTGATTAGACTGATCGTCAAATATAATGGTGTCCGTGTCACTATTTCTCTTGGTGCTATGCTCCAATTCTTGGGAACTATTCTTGCTGCATTCAGTACGAAGCTATGGCAGATCTATTTGACACAGGGTGTTATCGTTGGCTTGGGGCTTGGTTTAAACTTTATCCCTTCTGTCACTGTCTTAGCACCTTGGTTCAGAAAGAAGAGATCATTGGCTCAAAGTATCTCTGTAACTGGATCAGGTGTTGGGGGTGTCATCTTTAACTTAGGCGTTCAAGCTATGATAAAAAACCTAAGTCTAAAATGGGCATTGATCATACAGGCTATCATATGTGGTGCTTGTAACGCGATGGGTGTCATTCTGGTGAGACCCAGAGACGCACATGTTAAACCAGTGATGAACATTTGGGATTCTAAGATGCTATTGAATCCCGTCTACGTCCTCTATATCTTCTACTTATGCATGTCACTTTGGGGATACATTGTTCTTCTCTACAACTTGGCTGATTTTACCTTATCGTTGGGTTATGACCCCCAGCACGCCTCTATTGTGGCATGTATGGTCTCTGTGGGCAACTTCTTTGGTCGTCCAGTGGTAGGTAAATTAGCTGATAGATTCGGTCCAGTCACTATGAGCATCTGTTGTCAGATCTTGGTTGGTCTCTTATGTTTCACCATGTGGATCCCCGCAAAAAATTTTGCGACCGCTGTAGCTTTTGCCCTCATCCAAGGTTCAATTATGGGTACACTATGGGTTGTTATCGCCAGTATTGGCACCCGCCTTTTTGGATTAAGGAGACTTGATGTCGCATTATCTATGGGCTGGTCCTTCCTTGGCGTGTTTAGTGTGGTTTCTCCCATCGTCAGTATTAAATTGAGATGCAATGCCACAAGTGGAGAGTTTTACAATTCTTCTCAGTATCGTGATCCTGCAATCTTCTGTGGTGTCTGTTATTTCTTATCTGTCCTGACCTTATGGGTTATCCGTGGCTATTTGATCGCCAGGGACAAGATCGCAATTGCTAAGGGATCTCATGAAGATAACGAGGAGATTGATATTCATGTTTATATCGGAGACGCTGTGAGAGGCATGCTGGAAATTTCGAAGATTAGGAAGGTTTAGATTGCTCACTTCTTAGTCTATCGGTCTCCATTGCTATATATATGATGAAGTTTCACAATAAATCTACGGAGCACTTGATCATGTAATGACTCCTCTCTTTTTCTCTCTTTTATTCTCTTTGCTCTTAATTCACGATGTAATATTTCTTGGTTTACCTCTAGATGTTGAAAATTAAATATAGCTATCAATGCGTTATGAAGAGGTCTCGCATGAGTTTAATGTGGCAGTTCGGAGATCCGACAACCAGTTGCTACGTTGCTTTCACCTTATGTACAGTTCGAAGTTCGATTTCTGTATTTGAATAACCAGGGATGATTGAGATCATGTAACCTGGCAACGACACCTGAAGTCTATCTGTGGATGGGTTTGGCAGGGCTTGTTTTGTTTCTCCTCTCATGTCGACGCCCGTGCGTAATGCATATGCAGAAAGTCGAAAGTCTCTAATGCTGCTCGGTTAAAGACCCACGCTGAGAACTTTTAAAAGATCATACTTTGAGCAGCTTCATACTATCCGCCGCAGGTGAGCTCCTGGTACCTCATTTCTGAGCTGATTATATAACTCCTGCGTTCCTATATCACCAGCAGTCTTTGAACTGCGCCGGCTAGTTAGCTCTGGATTATCTATGTAGATGTTGTTACATACTTCGTATACTATACAAGAAGTAACTACATACTGATAAGGAGTTGTTTCTCGAAGGCCACTAGGATACCTACGTGTTTACTGTGTGTTTGTACGTGTTCAGATTGTCTTCCGCACTGTTATGGTATGCTAGCTTACTTCACACCTAGCAGATTTCACATTATCAATAAGTTATAACTCACAATCGGATTCAGTTGTGGGTTCAGTGATTTTTCCTGGGAACTTATTTTTCTATCCGTCAGTTACCGTCAATTAGGAGCCTATCTGATAGATTTCGTGTAGATTCCTGAAGTGTTTTTAACCGTTTCTGCAATGGGATTTGTCAGTTCTATGGTGTGGATCCCTTCCAGAGACCATGCTCTTGTACTTCGTATGGACTGGGAGGGGAAGGCATTTTGATAGCTATAACCTCCTAGGCGATGTTCAGGGACCAGTTGTTGCCTTTATCGTTGAGTGCATAAGGCCTTAATCGCTTTCAATAGAAAGTATTGAGGTTATAATGTGTTTCAACACTGCAATGCTTACTTCTCAGTGCTGACCCGAAAGCTGGGGACAAAAGAGATTACGACAGATCAAAGTTAATTGAAATTCTAATGCATTGCACCTATGTCAACATTGGACAAACACCACCCTATCACTGCACCCTTTACGGGTGCACTTGCTGCTTCCTGAATGGTGTTACCTCTGTTCCTTCTTAGATTCTCAGTAACTCTACAGCCATAAAGAAAGCACTAAGCTGTCACAGCACAAAATTCCTTGAACTCCAAAACAAAACCAGCCAGCTGCAAGTTGATATATTAGAAGCGCAACTGCCTATGTGTCAACTGATATCAAAACCATCTGCCGATGACTCCGTACACCAACACTCAGTAATCAAACCCGGTGGCTCCCTCTATAGACTCTCAGCACCTGGCCAATCATAGCGCTAGAAATTCGTTGCTTACGCGACCCCGGAGCTCCAAGGAGCACGCTATGCGGCTCCTACCGTTCCCGCACTACGGGGCCGATGACCGCTGGTGATGGAGGAAATTTAAGAATGGGAATTCGTTCTTTCTCTTCAACAAGCAACTGTTTTGATCAACTAACGAACAATGCTCGCTAGACGTTTGCTCTCTGTTAAGCCAACCTTTGCCCGTGGTCTCGCCACCGCCTCTGAGAGCTCTCCTCTCATTAAGTCTTTTAAGATCTACCGTTGGTCCCCAGATACTCCAGAGGAGAAGCCAAAATTGCAAGAGTACAAGATCGATTTGAACGAGTGTGGTCCTATGGTGCTCGATGCCTTGATTAAGATCAAGAACGAGCAAGACGCCACCTTGACTTTCAGAAGATCATGCCGTGAAGGTATCTGTGGTTCCTGTGCCATGAACATTGGTGGTCGTAACACTCTTGCTTGTTTGTGTCGTATCGACCGTAACACCTCTTCTACTACCAAGATCTACCCATTGCCTCACATGTTTGTCGTTAAGGATCTTGTCCCAGATTTGACCCATTTCTACAAGCAGTACAAGTCCATCCAACCATATTTGCAAAGAGACAGTGTGCCTGAAGACGGAAAGGAGAACTTGCAATCCATTGCTGACAGAAAGAAATTGGATGGTTTGTACGAATGTATTTTGTGTGCCTGTTGCTCAACGTCATGTCCTTCTTACTGGTGGAATCAACAGGAGTACTTGGGTCCAGCGGTGTTGATGCAAGCTTACAGATGGTTGATTGACTCTCGTGACCAAGCTGGTCATTTGAGAAGAGAAATGTTGGAGAACTCTATGTCCATGTACAGATGTCACACCATCATGAACTGTACCAGAACTTGTCCGAAGGGTTTGAACCCAGGTAAAGCCATTGCTGAGATCAAGAAGGGCTTGGCCTTGCAAGGTTAATTACTATGTGACTTAGTATCATAGGGGGAGTAAGAGCAGTTGCATTCGTTGTTTTTGATAAGGGAGAAACATCATATAGTCTCTTCTTAAAAGGTTTATAAAGGGTCTCTGGAGACATGTCTGAACACGTAGGAAGAGTCACAAGAGATGGGAATCTCTTATTTATATATATTTATCCACAAAGTCCATATTCGTTCAAGCGTCTTGTAGTTTGTTGTGCCTCCTATTTCCCTCTTCCTGAACGTTCAAAGAGTCGGTACTTACTTGCCCAAACCGCATGCACGCAGAGATCTTCGGCAGCTAACAACCCAATTGGTCTCGTATGAGATCATACCAAATCAAACTTGAGTGCACGCGACCATTTCTACACCTCTGAAGATTGAACCTATCACCAACAGAAGATCTTGTTGAGTGAAACGTAACACACACGTCAAAACCGTAAAGCTTCCATTGATCCGCTGACGCTCGTGTCCGTTCTCTCTCCCGCGCGGGTTCGTTGATTTTGCGGCCAATAGACGCAAAACGCATTCGCGAACATATTTCTGCCAATTGTTCACGTGCCACTGAATAAGGCAATTTTCCGTAGTGCCAGTTGTCCAGAGATCCACCAAAGGAGCTCGTGTAAACAAATAGAAGAACAACACAGCTCTTCGAGAGAGACATAATAAGGTTTTCTTCAACGATTGGCTGTGTGTCTAAGGGGTTTGTATTGGCATAGCTCGGTAAATAACATAGCACAATGGTGAGCGACTTGATCCTAGTTTCATAAAGGACACTGACTAACGACAAAAAACAGGTCACCATCGGTAATGCACATGACGACTTGATCCACGACGCGGTTCTAGACTATTATGGGAAACGTCTCGCTACGTGCTCTTCAGACAAATCTATCAAGATCTTTGAAGTGGAGAATGATGAGCATAGACTTATTGAGACCCTCAGAGGTCATGATGGCCCAGTGTGGCAAGTTTCTTGGGCACACCCAAAATTTGGAACCATCCTGGCATCTGCCTCATATGATGGAAAAGTGTTGATCTGGAAGGAGACACAAGGTAAATGGGCTATAATCTCTGAGCATACCGTCCATCAGGCGAGTGTGAATAGTGTTTCTTGGGCACCACACGAATACGGAGCACAGCTACTCGTCGCATCGTCAGATGGTAGAATTTCCATCGTGGAGTATAAAGAGGACGGTACTACATCTTCTATCGTTATTGAAAATGCTCATTCAGTTGGTGTTAACTCTGCTTCCTGGGCTCCACCAGTGACTACTTCATCTGTGGTGGAAACTAGCGATAAGCAACACCAAGAACGTAGATTTGTGTCTGGTGGCTGCGATAACTTAGTCAAGATTTGGAAATTCCACCCAGAGCAAAAGACTTATCTTTTGGAGCACACCTTGGAAGGCCATTCTGATTGGGTCAGAGACGTTGCATGGTCTCCGTCTGTCTTAGTCCGTTCCTACATCGCTTCTGCTTCCCAAGATCGTTCAGTCATTATTTGGACTCAGGATAAGCCAGGCTCAACTTGGAAGAAACAATTCTTGACCGAAGAAAGATTTCCTGATGTCGTTTGGAGAGCAAGCTGGAGTTTATCTGGGAACATCTTAGCCATCTCGGGTGGCGATAACAAAGTGACATTATGGAGAGAAAGTCTCGATGGGAAATGGGAATCAGCTGGTCAAATTGATGAATAAGTTTTAGACTTTTGTACAACCAAAAAAGAAGATGCTTCTAATGTTTTATTTAGATGTATGGTTTATAAAGAGTTGATAGCTTCCTCTATGATCTTTTCAACATCCTTGGATGCTTCATCCGCATATTCTAGAACTTCCTTATGCGATGCAATACCTTCATCCATAGCAGCAGGATCTTCTTCTAACGCACCGGCGGGAGCTTTATCAACACAGGAATTGGTAATCAAACTCAGCGCAAACACCTTCAGGCCCGCGTGTCTAGCCACAATAACTTCAGGGACCGTACTCATGCCGACAGAATCACCACCGAGTGTTCTGATGGCCCTAACCTCTGCCCTAGTTTCAAAGGTTGGCCCAGCAGCAAAGAAATAAGTACCCTCGTGGATTCTTCTGGTGATACCCAGCTTCTTAGCAGTGGTGAAGAATAGTCTTCTCAAAGAATGGTCATAGGCGTCACTCAGTGGAACGAATCTCTCGCCAAGCTTGTTCAAATTCTGTCCGCGCAACGGATGAGACCCACTGAAGCCAGCGAAAAAAATGTGATCACTAATGACCATTAAATCACCAGGTCTGAACCCAGGTCTGATACCGCCGGCAGCATTCGTGACATACACGGTATTGCAGCCTAGCTCTTTGGCTAGCCTTACCCCAAATGTCGTATCTTCAAATTCATAACCTTCGTAGAAATGCAATCTACCAACCATACACATCACTGGAACTCTGTTGGAGCCAATATAGCCGAATTGTAGCTCACCATCATGCCCTTGGACAGTTGAGGTCTTGAATCCTGGGATGGTTTCGTAGGGTAACTTGATGGTGTCAGAGAGTAACGAAGAGATCCCACCAAGGCCAGAACCGCAAATTATGAGTACTCGTGGTTGAAAGTTGGAAGTATGATCCTGAACATGCCTAGTGGTGGCGTTGAGGGCCTCGTAGAACTTTTCAGGGTTGGAAATCATAGTGGGGTTTCGGTGGTTAGAGGGACAAAGATAAGAAGAGATTAGTACAGCGTGAGGATTTTGTTCTGGTAATCTGCCAACGCACAACGGGTCAGTATCAACCACAGAAGGTTGGCACCTACTTGGAAACGAGTTTATACTTCCTAATGTACATCCATTCATTATTTAATATGCCCTTCTAAACACTGATGGTCTTCCAGATATTCAGGCCATCAGTACCGGTGCTCACTAGAGCACCAGGGATTTGTCTATGCCATTTGACATCCTTGACATCTTTTTGCCAATGGACGAATAACAATTGTGGTGGGATTTCTTCCAATTCCTTGGTCTCTTTCTTCTGCTGCTTCACTTCTTCATCATCAGCCTCGACAGATAAGTCCCATAGCGTCACTGTATTGTCTTCAGATGATACAGCAACAATGGATTCATCCAATGGGTTGAAGGAGATCGAGGTGATGGCAGACTTGTGGAAATCATATTGGGCCACTGGTGATGGTACAGAACCTGGTTTAAAGTTTCTCAAATCCCAAATACCCCATTTACCATCATCGTCACCTGACGCTAACAAATAGTTAATCTTTTCACACCATGAGATAACGTTGATATCAGTTTTGGAGCCAACAACGCTAATGGCTGGTTTATGCTTCTTTGATCTCGTATCCCAAATTCTGATATAACCATCTGTTCCTGCAGTAGCGAACACGGTCTGTTCAGCCTTTGACCATTGGATATCCTCGATGGATTCATTGTTGTCCACAGTGAATGGAGTCTTATCGGTGACCCAATTCGAGCTTGTTCTATTTGTCAAATAGACTCGTCCTGAGCAGTCACCAGAAAGCAAGGCACCAGTGTTGATCAATGGGGACCAGTCGAGACCGTAGCCTTCAACATTACCATGATTCTTAATGGTGTGAATTGGTCTCTTTGCAGTCTTTGGGATCGTATAACCGGGAGTATCAAAAGATTTGTATTGTGAACTCAGATCATAAATCAAAACTTCACCATTCTCACTTGAAGTTGCAGTGAAATATTCTCCTGTTGCAGCGGCATGCGGAGAAACTCTGAGTCTATTGGTAGTATCACGCAATGGTAACGTCTCTGATTCCATGACTGGCTCACCATCAAAGTCATTCTCATCTTCCTCATCGTCATCCTCGTCTTCATCCTTGACCAATGTCTTTGCCAACTGACTAAACTTCAAAACGAGCAATTCGTTATCTTTCTTCTTTTGAGCCTGTGTGGCAGTAGCGACGTATAGAGAGGCAGGGAAGGTTCTTCTCTCATCACCCAAATGATCCGGTAGGACGTCCAAAGTGAGACATGGCCATGGCAAGTTTACGTTGTGAAGCATATCGTACACAGTCGGATCAGCTTCGAGGACCTCATCTGGTCCTAAAGGTTTAGATCTATGCGGTAAGTAGAGAGTAGACTGTTGTTGCTCATTCTGTTGCTCATCTTTTTGGATCACCTCTTGTGCATTCTCCACTTGTTCATCGTCATCCGCAGAATCCACTTCGATGATCTCCTCGTCAGACTCATACTCGTCACTGTATGGGTCTTCAAACTCACCCATCTCAATGTCATCACCCTCAATGTTGGTCGTTTGCGGCTCTGGCAACGCTCCAGCACTTGTCTTGGATGCAGTGTTCCTTGGAGACGACTGTCCCTCGGCAAATCTCTTGGACATTGTCTCTCGCGTGTCGTACTCTATAGAGAGTTTGATTGCAGTTTATGGCCTTCTTTAGTGAGCTCATCGGCCAGAAAAATTTTGGGAGCAGTGATATTCCGAGGAGTCTTTTGAGAAGTTGGTCGGAATTCCTTAGAGGACACAACAACAAACTCCAACAACAGAAACGACTTATCGTTCAGAGAGATTAGGTTTACTGGTGGATACGGTGACGGAAAGGTGATAGAGAGAGAAAATAAGGATGTACACACCCATGAACATCCAGGACAGAACGCTGGAGTTCCAGCAATGTGTCTTGTCGTTCAACAAGAGGGTGAAGACGCAACAACAACAACAGCCACAACAGGTGAGCCTTTCCAAGTTCCAACTCAGAGCTTCTGGTATCGCTAAGGATATCTCTCGTACTTCGGAATCGTTGGGTAAACTTGCACTTCTGGCTAAAAAGAAGCCGTTATTCGAAGATAATCCCGTCGAAATCGCACGGCTTACACATGTCATCAAGCAAGACATCTTCAAGATTGAAAAGGACTTGAAGGGGCTACAAGACTATCTGAAAACAGGCGATATCGGAAATGGTGATATGAGGAAGAACTCTACAAATGTGGTTCAATTGTTAAGCACAAAGATGAAGAACGTTAGTGGTAATTTCAAAGAGGTATTGGAAACTAGACAGAATACGGAGTTAGAGAATAAAACAAGGAAGCAGAAATTCTTCAGCACTGTTCAGAGCTCCTCCTTGACAAATCAAACTACCGCAGACAACCCATTCCTCATGGATAATGAGCCCAAGGATAACCAGGCATTACTCTCATTACCGCAAGATCAACAATTACAACTCTTAGAAGAACAAGGACAAGAATATCTACAAGATCGTCATAACGCAGTGGAAACGATAGAATCATCTATCCAGCAAGTTGGTCAATTATTCCAACAGTTGGCTACATTGGTAAGTGAACAGAGTGAGCAAGTTCAACGTATTGAGCATAACGTTGACGATATCGATGTGAATATAATGGGTGCACAAAGAGAACTATTGAAGTATTTCAACAACATAAGTAATAACAGATGGTTGTTCCTTAAGATTTTTGGTGTGCTTTTGGTGTTTTTCATATTGTGGATTATCGTTAACTAAGAGGCCATGTACAGACTCTTTATGCAGTAAAATGTTGTAGACTGAGTATACTATTGACGTTACTCCTCATCACTAAACTCCAGTTCCTCGACAACCACATCCTTCTGTGATTCTACTTGTGCCTCCATGGGAGTCTCAACCTCAACATCCTCAAATTCATCATCTTCCTCTTCCTCGTCTTCGTCATCTTCCTCATCTTCCTCATCTTTAGCGTTCCGATCTAATCTTGCATAGTAAGCAGCAAGTGCTTCTTGGGTCTCCTTATCTGCTGGATCAATGCCTTGATCTTTATCTGATGCTGCAGATGGTAGTTCATTGGTATTGGTATCTGAAGATTGTTCGGTCTCTGTCTTGATTGCTGAGTCCTGAACCATCCCAGCATCTGACTCGACTTCCATCTTGACGTCTTCCTCATCTTGGTCCAATTTACCCAATGATTTGCCAATAGTAGACTCCTCATGCCATGATGGTAATGCATTTTGTTTTCTTTTCTCTTCCTGCTCAATCAGTTGTTTCTCACGTTGTAAGTCATCATCACCAGTGGAGATATTGACATGCAATGTAGCTTGTGAACGAGCACCGGCAACCATAGAGGAAGTGTTATTCAAGTATGAGTTCTTATCAAACATCTTCTGATTCTTTCTTAAGTTAGACACAGTGTATGATGCTGTGGTGGTTGCAACAGCTGGTAGCATTTTTTCCAAAGATGTCTCAAAGTTATTCTCCATAACAGTGTGTTCATCGATCTTTCTCAAGTAATTGATAAGTGGCTCTAACTGTTTCATCAACTTGGAGTACTTCACCTGATTCTCTTTAGCAATCTTGCCCGAATCATCCTCGATCAGAACAACATCGCATAACGAACACACAAATTCATTCTTCTCGAAATTCAGTAAGGCAACTGCGTCTAATTGGGAATATTTGGTCTTACATACAGGGCAAATATAGCCTTGTGGATCAGCATCCGCATTTAGATCCTTTTGAATACTCTGGACGACTTGATGCACTTTCCATTTGATACCATCAATTGCCTCAGTGAAATGGATGAAGTAATAAGTCTTCGTGGTGGGACGCATACCAAACATACCTTCCTCTCGTTGCACATGCACTGTAAGCAGTCTATCATCCACCAGCCTATTACACAGGGAACGCAGTTCTTTCCTCTGGACTCCTAATAAGTGGGATAAGTCATCTTCTGAGAGAACAGAGTGTCTCAATATAGCATCGAGTATCAGAACATAGGGTCTTCCGTAGAACCCACGCGCAACATACCGTATCAGTTCTCTTACTGCAGCGTCCATCGTTCTGTAAATAATGACAGTCGTTCAGTGTCCTCCTAAATGGCAGAATACTCTCCCTGCTGTCGCTGAGGTCAACCTCTTCTTTGTTTGTATAGTTCTGATGGAAGTGATCGAGTTCGCGAAAGTTCCCGGATTTTGCCACCTGGGCTCAAAACCTAAAATGGTCTGACCCCTCGGTATTCGTTCATTTATACGATAGGAAAGATAGATTCCGCTCTTGTCTTTCTTCTGCTTCTTCCTCAAAGTTATAGACTACTAAGATGCTCACGCAGGCTCAGCTAAAGCAGTTTGAGGATGAGGGATGCCTCTGCATTCCAGACTTTTTATCACCACAACAGGTGCAAGACATCATGGACAGTACCCGTGACCTTATCATAAATTTTGACATTTCTAAACATCCACTGACCAAGTTCACCACTGGCACTGACGGTGACGCACATGTTGGCGATCAATACTTTATCGATAGTTCCGACAAGATTTCTTTTTTCTTGGAACCTGCTGCATTTGGCTCTGAGAACCATCTGATCAAATCTAAGGAGAAGTCAATCAATAAGATTGGCCACGGCCTGCACCTGGACCCAAGGTTTGGCCGATATACTATCAATAAGGAAACTGTTGGTATTGCGCAGGATCTTGGGTTTAAGGATCCGAGAGTGCTTCAGAGCATGATTATTTGTAAACAGCCACAGATTGGTGGTGAGGTACCATCACACCAAGACGGTGTGTTCCTCTATACAACCCCTCAGAGTGCTGTTGGATTCTGGATCGCCTTGGAAGACTGCACGGTGAATAATGGCTGTTTAAGCTACTTGCCCGGGAGCCATAAAACCACCCCGATAAATAAGAGATTTGTTCGAACTGTGAGAGATGGAAAGATTGGTACTACTTTCATCACACTAGACGAAGCCACATATGTTAACACTGAAGAAGGTTATGAGACCCTGGAGTGCTCCAAAGGCTCCTTGATTTTGATTCATAACTCTGTGCTGCATAGAAGTAATTTGAACACCAGTGATCAATCAAGGTTCGCATATGCCTTCCATGTCATCGACGGTACTTGTGAATACGATTCCTTGAATTGGTTGCAGGTCCCATCTACAGGTGGTACTGAGTTTACTAAGCTGGCTTTATAATCTCTTTACTTGAATGAATATAATTAAATCAAACTCAAGATGTTTGCCTCAAAAATTGTACTTATCAAGTCGAACTCCTTCTCTGTCACAGTACCCTTGGCCATAGTCATAACAATGTTCATACCATTCTTTGTGGAACATGAACTCATACTGAAACTATTGATACATCCTTGTGCATTCTTGGCGAAAATTACATCTTCAATTTCATATTCACCTTTTTCTTCTGGAATGACACCGATGTTAGAGAAGTTCAGCCCTGATCTGGGAACATTCACCGTGGCTGCCTCAATGGTCTTATCCAAATTGGTTCTCTGGGTAAGAAAATCACTGATTAGAATACCTAATCCATAAAGGTACACCTTGGATTCTTTACAGTATCGGAAGAACTTGTTGACGTAGGAAATCGAGCCCCATGATTGAGCCCTCACCGGGTAATACCAATAATGTGAACCGCTAGTGATACTTCCGAACGACATGGGATCCCTATCATACCCCGAAGGTAGGAATTGACGAGAATCACAGGGAATAACAACATCCATGAGTTTCAACCATGACAACTTCAGCACTGTCTGATACATGGAGTTCATGGCACTATTGACAATATATGGTGTCATCGTAACCCCATTTTCTCTCAATTTTTTCATCAATTTGGAGAGTTTAGGATAGTTCAAATGAATAATTCGATACGAATGTTTATCATCTCTACTAGCGGTGATGCCTGAAAAACAGAGTTTGTTAACGATCCCCAAATTGAGGAAGTAACCTGGTAAGAACGACAGGGGTGGTGAATAATTGATTATGGATTCAATTGGTGGTGGTAAATGCGGAATCTTTGCCCAATCTTTGTCGTAGTCAATCAAGGTTGGGGTTGATAAAAGGTTCTGATTCAACAAATGTTGCAATTTGGAGACGAAGAACTTGGCAGAAGTACCATCAGATAGAACATGGTTTGACAAATATACTAACGTATACTCGTCCAAGAACCCTAACTGCCATAACGGCATTTCATCGCCGTATTTCCAAGTGATCTCGTTCAACAAGGCGAGTTGTTCTGCATTATCCTTACACTCTTTAATTTCATCAGGAAGATCCAAAAATGCATCATCAAGGGTGATGATATTCATGACTTTCACGTAATCGTGCAATGGTCTTGGTTTACTCAAGTCCGAATAGTCTGTGGTGGCTATAGAACTGGCCAAGATAGGGTATTGTAACATTAACTGTCTTAGCGGACCAGACAGCAGCTCCTTAGACAACGGCTTGTTGAACTTGGTCACCAGGGCAAAGTTCTTATAGATCTTCTGCCTCTGAAGAATACAGAAGTAATTCTCAACGCCGCCTGCCCTTCTTGCGTGTCCTCTCTCAATGAATTGATCCAATTCTAGCATCTGATATTCTGCAGACTTTGAATATTAAGTAAATTCAACTGGGCGATTCTTCTTGTCTTTATATGCCCCATAAATTTACGAGAAAGTTGGTGAAATCAAACCTGCGCCTGGAATGCACAATGCACATTTGCGTCTTTCGTTTACACACACGCACACCCCCTAAACGAAGGTCGTTTAGCTGGTGTCTGAAGACATAAGAGATCTAAGCGAGAAAGGCTGGAGGTCTTTTTGTCAGATATATACAATGAATCATCATGTCAGGTTCATATATTGTGAATTGTAGGAGGTTAAATAGAGAAATTTTCCACCTTATCTTGTTTACTCGCTATTTCCAAGAGATGATTGAGTAATATTTGTGCGGAAAAACTGGAAGTGAATAAAAAGTAGCCATATTTCATAAAAATACAGATTCTAATCAATTTTGCTCTAAGAACATTTCAGTATAGCAAAAAAAGTGTTTGAAAATTGTATTAAACTGGTAATCATCCATGTCGAACAATGATTTGTCCTAAGATTTGATAATATAAAAACCGTCACCAAATCAGGAAATTATCGCGGGAAATGCCGCTCGCTTCCTCCAAAATTAAACACCGCATGACCCTCGAAGTGTCAACAGGAGCGCATTTTGGAGGGCTGAAAGGGTGATACTGCTTTCATCACATTTAGAAGTTTCTACTTACGAGCTTTTATTTTTCCTACACTTTTACGGCTGTTAGTTCCCCGTCAAATTTGTCCTTGTTTCTGGGTGTCTGTTGTTATGCTTAACTGATTTGAGTTTCCAGTTGATTTGATTTATAGCAGCAAGATGTTAGGTCGTCTCTTTAATAATCGGTCGGTCGAGCACTTGGACAGTCCCGTGGGTGGAATTACCATTCCCTCTAGGACAAGCAACTTGTCAAGTAAGCTGAGCATGACCTCAATCTCTCAAGAGACGAGCTACTATACAAATGATGATTCTTATTCCAGGACGGTTCTTTATGGAACTCCCAACACAATGAGATCACCTGAGTTGGATCCTCATGACTTCAGAGCTGTCATAGTGCTTGACAAAGGTGAGATAATCCAAAAAGATAATTATAGGCTGCTCTTTGACTCCTCCAGAGACCATCATTTTGACAAGTCAGCGCTGCCCTTGGAAAATAGGCATGCGGTGGATGACCTATTGGAGTTCATGTTTGGTAACCCTATTCACCAGGACTTTCACTATGACGGCCGAGTCAAAGTTCATGTTCTTTCACCGTTGAATGATCTCTCAAACTCGGTCTTGGTTTCAAAACTGTTCACAGTGAACAAGAAATCTTATGCTATCGGCCTCGTTATTCCAGTCAACATCACGGAATTTGAACAGTATATCTTATCAAACTGGGACCATCTACAAAGTCACTTACAATTGATACAAAAATCGTTCATACAGAACCATTTAGGCAAACCGATGAATTATTTGGATGTTTCGATCCTATTCAAACAGTTGATTGTGTCGATGAAGAACGTGGTCTCAATACCGAGATTACTTTTAGGTATTACGCAGTATGACTGTATTTTCCAGAACTGGTGCTTTGAGGTTAATAATTGGATTGAGATCAAAGATGGCTCAAGAAACGGTATGAAGTTCCTACCAACCTTACTGACCATGGTGAATGGTGTAAAGAACCAATTGGTGAATAAGGATCCTCAAGAGCTGGTAAGGGTCGTCATCATGGCGATGAACCCTATCGTTGTCCAGAAATTAATATTTATCCTGAGCGGTCTCTTACCATACAATATCAATTTAAGAACAGAGATCACAGATGAACCAATAAAACCACAATCGATACCCATTAGGGCACAGAATGCCTCTTCAATTCCCCCGAAGACCAAAGAATCGTCGCCAACTACCCCATCGGTGATAAATAACGGCTGGGAAATCCCGAATACGCCCTCTCGTTCAATTGCAACAACTACATCTATAATGACACCATCGAGGATCCAACATTTGTCCACCTCGACCTCCGTGGCTCAGTTATCATCATCGCTGCAGAGTCATAACTCACTATCATCCTCCTTATCCCGTGGGTTCCAACTCCTATCGAACTGGAAAAATTCTTTGGATTCCACAAACTCATCAGGGCAATCCTATAGATCTCCATCACCAAATATAGAGTACGATGAGTATCCTTGGACGTACAGCTCAGTCTCACAGCCAGTTAATGCAGGCTCGTTACCAAGAACAGTCTCATCATTTGACATGAATGCACATATGGCCAAATTAAAGAGAACGATGCTGAAGCTACCACACATTGAAAGAAATACTGTGAGCGTGATAAGCCCAAACAAGATGAACAATACAAGAAAAGAGTTGATGGAACTGATGAGTAGAGATCTGTCGATCAACTTGGAAATAGATCCCATCAAATCGGTATCAATATTGAATGTTTCCTATGAAGATGGAGATATGATCAATGAGCAGCAGTTCCAGACACTACCTCCACTATGTGGTTATATCCCTGAATTCACTCCAGGCTTCAAGCTCCAGGCATGTCCACTATCTCCGGAGATCGAATCCAAAATCTTCACCACTATGAAATCCGACTTGGTACATTACGACAAGACTAGAACGATTTTTGTCTCTCTTAGGGTGCGTGAGATTCATGAATTCATCATGTCAAGGGAAAATGATTTGGAAATCAAGCGCTATGTCAACAAATGCTTCATAAACTCCAAGCCTGGTGGATGTATTGATAAAAAGATGTTCATCAAAGTGCAGCAAATGCTACAGGCTGCCAACGAGTGTGATGGTTCCAGCGAATCTATGGGCAGGGTGAGGCAGTTGCTGAATGAATTATAATGAACTTTTTAATGTCCCAACGATATGCTGTGCGGTGTTGTAGAAGTCCCACGCGTGGATGATTGAATGGAAGAGAAGGAGAAGGAGAAGGAGAAGGAGAAGGAGAATAGAACTATATTATACGGTGCTACAAAATTCGAGTACAAAGACAGCTCCTGTATATGTATTGATGGTATAATTTCTAAACGACAGTATGAAATACTAATTAGAATGATCAAAAGGACGGAAGAGTGAATACTCAGAAAAGAGGTTTCGGTGTTTTTGTGTCACTCTCCTTGGTCTCCCCTCGGAAGTCCCGACCGACTCCGACTTTCCCATCGCGTCGCAGGCGAAAAGTTCACTGGCTGTTTGGGCGAGATGAACCAAACGAATAGGAGCAAAACAAAACAGCCTGAACGAATGGCAAGAGAAGAAGGTGGAATCATGGGAAGCGACGATGAAGGTTACGATCCAGGGGCATCCTCACGCTCAGATACCGAGGATTCGGAGCCAAAGTTTACAGAGTCTGAGAGAATGCAGTCCAAGCAGCAGATAGAGAGAGAGATTGAACTGAAGAATAAGATCCCAGAGGGAATAACGCTATATTTGGATGCCACTGATAAGACAACAGAAGCTAGAGAGCATTACTTTGAGATGGATGCCTGCACTTATCAGAACAAACAGCTGGGGTCAAGCGGTCAAGAGATTATGACTTGTGTCTGTTCCGAAGAATGGGACGGTGAGATTAACTACGCGTGTTCGGATGAGGATTGTATCAATAGAGGTACCAAAGTCGAATGTTTAAGTGGTGAAGGCTCTTGTGGTGATGACTGTTGTAACCAGAGACTCCAGAAGAAAGAATACGCCTCTGTAACTGTGATACAGACCGAGAAGAAAGGATATGGCTTACGTACCAACTCAGCCTTGGAACCAGATTCACTGGTCTATGAGTACATTGGAGAAGTTATTGACGAGAAAGCATTCAAGAGAAGAATGCTAGAATACGATGAACTGAAACTTAGACATTTCTATTTCATGATGCTCCAGAAAGATGAGTTCATCGATGCCACTAGACGAGGTTCCCTCGGAAGATTCTGTAACCATTCATGTAACCCAAACTGTTATGTTGAGAAATGGGTCGTTGGTGATAAGTTGAAGATGGGTATCTTCGCAAAGAGAAGAATTCTTGCTGGTGAAGAGTTGACTTTTAACTATAACGTTGATCGCTATGGTGCTAATGCCCAGCCTTGTTACTGTGGTGAACCTAACTGCATTGGATTTATCGGTGGTAAGACTCAAACTGATGCTGCTTCATTACTACCACAGTCTATTTCTAATGCGCTAGGTTCAAGTATCGAAGATGAACAAGAATTCATCAAAATGATGAAGGAGAAAGGCCAAAAGATCAAGAAATCGGATAATAATATCAACGTGGAGTTTTTGGAGTCTCTCAAAATGAAAGAAATTGCTATTCATGAAATAGTCTATGTTATGGGTGCCTTATTACAGACAGAGGACAAGATTATCGCTGAGAAATTGATCGAGAGATTGGAACTTTCTTCAAAGGGTATCATTGAAAAGGCCAGGTACACACACGGTTTCACATCGTTCGGGAGACTTCTCAGATTTACATACGATGACTCTGATAAAAGTCACTTCCCAGTCGACGATGAAATGGTGCTACGTTTACTGGAAATCATGAAAAGTTGGACTGTATCGAAGGATTTCTTGCGAAAGGTTCACATCATACCAGTAGTGGAAGAACTAGAGCGCCGTACGTCGTCTAATGAAATCAAAGAAAAGTGCAAAAAAATGATGGAAACATGGTCAGATTTTAAAGAAACGAAAAAAATTGCTAAAAGAACCATTGCAAGAGAAACAGTGAATTTTGATACAAGAAGACGTGCCAGACAACAAGACTCAAGTTCAGAGGCCGCAGAGAAGGACGAGAAATGGAGAAATCCTAACTGGAAGCATGGCTGGTACGCAACAAAGTCACCTGATGGAGAAGTATACTACTATGATATTCAAACTCAAGAATCAAGTTGGGATGAGCCCGTTCGTGAAGACTCTTCAGAGAAACGCCAAAAGATGTTACAGAAGATGAAATATCAAAAAGAAATGATGAAAAGACAGAAACAAGAGGAAGAAAGAACAAAATTTCTTGAGAAAAAGAAAGAGACCGCTGAATTGCAACAGATTATTGAGGACGCAAAGAGAGTCGAACGCGAGAAATTAGACAAGTTAAGACAAGAAGAGATACTAGCGGAAGAGAAGAGACGTAAGAAAGAAGAGTATAAGCTGAAAAGACTTTCCAAGGGTGAATCTTCATACAGTGAAGAGGATTTCAAGAAGAGATGGTCTCATCTTTTCGCACAACAAGTTCCAAACATGCTAAAAAAGTATCGTGATGAAATTGGTATCGATAACGTCAAGAACTGTGCAAGGGACATCTCGAAGACATTGATCGATAAGGAGTATAAGAAGGACCCCACAAAAAAGCCACTGAAGGAGATGGATAACGATAAGAAGAAAAAAGTTAAAATATTCGTGGATTCATATATGCAGAAGTTCCTGGAGAAGTATCGTGCGAAGCAAAAGAGAAAAATTGATGGTGATAATGGATCAAGAAAAAGAGTGCATAATTAGACAGAAAAAAGAGGAAATATTTGACATTGTATTATAAGGAAAAAAGCGTGTTTCAAGCACTTAATGCGATTCAGTTATCCATACGTATAGATGTAATTTTGGTAATTGATGCCGGAGTAATTGTGCTATCCCGATTAGGAAATTCTGCGAAATTGTGCCAAATTTGATACACAAATAGAGAAACATAGTATATAAAAGGGCACTTAGAAGAATAGTTCGTGAAGAGTGGATCCATTCATGATACTAGAAGCTCATATTAACAATAATGAATGTCCTCTTTGACAAACTTGGCGAGAATGATGTCCTTCCTCAGGATGTAGAGGAAGGCCCAAAGGATCTTTTCTGCTACTGCAATAGATGCTGCTATAAAAGATTGAAAACTGACAGTGTGAAAAATGTGAGTACTACGTGTTGTAATTCAGATACACCTACTGACAAGCCAGAATTTCTTCTACGGTCTCTTCCTGCCGTTGCTATGGATATACAATTTGTTTCTTTACTTCGCAGCACAGAAATTAGATTCACAATACAAGTTCAGTGAAACCATTGAATGGCATTATAAAGATGAAATCAAGCTCACTACCTCTTTGGAGGATGACTCGATTGTTTCATGTATGATTAGAGAACATGAGAAGACCGATAAACAATTTGATCAGTTCTGCGGATGGAGTGCACTTGGGATGCTTCTAGAAGGAGTGATCGTTGTGCTGTGGGTGTTGTTATACATGAGCTAGACTCTAAAGTGTCATATTTATAATATATGTCATACATGATACTGATTTGCAACTGTACTGGTTTTCGGATTTCGTCCCCTTTAGCACTAGGCTGTTGTCAATGTACCTTTCTGTTTAGCTTTTTATGTCAAATCCTGCACAACCGTTGGCCTCTCCTATTCTTAATCGAACAGGGTGCACAAGATGGCTTCCAAACTTAGTAATGATGGGTAATTATTCCATAATGATACGGAAAATAAGAATAGTCTAATATTGTCTGATTTCTGTCCCTCAGTAAGCCTTCATCTGTACCTGATCAAGAGCGCCGTTTTCGGGGCTTTGACCTTTCAACTGCGCCTCGGAACAGGTCCCTTATAAAAGGTGCAACAAATTTCCTCTAAAACAACCACTTTTCTACAGAGGCTACCTAAGATAGGGCTCATAGACAAGATAGAGAAAATGAAGTATACAACACTTATATCATCACTGGCCCTGGCATACCAGATATACGCTTCACAGCCCTCATTATATGACCAATATGGTGTTCTGGAATTTGCGAACTTTGGTTTTGAAGGGTACTACAAGCATGTCAAGACGTTGGACACATCAAGTAGCTGTAACTGTGAGCTCGCCGATAACAACAAGAGAACTCTATTCGAGGGTTCAAATTCTCCATTAAACGGAGAAGTTTCTGTTCATTTCAGGGGTCCTCTCTCGTTGAAACAATTTGGCTATTACGTCTCTGAGAATTTTACAACTGGCGATAGTTCCTCAAAAGATTGGACGAGATCCGCTTACTATAATGGTTCTTCATCAACTGCTGATAACGTCACATTCATCACTGCTGCTGGTGATAGCTCTTCATGCTTGGGTAAAGCCCTTACATATGCAGACTCTGACGGTGTCAGTAAGGCAAGCTCTAACACGGTATTGGCTAAAGATACTTTGATCACATCCGATGAGGAGTTCATTTTCTTCTCCAACATCTCCTGTGGCAGTTCCGGGTTTGGCAAGGACTGCGGTGTCTACAGAAGTGGCATTCCAGCCTATCACGGATACGACGGTACCACTAAGATGTTCCTCTTTGAATTCACTATGCCGCAGGAGACCCAGAAGAATGACACTTCTTTCGAGTTCTACGATATGCCAGCCATCTGGTTATTGAATGCTCATATTCCAAGAACTTCTCAATATCCAACCAATGAAAACTGTTCATGTTGGGCTACTGGCTGTGGTGAGTTTGATATCTTTGAAGTGATGAACGGTACTGAATCTCAGCACTTGTACTCCACCATTCATGACTACCAAGGCACTGGTGATATTGGTACTGGTATTCAAGCCCAAGGATGGATCCAAAGACAATTGAACTCTACAATGCTCGGTGGTGTCGTTTTCGACACTGAGGGGACTGTGTCTGTATTCTTATCCAACAGTACATCTTTGGGTTCTACAATCAGTGCGTCTAATGTTAATTCATGGATATCCAAGGCCTCTTCTACTGAGAATGAAATTACAAAGTCACTTCCAAGTGCTACAAATACAGGTTCTGGCAAGGTGAGCGCTGCTGCTCCTTCATTGCTTCTTGCCCTGGATATGAGAATTGTGTATCTGGCTGTTGGTATCGTCGCATTCATGTCTCTTGCTTAAATTTCTATATAATTAAGGTTGTGCTATAAGACCTGTAGTGCGCCTGTTCTAAATCTCATTTCTTTCATTGGAAATTCCGCTTTTTGTGTCAGATCCGCCCAAAGCGAATTCAAAGTTTCGCGCAAGAAACTTAAGCCGCGAACAGAGAGACCATGCGCCTAAATTGAACAGAAACACAGGAATAGCAGAAGAACAGACAATGTCCCTCTTACAGCTCGTCAGCGACTTGGACTCGTTTCCATACTACAAGGTGCCCGAGGAGCTCTTCTCTTTTTACTCACACGACAAGAAACAAATCATTGGATATATCACCCCGTTCATAGCATCGTTCCTTAAGGAGTTCCCGCATGTGTTTGATATCGTCGACAAGGTGATAACTATCCACCCATTGCTAACAACCATTGAACTAAGAAATGAAGCTTTGAACTCAGTGGCTGCTGAATTGAAGAATTTGGACAAGATCGAGTCCCTACGAGGTTGGAGAGATGAGCTCTATACAATCTACTATCCATCACATGAGCCATATATGATGCTAGAAAGAGCCTTTTGTCCTTTGGTAGGTGTTGTGATGTACGGTATACATGTTAATGGTTATATTCCTCCAGAGATCTCCAAGAGCGGACAATACGAGTTCTGGGTTCCGAGAAGATCACTTTCAAAGCCAACTTTTCCAGGGATGCTGGATAACACTATAGCTGGTGGGTTAGGGTATCCACATGGTGTGATGGAGACAGTGGTGAAAGAGAGCTATGAGGAAGCTGGGATATCCAGGGAATATATTGAGAAGAACATCACATCTGCCGGAACAGTTTCATATTACTACTGCGTTACGCCAGGAAAATATGACGAAGATGACTGTTTCGTACAACCCGAACTTCAATATATCTATGACCTGAATTTTGACAACGAAACCATTCCCAAACCTGTGGATATGGAAGCTGAACAGTTCTTCTTGATGACATTAGATGAGGCATTGACCGAATTGCGCAAAGGGAAGTTTAAGCCAAATTGTGCTGTTGTGTTCATTGACTTCTTAGTTAGAAAGGGTGTCATTACGGCTGAGAACGAGATTGACTACATCCAGATTGTGGAGAGATATCACCGTAAATTACCTTTCCCCCTGAAATGACGATGTGCCTCTGGAGGGTAAGATAAATGTGGTTGACAAAATATACATCATACAGGAATTAAATTGCACATCTGATGTACAGTTCACTTCTTCCGCTTGCGACATTGAAGATAAATCTAGAAGAGTCCTAACAAGGTTTCCATATGTTTAGCCACCGAGTTGAGACTCTCTATAGTTTTTGAGCAGACATGATGCCACGAAACGAGACAGAAATGGGGTATCTTTTTTGAATTCCGATTCCTTGAAGCTCAAGATTTTAAATTCAGAGTTTCCAGGTTCCAGAACTTGATTTGTAGTAGGGTGTCATCGTTCTATATATCGCCATGTTCCAGCAAGTTTAATGCCTATGCTTTTCTCAGGACTGCAAGAAAGTGCGGGTATGTGCCCCAATCAACCTGTATATCACAGTCAAACAAACACAAAGGAAATGAACACCCCGTACAACAGCTCTACGACATTACCCACAGGTTATAGCGTCACGCTGCATAGATGAATATTCTCTATAGATCAGTCTAGATCATATTCCAATGTGCGTAATATATCCAATCTCCTCCTTTTCGATCAGCTTTTTACTTTCATTTTGATGTAACCAATGGGTTACCCGATTTGGACACCAATGGGGACATCCTAAACCGTTCTGCCTCACCTCAAGCTAGATAAATAAGAGATGATGGATGTTCCTATCTGTTTCACCTTCTTACCTTTGAACTTCTCGAAATTATTCAGACAATGGGATACCAGGCTGCCCTTATAGCGCTTTCGGCATTGGCTGTCCTCTTGCTGATCCCGCCGTTCATATGGCATATCAAGACTCTGAACATCCCGCTCATCACCCTTATCTGCTGGTTATTACTCATGGACTTGAAGATCTTTGTGGATGCTATAATATGGGGTGTATCGGACTTCATGACACGGTACGATGGTGTTGGATACTGCGATGTGATGGTGAAATTGCAGGTTGGTGCCAATGTTGGTATCAGTTCCAGCGTTGCAGGTGTGATGTATAACTTGTACAAGATCCTGAAAGCTGATAGCGCTATACCCGCACCGCGAAGCTTCAAGAAGGTGGCTACTGATCTCTCGATCTCGCTGTTGACACCTGTGGTTGTTATGGCTTTGAACTATTTGGTCCAGACAAGGAGGTACTATATTTTGCAGTATTCTGGTTGTCAGAACGTCACATCTTTGACGTGGGTCACTGTTGTTGTATACTCTATGTGGATGGTTATTTGGTCCTTGGTTGGTGTGGTCTTTGCCGTAATGATAATCATTATCTTCTTCAGAAAGAGAAAAGACGTTAGCGATATCTTGAAATGTACCAATTCTGGACTTAACATGGTGAGATTCGCCAAATTGCTTTCATTCTGCTGTGTGATCATCCTTGTCATGTTCCCTTTGTCGATGTATATCTTCACAGACGGTATCGGTCATGTTCAACAGGATTATAGCTTCTCCTTGACACATTCACCAGCAGTTTGGAACTTGATCTCATTCGTCCCATTGTCGCAACCATATTATATCACATGGATCTATTTGGCACTATCCTATGTTGTGTTTATATTCTTTGGCCTGGGTTCAGATGCCATTGAAATGTACCTGGAGATCTTGTCTAAGGTTGGGTTGGCGCCTTTCGTTGAGTGGATCAAGAAGAGAAGGACTCAGAGAAAGATTAATAAGGCTGACAAGTTGGTCAATGGAGTGTTGAATGTGATCCACTTGGGCTCACCATCGTCAAATGGCACAGCCTTTGACCTTGAGATGCAGAAAATAATGGATGACGATGGCAAATCCCCTGCTTCTACCAATGTGAGCAATGTGTTCGCAGACAAGAATGCAATTAACGAACAACATTTTAAGTATCTGAGCGGTTTGAATGAAAGCATGTTTGAGGATTTGGATGATGAAGATATCAGATACTTGAACATGCTGTACGATGATGAAAAACAGGTGCACTCGTATTCCTGTCAGATGGATCTCCATGATCATTCACCAACATTAGCTTCCTATTCACCTGGCATTGAAGATAGCGCTGAGAGTGAGATAGGGTACTCTTATGTTGTTAAGCAGAAAAATGCTTTATAAGTCTAATGAATAACTGTTATGGAGTTTAAATTACTGTGTAGACGAGAAACTAGTTCTGGAATGGCATGGCGCAGGTGGCATGAGCCAACTGCGAAAAGTCGTCCCCATTGATTTTGCAAATAGGCAATACGGGAGTTCTTTATCCTTGTAAGCCAATTGTTACAGTAGCGCTACAGAAGCCTAGAAGGCAGTTCATATGATCTCACGGTCGGAATCAAGATTAATTGGGGTATAAAAAGTATACTTATATCGGGGAAAAAAAAAACAGCAAATGTAGAAATAGAACGTTCCTTCACAAATCCAGATCCGGTTTGCTCATTGAGCATCATCCTCGGTGTACTTATCTTCTTCCGCAGTCTCAGATCTAGGGTTGGACAAGATATCAACCTTTTCTTATAAATGTGTTAGTAGGAGACAATGGGCAAAAAGGAGGGTACTCACGTTGAATCAAGGACGTAGATGAGGCTCTTGAACCATCCTCTCTCTCGTACGTCTCTTGGACAAGACCGCAGTCGACGTGGATCATGGTACTGTTTTACGAATGTTAATATATCAATCGACAGGCAGCGACGTTGAATTATACTTACCCCTTCTTCACATATTTAACCATGAAATCAACTTGCTTTGGGTTGAAAGCAACAACTTGGAACCAGTGCGGAGGGTAATCTCTGTTGTTCTGGACGGCAATGCTGTACTTAGCGTATCTTGTGCCACTAGCTGAAACAACCTCTTCAATATCAGCACCGACACGTCCCAAAATTTGGGCTCTAGCAAAGTAATTACGGGCACCAGAGGAGGTAAAGGAACGCTTGGAGATCTGTGCAGCTGTCTTGAACATAGTTTGGTTGCTGTTTTTTAAGAAGAAACAGGGACAGAGGAAGCAGAATTCATCCGTTCTAATAAACGTTTACGCGTCTCGCGTTGCTCGGCCAGCCCCGCGCAGAAATGTGAGAAATCACAAAATAAAACTGATGAAAACGTCCAAATACAGTAATATTCCAAAACAGTATTCACCAGTCTCCTATGAGCCTTTCTAGCCTCTTGAGTCTCTGTAGTCTTCACAGTATGAGTCCCTGCAGTCCTTTTGGAAGCAACAAAGCGGCCTTGCCTGGTCACTGCAGTTACGTGATAAGCACACACTTAGAGACAATAATTAATCTCCTTCTTCCGATCACCATTAATTTGCTCTGTCTTTCTCTCTCTGTGTCTCTCCCATTACAAAGCGTTTCTTTTTCTTACGCTGTTTGCCATTTCGAGATATATCTGTTCCTTAAGCTTGTCCATCTTTCTAAAGAAGAGATCAACAAGACCACAAGTTGTGCCCCCCCTCCTCTTGTGCCTTATCAGACGAGAAGTCAGTTGCCACATTTTGGAAATTCATAACAGTAACAAGCAATGAACCAGAACGCGACTGTTCCGCCAATCACAAGAACCGCTAGTTTTACAAACGTTGTTAACTCTGTTGAATCCAGCCAGAGATACGATGAGTTGAGCTCATCTGGCGTCGAAAGTGATTGGATCCTATTCTCACCGCTTGAAGAGGATGAAGAAGAAAAACACCGCCATGGGGCGGATGTCTTATCGAGTAGTAACGCAGATGTTGAAGATGATGAAAGCGAGGATGACTCCTTGATTGACACCTTAGGCTCCGCTAATCCTTCGTTAAACTTGAATTTGCCTTCCCTGGCGGGTACCTTGGAAGATGATATCGAGGATGAATATATTACCAACAGGATCGAGCACTGGCGTAAACAACAGGCGAGGGAGTTGATCAGTACTTTACACAGAACTTCTGATACTTCTGAATTACTGGCCTCTTGGGGTGTTGATGACAGATTGATGGTCGAACCGGATTATATGGAACAAGAGAAGGAGGAGCAGGATAGCAAAACAATCAAGAGATATTACGGTGATGATATAATGCAACACTACACCAGTTGGGAAGTCAATCAGATCAAGAAAGTGGCGCGTCAGCTCTCATCTTCCCTCGTGAGAGATCCTCCACCTGCACCACTCTCAATGACTGATACCATCAGACGTTTAAGATCCCATAGAGCATCTCTATTGCTGAACCTGTCGAGATCCGCTAATAGATACTTCACTCAATACTCTGCAAACCAGCCTTTCTGGAAACAGGACTTGAGCTCGGCACACTCCTCTCTGTCTCTATCTACAAACTCCATTATGTTTGGGAACCTCAGCTTAGGTGCATGACACATAGCTTCCTACGAATATATCAATGTCCTTACTTAAATGATAACATGTCCATATAGTAGTTCATATATTCTTCCATTTTATATAGTACAAAACAAAAATCTAGCTTCATTGTTCTCGTCATGGCTTCTTTCATTGAGCAAGACCACTATAGTTACCAGCAACCAAAGTCTTGAAACATGGGACCGGCGTCCATTCATCCTGTGAAAATGGATCTTCCTCGTCGTAGCTATGAGAGTGAAGTGAAATACTGGAGATTACAGCTTCGGCGCTAGTTGGTTCATTCACAGAGAATTTCACAACAACACCATTCTCAGACTCTGCAGCTTGAGCATCGGTGATAAATCTGGCAACAAGTTTCTGATCGGTAGATTGACCCAGTTTAACAGGCTCTCTGAACTTCCAAGAGACCCTGGACTTATCTTTATTGAACGTACCTTGTGGCTTGGACAACGCACTCTTGGAAGTGCCTTTGATAGCGACAGATACAACAAAATCGTTCAGCTCAATGAATTGACCTTCTTTCAACAATGAGGCAACATGTGGAGCCAACTTAATCGTAAGCATCACACTGGCCTGATGTGGCTCAAATCTCCACACAGGGAGAACAGTAACTGGTGCCTTAATATCTCTAATAGAGTATTTTAACCCTCCTAAAGTACGCCCCAAAATCGCACTAGGAACCACTTCAAACTCATTGGAGTCGATCTGCTTGACGAACTGAGAATTTGGAATGATCTTACCAAATGATTCAGCACCTTGAATCTTGACATTGGTTCTAGCTGGAAATTCAGTACCGTTATCATGATAGTTAAAGGCAACTTCGCCAATGATTTGAGATGAAACCTGCCCACCATCTCTGAACTTAGCATTGATTACTTCAACGACGCTGGCATTCAATCCCGGTGCAGCCATCTCGGGGTGCTGGAATAAACCAGCAGCATTAGTAGACAAAGATGAACCCGTAGCCTGTGGATGCAATTGCTGAGCACTGGCAAAGCTGTTGAAGCTGGAAAGTCTCTTGCTTTGATGGTTCTCCAAATCAGCAGAATTCAAATTGCTAAATAGACCAGACCGGATGTCGCGTCTCGTAGCGGATGCACTGATTGGAGGCTCTGGAAGAGAGCCATGAGGCGTTTGATGGGTGTTATCAAAATTGTACGCCGCATCCTCACGAATGTTTGTCAAGTTTTGAGAGCCGAACTGGCCAGCTTTTCTAGAAGGTGGTGGTGGGGGGGCGCGATGTTGGTCCAAGGAGCCCAAGGTCTCTTGCTGTAGAGGAGAGTCTACTGGCGTCTCGTTCAGATGAGATGAAGAGTCTGAAAACGAAGCAGAAGAAGATTGAACATTGAAAATCTGAGAGGAAGAGTTACCTCTGGAGACCGGTTTCAATGGTTCTTGGTTCAAAGACATTGGAATATCCACAGCAGGAGCCTTTGGGACTGGAACAGGAGCATTCTGTTGAGCCAGTGGTGAATTCTCCTTCAAAGCCGGTGTAGAGATCTTATTTTCCAAAGTCAATTTAGAAGAAGAATTGTTGAAGTGCGACCCTGATGTTTGAGTTCTCAATGGATCAGACAGGAATGAAGAGGCTCTGCTATCCCTTCTAGCTGACACTCTAACACTTTCATTGAGAGATGAGGTCTCCGATTCCGGAAGAGTATCTCCAATCTTCAAGCTCTTGTCTTTCTTGTTCTTCTTACCAAATATGGAACCCACTTTCGATCTCAGCTTGGTTCTGCGTTTACCCTTTTCCGCATCCACATTACTCAAAGAAGCACCACCAGCAGTGCTGGCAGTGGCAATAGATGCTGTGCGAAGGTTTTGACGATGGCTAGGAGATGGCAATCCAACGTGTGGCAGAGTTGCCTTTTGAACCACTCTTGGAGACTCAGCAGCTTCTCTAGCTGCCTTTGGCACGTATTGAGTCTCACTGGACACTTTAGCAAATCTGTTGATCTCAATTTCAGGATCAAAGTTCAAGATAGTCTCCAAGGTCTTCTCGTTGCTAGTCGATATCTTGTTCAGGGCATCCGAGTAGGCTGTGATGAATCTTAACAGACTGTCTCTTAGGAAGTTGAGTCTGCTAACGTCTGTGTTCTCAAATACTTCAAACACATAAGGAGCACGAACGTTCCAAATCTCGTTGGCCTTATTGAGCTGATCTTCGTACTTTGTAAGCTTTTCTTGATGCTTTGATGGGTTCTCGCTGTACTTATCAACCTTTTCTTGACTCAGCTCGATGTTTTGCGCGACTTCTTTCAATTTTGCATGCATATTTCTCATCTCACTCCATTGTGGGTTCTTAGTGGTGAACGAATTCAGAGGGTTAATAACCTCACTTTCAACAACCTGTTTCAGGGAGTTGTTGGCTGCTATTTCATCTTTGATCTCACTGATGATCTTACTCCAAATCTCTGAGAGATTGCCAATCGCATCAACGTTGTAATATTTCAGTTCTTCGCGAGACAGGACATTGTGCTCGATAATACCTCGTTCGATGTTTCTGTTGAGATCCTGTGAGTCCTTCACCAAGTTTGTAAGCTCACTTAAATAATGTGACTTAATCTGGTAGTATTTCCTGAAGAAATTAGAAAATTCATCGTTCAGGAGTTTAGCTTGACTGAGTCTTACTCTCACTATCTCTGTAGCATCAATTGGCTTCTGAGAGACCAAGATTGAGGACGCATACTGCGTTCTTTCGAGTTGTGAGTCCATTGGCTGTTTCGCAGTGACAGATTAAACCTATCAGAGAAAAAGAATGCTGAGAATCAAGTTCAGAAAAGTTAGAGATTTCCTCAGTATTCTTTAAGAATCCTTTCCGCAGACAACTGGGTGTTAGAACGTTTCGATCGTTTGTGTCTCGATAGGTTTTTAGCCGCCTTTTTAGGGGATTTCGGACAACCTTGCCAACCGGCCAGCCTCTGTGGGCCGAACCGTACTTTAACCCGTTCTAGGAAATCAACAAACCTGCATCAAATGAAGGTCTACAACTGCTCTGTCTCTTTATTGTCCTATCATAAAATCTTAGTAACTGCCAAAACTTTCTAATTAATTTGCACAGTCATGGGTATCAAAAAATCATTAAGTATAAATAATTGTTATTGTGAGAAAAAAAGACAAATAACATCACCATTCATCCTGGTCCATTATGTCACTTGGAATGGTGGTCACTAAAGGAACAGCACCTAGGTTCAAACATCTAACTTCATTGCTCATCAATGACTCTTCATCTATATCTGGCTGAGGACCATATTCACCTTCATAGATCACAGCACCGGCTTTTCTTCTAACTTCGACAAATTGTGCCTCCAGGGTGTTACAAATATCTGCAGCGGTTGGTCTTTGATGGGGAGCAGGATTGATCATCCTCTGCACAACTTTATCAAGAGCGCACTTACCATCAACCAAAAACTTCGGAGTCCACGATGGTAGTTTCTTATAATTGTCACCAACAGAGGAGTAGGAGGAACCAGTGATAGTTGTAATGTTCAATGGTGATGAATATGTAGAAATTCTGGAAGTCATAGAATCGTTGAACAGATTCATGTTAAGATCACCAGAACTTAATCTTCCAGCCTCCGATAAATCACCAGATCTTAATTTATGCCATTGAATACCGTTTTCTGGCAGTACTATGTTCGCCGCAATTTCAACCATTATCAACCCGAACGAAAAGATATCAGCAGGTTTGTCATACCTCGACTGATGTATAATTTCTGGAGCAATATATTCTCTATCGCCTTCTCTTTCGAAGCCCTCGGTCACTGGATACTTTGCAGCCATACCGAAATCACCAATCTTTAAGGAACCTTCGAACGTGATAAATATGTTTGCAGGTTTCAAATCGAGATGCATGATATTGCACGAATGGATATATTTTAGCCCCATTGCAATCTCCACCATAATCTTCCAAATTCTCCATTCATCAATTTTGGACAGCTTACCACTATCAGCCAAAAACTTATCCAATGGTCCATTCTCACATAGTTCCATCATAATATACAGATGGTCGTTCTGTTCCCAGTCATTAATGAAGTTGATGACATATTCTTTTCCCTCATCATCCTTCGGTTCATTCTCTTGGAGTGTCTTCAGTAATTCAACCTCTTCAAAGATTCTCTTACGGCGCTTTGGTCCCAAGAATGGTGTCTTTATGCGCTTCACTGCATACTTGACACTTTGGAATGTGATCTCAAAAACATTGGAAAATTCACCTTGGCCCACAAGTTGAACATTATCAAATTTGGAGGTCAAGTGATCATCAACAGAGGAAGTCGTGGAGAACGTTGAAGCATTACCTGCAAGACTTGAGATATTGGACACATCACCGGTAGTATCAATAGAAATATCATTTGGAGTTCTTGGTGTACTGGATTCATCATCATTATTGAACTCATAGGTATTAAGCTTCAAATTTTTCATCAATACTCTCTTTGCATCCCTGAGACGTGTTGGTGTAGCTGGGTCATATTCATCATGAGAGTTCTCTTCGAAGATTGATTCTATGCTATCATCAAAATCGGTAGAAAACTTCCAAATACAGTCCCTCAATCCACTTGTATTTAGCGCCCTTGCAGATCTTGGAAGATTTGCACCGCTGTGAGATGGTGAATGTTCATAAGTGGAGTCATGCATCGATTCGTCATCATGATGCTTTGGGGTAGAGTTGTCATTAATAGGGGAGCTCGCAGTAATCACATTGGCAAGATTTGAAGATGGGAATGTCTGTTTTTGAGACGCGGGTAGGTTCAATTGGATTGGCTTTTTACATGGTGTCTCTGGTGGATGGAAAGATTCTAATGGTGCTCTGTTCTTCTTACTCAGTAGTCCAGATGACATGAATGCTGTTTGCAGAGGTTTTACGAACTTATAAGAATTTGGAGTAATGAAATCACCTTCTTTGTCATTTTCTGACGGTTTTGGACCGGAGAGATTCTTGGTTGTAGTTTTGTCCAATTTGAGTTTCTGTCGAGCAGGTCTTGAAGGGGAGTTTGTGGGTGAATCCAAAATGTTTTCTTTATTGTTCGGAAAGTGCATTGATGGGTTGGGTAGAGGATGAATGCCTCCTGAATCGGTGTTAACCTTGTCAAGAGAGACCATTTTTCTCAGCTTATTCAGTTTCATTTGGATAGATGTGCGATTGGTCTCCAATGATGTGATGTTTTTCGTTGATGAGAATAACAGTGGCTTCTGGCTATCGCTAATGAATGGCGATAGACTTGTGCTGCTATTACTAGCTGGCCTTTTCAGTTGGTTCTTGGGTATCGTTGGGGTTGCAGGTTCTCTGAATGGTGACCAATTCTCAACATCCATATTAGTCTCTTCCATCTCCTGGTCGGAGACTTTCTTCTTTAGAAGAGCAAACTTTGGTGAGGAGAACGACTTCGGATTTGGGGAGGAGTCAATAGTCAAGTTCAGTAGGCCAACACTTCTTCGAAGTCCCTGTGAACCTTGAGAAGATGAGACAGAATGATGTTTCGGTGTCACCTGATTATCCTGTACTGTATGGTTATCCTCAAAGGCAGTGTAGACCGAGTTCTTCAACTGTGGCGAGAGCATTGACTCGCTGAGAACCCTCTTCTTGGAACCGGCACTTGAGTCTGACTCGGCCATAGACATCTTTGAATCTTGCGAAGGGCGAGTAATCATCAAGGAAGATGTGTTGGATATGTGTAGATCTCTGTGTTGCGGTATAAGCAGTCAAAAATGATTCCCTTCCAGAGGGTCCTTGTTCTTGTAGCTGGCAGCCCAAAAGTAAACAACGAGAGATGAGATTGGCGGCAAAACAGAATGAGACACGCAGAGGGAGCTTGTTGAAACCCTCCGTACGGCACTATAGAGGTATGCCTGTTCTGGAATCTGGCCGTTGTGAGCGTAGGTTCTTTTCCTTCTCCTTCTCTAATTCTTAAAAGGCAGTTGAAGGACTTCAGACGCCGTTGCCTGGGAGAATTGACCCTTTTTATTTATTTGTTTTGATTTTGGGCCCTTCGCCAAATGGTCTTGTGTGGTTCCAACCGCCTTTACTCACCGGGCCGCCTGCATTCCTGTTTACTTTTCCGTGCATTCTCGTTGGCTTCACACGGCATGGAGAGTTCAACAATGGTATGCTTACGAGAGCACTCGCAATATAATGCCCTCGAATTTTTTTATGAGTACTGTAGTTCTGTTGAGAGTGTAATTCAGGATATTGCTGAGGATAACAACAGTGTAGATGTTTCAATTGTTCTTAACAGAAAAAAGAGTAACGGTTTATTCATCTCAACATTCCTGTCCCAGGCTTTTCGGTTATCTTATATACGTCTAGCTGGCATGTTGTGATGCGATTATGAAGATCTGATATCTGCCATTCATTTAGCTCTTTAGACCTTGGGGATTCTAGACCGGCTAATGGGCCAGTTCAATGCTCAGGATTCCAGAATCCCTAACGGTAGTCCACATATCCGCTACAGCAGCCTAGCCAATCATTCCCGATCCTTCCTATCTCATGCTGCTACATCTTTCCCCCTCCTTCTTAGTCAGTCCCATGACGAAAATGTGTTTGTATGGCTGTACAGATCGGCATTTTAGGACATTCTTGGGTAGAGTCTGGGGGGCCAACGACAGGTCGGGCATGGAGGTCATGCGCAATGCCAATCTCAACAACTTCTTCTGAGGAACTTCTTTTTCAATTCACAGGAGCAGCACTAGTGCAACAAAGACAAAAGCAGTTGATGATTACTCTTCGATCTTTCATACTCCTGTAGACAAATCATCAGTTTTGATATTCCATCTCACTTCCACATTACGTAAATGGGTATTGTAATGCTTGTTGATAAGCGGACATGGTCAAGAGGCCTCAAATCACATTATCACCGCAGTCACATCAAATATATTGACGTATTACTACGTATCTGCGTGCATCGCCTAGGCTTTTAACATAGTCACCAACGAATGTTGGCTTAAGTTATTTATTGGACATGAGATGTGTGTTTTTTTTGCCATACTACTCTGAGCTAATAAGTCATAACTGTATTTCTGCCGTGAATTGAGTACCCTATACGTGTACATATAGGTATACCCATACCCACACGTGCATTTCAGTTCCTTATTCTTTAGTAGGAGAATGTCTTCAACAGCTATGGATATGCGGTGAATATCATGTCCCCGATTAATGAACAGCAACAGATCTGCAAAGCCGTTGGACAACATCCAGGGCCTGGGATCCGTAGACGTTGATCAAAAATAGTGCGCGCACGGTTCACATCTGCTAGATACCAAAATGCATGTGTGTAAGAGAAGATCAAGCCTCATCAGTTCATAAATTTTTACATTTGTGAATGTGCAAATTGTAAAGTTGTTTCTCATCCGTAGTAATCAGCCCCTTCTCTGGAACGAATTATCAGCGGATCAGAACTTGGAATGGGCTTCAATCAATGATATAATTCAAGAAATATGGACGCAGCTTTGCCATGACATCTGAAGATTGGCACCGAGGATGTCCTCCAAACTTAATCCCAGTTGACGTTGGAGTCCTTTATGGTTGTGAGTACAACAAACCTCCCACAAGTTCAAGATCTCTATCAGAAATAGATTCCAATAAGAGTTGTAATCACTGAGTTTCATATACTATCTAGCTTAAAAGTTCTCTTTTTGTCGATTCATCATGTTAGATCTTGAATGATTGGGAAGTGAGTATGTCTCTCAGACCATCCTTCTCCTGAAGGATATGGACTATAGCCAACTGCGCAGAAACAGGTGCGTATTTTCATTTTCTCATGTACTTATTTGACCGTACATGATAGCCCCCACTGCTATCCTGGATCATTACCCAGTGTTTGGCTTCTGTTTGGCTTTCCTGTGGTTCTCCGTAGGTACGGTTATTTGAACCGAAGAAATTTATTTGAAATCTCACAATTTTTAGCGTGACCAAAAGGTTAGGGCTCATCCCATGGTTTGGCCTGCACCGACCAGAACAAGCCAAAAATTCAAGCATGGAGCAAAGTATTTACTATACAATTCCCAATGAGAGATCTAATACCGTCGTTATTACATAATACCGTGTGATAAGCCAACTGGGTGGATGAACTTTAGGTTCCCCCCCCCCAATTCCTAAATAAAGATGCCTACAATTCAAGCATTCGTGCAACATTCATTGTACATGCTTCGTATATTTCGAACAAACTTCAAGTAAATTCCACTTCCTTTTAAATAATCGGCACCAACCAATTCTTGTTTTGAATCATTAAACCAACATTAGTGAAAAGAAAAACGACAGATACCGAAAAAGTGAAATCATTCTCTAATCTATTTTCAGGATACAAAGTGAGAAGAGAGTGTTTTTGTGATGTGTAAAATTGAAATCGAATAGGCGAGAAACCGCTTAGATGTTCAATTTAGTACGTCTCCAGTGTCTTCTCTTGGCGTTGTAACGGATAGTGTTGTTGGTTCTCAATCTGATCCATTGTGGCAATGGACGGTTGGTGTTAGCAGCCTTGGCCAATCTTTGCTTGGTCTTGAAGGATTTTTGAGACTATAGAAAGACGTTAGTAAAGATTTCTCGATCCTTGTACGCAGATGATAGATGGCTGTAGTTTGAGATATTGCTGCTTTCATATAGTAGTCGGATACTCTCTGTTTCTTTCAACATGGGCTATGATAATTGTCTGTCTGTCAGTATCCTAAGCTGATACCATGCATTCTCGCTGACGCTCTCTCATCGAACTTTGACAAACTCCTCAGCGTTCACCTCCTGAGTCATATGATCGACTTTCAGAATAGTTATATCTCATAGCAACAGTTTCTTCCATCAGCTCATACATCACACTGTTTTATGGGCACATACAGGCATTGTTACTTTCTTGCTCTCTATCTGACAACCTCTGTTGTTGAGTTGTGAGAGTTGAACTTTTTCACACAGCTGGCGCATAACCACAAAAACTGTTGCGCAAACCCGAAAATTTGGGGCCTGAGGTCCGCCAAGGCGGACTCTTTACCGGGATGTTAGGATGTCTTGCTGTGTGACTTTTGAAATCCAAAGAGCCAAGGTCGGAGCTGATGAATCAGGTGATAGTCTATAGGGCTTTTGCTGTTGCGCGCCACACCATCACCGTGTTTGGCCCTGGTGGATTTTTCAAAATTTTCCACACAATCAACACAGTACAATCTGTAAAGAAGGGATACACCACAGCCAAAATGACCAGAACCTCTGTCCTCGCTGACGCCTTGAACGCCATCAACAACGCTGAGAAGACCGGTAAGAGACAGGTCATCATTAGACCATCCTCTAAGGTTATCATCAAGTTCTTGCAAGTTATCCAAAAGCACGGTTATATTGGTGAGTTCGAGTACATTGATGACCACAGATCCGGTAAGATTGTTGTCCAACTTAACGGTCGTTTGAACAAGGTCGGTGTCATTTCCCCAAGATTTAACGTTAGAATTGGTGACATTGAGAAGTGGACTGACAACTTGTTGCCAGCCAGACAATTCGGTTACGTTATTTTGACCACCTCTGCTGGTATCATGGACCACGAGGAGGCTAGAAGAAAGCACGTCTCTGGTAAGATCTTGGGTTTCGTTTACTAAACGCTCGGTTTATTAAAGAATAATCAAAAGTGTATTTTAATGACTTCAAGACAATTGTAGAATATAGTGGAGTAGACGTCTGATGGGATATAGGATGATTGCTGGAGCTCTTAAATAGCTGTTCCATTCCACCACATATACACCATCTAGAAGCTAGCACAAACGTATGGATCTCTGATATTAACGAGGTACAATTTAAACTCTCCTCCCCATATCACTGTAACAATAAAGAGCGCTTTTAAGAGTTCTAAAGCCCTAAATTATCAATCACGTGAATTGTCCTAGGGTTCAGAAATATTCGATGAGGTTAAGCAGCCCCGTTTATTGTGTGGCCCTCAAACCGAAAATTTTGTCTGTCCAGCGCTGGAAGCCACGCAAAACTTTTTTCAAGGCCTCACAACACACAACAAGCATCTTCACCAACACAACAGAACACTAAAGATGGCTTCTGGTATGTTTAGAGAACTGGAAGGATTGTGGTTGAATAACACGGAGAGGGGCATAGTGTGTCAAGTAAAGCATGAAATTAAGATCTGTGAAGTGAGCATGTTTTTAGATTGGTTTGATGTTAAAGAGACACACCATGAAGGAACTTCGAAATAACCCTATCATGAAATCAAGAGAATTGCAAGCATCCCTAATAGTCATATTATGCTATGCGGATATGATGACTTGGTATCTAAGGATAATCAGTTTTTCAATTAGCCTTACGCTCCAGAGACCCTCAAAGAAGCTTCCACCGCACTTCCAAGATTGAACCGCATTATACTAACAATTCTTAGCTAACGTTACCCTCGGTCCACAAGTCCGTGACGGCTCCCAAGTCTTTGGTGTTGCCAGAATCTTCGCTTCTTTCAACGATACTTTCGTCCATGTTACCGATTTGTCTGGTAAGGAAACCATTTCCCGTGTTACTGGTGGTATGAAGGTCAAGGCTGATCGTGATGAGTCCTCCCCATACGCTGCTATGTTGGCTGCTCAAGACGTTGCTGCTAAGTGTAAGGAGGTTGGTATCACTGCCGTCCACATCAAGTTGAGAGCCACTGGTGGTACTTCCACTAAGACCCCAGGTCCAGGTGGTCAATCTGCTTTGAGAGCTTTGGCTAGATCCGGTTTGAGAATTGGTAGAATTGAGGATGTCACCCCAATTCCATCCGACTCTACCAGAAGAAAAGGTGGTCGTCGTGGTAGAAGATTGTAATCTGCCCCGTCTACAAGATCAGCTTTTCATGACCACATGCCTCTCTCATCTCCAACCATCATCCCACATCGCAGCTTTTGCGAGTTGCTTCATGGAATATTTTGCGACTTGTTTTATGTAATAAGTTTCTAATTGTACGTTAAAACTTAGGTGTTGATTGTAATTACATGTTCATTGCAGAACTCTTGCATGTACACTGCTTTCTGAATAGTTTTCAACTAGGTTGTGGATTACAGTTAAAGGCTGGAGAAGTTCATTTTCGGAGGAAACGTTCAGGGTTCCAGGAGCATTTTTGTATGAGGTCGTCCGGACTATCAGGAAATGAGAATCAGATAGGCAGCCAATTATATTGCGCAGCGGACCATCAGTATGCTATTATCTTCACAAACTTCAATTGGTCGGTGGGCGCACTGCACACACGATATGGTAATCAAGATTCACAGACACATACTTTTCATAATCATACCGGAACACAGATATGTTCTCCTGGCACGTTTCACAGACACCTCACCAGAGGGCCATGTGCCTAAAAGATCTGCATATCGTTCTGTCGTACTCCCGTCTTATCCAGCAACACAAGGACCATCATCTCGACTAAGTGGTCCCTCTAATTGCCATTGATATGGGCAATCCTAATCTCTCAATTGTACACTATGTTATTTGCAAATATCTTTTTGCGCTGTTCATTATTGATCAAGACTTCTTTACCTAACCGCTTCTCGGCAACAGCCCCTGCATGGTTGTTTCCAACGACTGAACACAAAAACGCAAAACATAAGATGGGCCACGTTCCCCCCTCCCCTAAACAAGCAAATGAAGTCCATCTTAATCCTTGACGCCTATATAATGGGATTGATGCCTTGTTTGAAATGAAGAGCAAAAAAAGAAGCGCATAATCAAAGATGAGACTTTTCGCTCTTGCATCACTCCTTGGGCTGACATCTGCCATCCCTGCTGACTTGAACAGCTTATTATCCAACAACTGGCCTGCTAATTCACAGTCTCCAGATGACAGTGTAATTGTTGCCCAAACTTTGCAATCTTTGAGAACATTGTACTCCAACTCTACCATTTTAAATAGCTGTCAAAAGTGTAAGGCTACTTTGGAGATCGGCAAGGCCATTGCATTGACCAAACCGGACTTGGTCCCAGAAATCTTTATTCAATGGTGCACTGAGAATAATTTGGCTTCGGCTAAAAACTGTAAGACTTACTATAGCAGAAATACCGTCAAATCATCCAGAACTGGTACCGATTTTACCAACTTGTTACAATTGATGGATCCATGGTCTTTGGATGGTGATTACTTGTGTTACTACAAAATGAACCAATGTGACCTCCCTGCATTGCCAAAGATTGATCTCTCCAGTTGGTGGCCAGAGAAAAATGAGTCCGCTAAGGTCGCCCCTACTCCAGGTAATGAGACTTTCAATGTCTTGCACGTCTCTGACTTTCACATCGAATTGGACTATGCTTTGGGTTCTGAAGGTAACTGTACTACAAACGGTATGTGTTGTACAACACACACGTTCAATTACAACTCTAAGCCTGTTTCGATTAACAACTCTGATCTCAAATTCTTTGACTCTTATTACGATGAAGACCGTCAGTTTCAACGCGGTGATGATGTCACCTCAGAAGTTTACAACTCAAGTGTCTGGGTCCCTGCACAGGAGTTTGGTAACTACAAGTGTGATTCACCAGAGTTGTTGATCAACTCTTCCTTGAAGTCTATCGTTGACTACCAAGAGGAGAAGAAAATTGATTTCGACTTTGTCATATTCACTGGTGATATGGTTGACCATGATGAGTTGGAACATACGGATTATAACATAACCATTGAGTCACAAGAGCATATTGTTAGAGACATGAAGAAGTACTTTAACAATACTCCTGTTTATTCTGTCTTGGGCAATCATGACACCTTCCCATACGGTCAACTTGCTTCCAAGGCCTCTGGTCATGAGAACCTATATAACTGGAACGATGAGCTCAACGCTGATTTGTGGGTTGGCGCTGGTTGGATCCCATTTAAGGACTACAATAATATCAAGAAACATTACTCTGGTTTCTCTATTGAGACTCAACGTGGTTTGAAAGTCATTGCTATCAACTCTAATACTTACTACCAAAAGAATTACTACTCTTACTGGAACATGACTGAGGATTATGACCAGTTCGGTACTTTGAAGTTCGTTGTTGACGAATTGCTTGAATCGGAGCGCAAGGGTCAAAGAGTTTGGTTGATGGCTCATATCCCATTTGTTGATTATGACACATTGCCGATCCAGGCTGAAATCTACAAACAAATTGTAACTAGATTCTCACCAAGCACCATTGCTGGTATCTTCTTTGGTCACACCCACCAAGACCAATTCACTGTCTTATATGCTAACGACAACAAGACCATCAATAACGCCATAATGAACACCTGGATCAGTCAATCTGTTACCCCATTGTCCAACTACAATCCAGGATGGAGATACTATGAGGTCGATACCAAGACTTTTTCCATCATGAACTCCTACAACTTCTATACCAAGTTGAACGAGACATTCAGCGACGACGGTGCGGAACCAGCGTGGGAGTTCGAGTACTCTGCTAGAGAATCCTATGACCCTAAGGGTAAATGGCCAAAGAATGCTCCATTGAATGCTACTTTTTGGGCTACCGTTGCTGAAGGCATCAAGAGTGAAGAGAAGACCGCTCAGCTTTACAATGACTACGCTTATAGACTGTCTCCTTTTGTGCCGCAGTGTTCTAAGGGTAAATGTGACGATCTATACTGTTACGTGTCCTCTTTCAACATTAATGATTACAATAACTGTACCAAAGATGGATTGATCAATTATTGAAGATTATTTTGTACTTCTTTCAACGTTACAGGTGCTTTCTTTGTTCTGGGTGCCTTATTTTAAAAAAAAAATTAGAATTCTATATTATACTCAGTTGCTAATAATTGAATTATACCCCTAGTTCGTGTGTTCATGATTCATGCTTGAACTCTGTAGAGAGATACGCATACTGTCATGTCGATAAGATAAGAAAGATCAATCCTCGGTAGCTTTGACTCTGAACGGGCACTGTGCACATTATAATTTTGAGTGACATTTTCCGGGGTTGTACACCTCACCGTGAAGAATAAATGCGGGAAGTCAATTTGGGGTTTTTTTTCCACCTTTGAGGGCTCAGATGTCCTCCTAGATGGCAGTTTCCTCAACTTGCTGATAAGAAAATTGAACCCATATTCTAAAAGCACCAACTACCAGTATAAGTCTACAGTAGAATACAGTTGCTACAGGCACTATGGAAATATGGTCTGATTCAGACCGACTGTTTTAGATCTCAGAACATATAAAATTTCCAGGAGGGAGCAAGAAGTCCACTAACATCAATCACTAGAATTTCCTATTTGGGTAAACCTGTCCGAAACCTCTTTCAGACAGAAAAAAGAAACCAATCATCGCATTATCAGCAATGAGGGAGTTCTTTACCCAAACAGTGTACAATATGTGGGTCGGTGGTGTATCTCATCTTCTGAATAAGGTCTATATAAGTATGGTGTAGCCAAGAGACTATTAAAAAAGTGGGTTAGTGGAAGCACTAATAAATGATGGATCCGGTGATTATCATACTTCTCGCTGCCCTAATTGGTCTTGCATGTTATAGGCCATTGTCTAAGCTCCTCACTTCTCATCCAAAGAAGACAGATGCAAAAACTGCACCAATCGCTGCTCCAAAGAAGGAGAAATTGTACAATGAGGGTGAGATTCCGCAACCTACGCCTCTTTACATCACTCCTGAACAGGTCAAGAATTATGACGACAGACCATGGAGACCATTCAGATGGCCATATCATCAAACTATGTCTATCTTCAAGCTTGATATCAACCACTGGTTAGATATGGATAAATACTACTGGCATTACATCCAGGAGAAAGAGCGTATCTATCATCAATACGGCAAGGAGAACATTGACTGGTTGCCAGAGTCTGATGCCTCCTGTCTTGAACTCATGGAGATTGTCAGAGACCATATGCTTAAGAGGTATCCATTGTTATTCACTTCTCAGGATGGTGGTGTTCACGTGAAGAATGAACTGACTGGTGAACTTTTGGACTTCACCATGCCGTTGAAAGATCATCCTCTGATCTATGTCACCAAAATGGCTAAGGAGGACTTTTATGTTGTTCAAAAACGTGAAGACGGTCATCACTATCTTGTGGCTGCAGCTGTCCCATTTCCAGGTGGCTCTTTTGGGATTGATCATAAGATCGGAAAGAATTTAGACTTCATCCATACTGAAGTTCCATACTATGAGTCCAAGCTGAAGAAGTCTATGGAAAGATGGTTTTCTAAGATGACTGCTTCTGACCCAGTTGAGAGGGCTTCATGGTACTGTACTTGGGACCATAATCTGTTATGCTCTAATGTCTATGCTTTGAAGAAAGGCGAGAAAGTGGATTCTTCTATCGAAGACCGTAAGTTCAACGTCCGTGTTGAACGTCAAACGTTGAGAAGACTTCCGAAAAGCAAAGCCATCATCTTCACAAACCATCCCGTCTATTACTCCATTGATGAAATGAAGGATGAACCAATGGTTCCATCTTTGTTAAAGAAGATCATGTATGAGGCCCCAGAAGATATTATCAAATATAAAAACTTCGAAGCCATGAGAGATCACATTCTGCCTTTCCTGGATGGTTTGATTGAACGTCAGATCAAACTGGGGCTCATAAAGGAAGATACGCCTGTCAAGACCATGCCATCTTATCCATTTGCTCACTTTGTTGAGCAGAGTGATGAAATTAAAGGATGGAACACCGCCATGATGAAGAGACAGGACGATATGGCTAGACAGAAGGAAGAGGAAGCCAAGAGAGCACAAACATTGACTGAGCAGGCCAAGAATGTCCAACCAAGAGCCCAAGCTGTTTGAAATTGTGCATTATGATTTATGAGGGTTGAGAGTATAGGAAGCTGGAAAACTTCATGTACACTAGGAATGTCTGATATTATAACTTTTCTATAGTGAAAATGTAGACGCCTTTCTGTTCTAGCTAAATTAAACTCATCAATTTCATCTGATAGTATCACAGAAAGGAAGCTGCCGAAGGGCAAAAGATATGACAAAGACCATCTGCATCTACAACAATATACAATACTCCCTGTTTGATGAATATGTTCGATCCTTGGTAAGGAGATGACGCCATGGGAAAAGCATCCAGTATAGCGCACTAGATACCTCCAACACGCCCGCTCCAGCTAGGAACACTACCACAAAGAGATGGTCTATTCTCGAACTCGTTGTAGAGAGTAGCAGCCTAGAAGAAAATGCACTGATACTCTACAATAATACGAGTTCTGGGTACAATAAGGAGAAAGAAAATGAATCCGAAAAGAGAAAGTGAGAACATTGAAATTTTTCCTTATAAAGTCGGGAATTACGAGGGTAATGTTCCCGGAATTTCCAAGTATCCCTCATGACAATTTCGCGCTGGACCATTGGCTCTATTCAAGGGGGGAGCTCAAATCAACAACAAGACAACGCTGGAAGGTAAACTCATTCCTAGTATGATGCTCCGTCGAATGCTTGCCTGCTCTTTGCGCCCACGACCATTGGGAATTTCGCCTTTGGTTCGTCCTTTTTCATCAACTTTGGCCGCTTTAAAACCATCTCTCGCAGCGGCTGGCGGTGCCTTGGAATCTGCTCACCCCGAAGGGTTTCGTTTGCCTGCTCCCAAATCATGGGAAGAGTCAGGTGAATCTGCTATTGACAAGGCCATGAAATTTTTCTTGCTCTCTGAAATGTTGCGTGGTATGTACATCGTGATGGAGATGTACTTCCGTGCCCCTTATACGATCTATTACCCGTTTGAGAAAGGTCCAATCTCACCAAGATTCCGCGGTGAGCATGCTCTAAGACGTTATCCATCTGGTGAGGAAAGATGCATTGCCTGTAAATTGTGTGAAGCTATCTGTCCTGCTCAAGCGATCACCATAGAAGCCGAGGAGAGATTGGATGGATCTAGAAGAACTTACAAGTATGACATTGACATGACCAAATGTATCTACTGTGGTTTGTGTCAGGAGTCTTGTCCTGTCGATGCGATTGTGGAGACACCAAATGTAGAGTATTCTACCGAGACAAGAGAAGAATTGCTCTACAACAAAGAGAAGTTGTTATCCAATGGTGACAAGTGGGAACAAGAAATCCAATACTGCCTGGACTACGATGCCCCATATCGTTGATATATATATTTATTCTATTTCATCCTTATTTATTACCGGTCTTCATGACTTTCTATTTATTCAAGGGCTCTGACCTTTATATTTATTCAATACATAAAGCCACTGATGTTGTATGTAGCCTTGACACCGCGAAGTGAAGTATGTCAAAACGATCAATCCAGAGCATCACCACATTCAAAGATATCAAGGCTACTACGTACAAGAAACGAAACAATGGACATTTCGGGGCCCTATAGTCAGTATATATCCCTGCTATTGGTGTCGTCGGTAGAGGAGGTGGTTAGGGCCATCAAGGGTAGCGTTCAGAACAGCGAAGGCGCCATCACACCTCGAAACGCTGCCCTTGTCCTCATCATAGAATGTCTATCGCTGAATGAGAAGACACCAGATGAATTACTTCGCTCAATTGAGCCGCTGGTGCTGCAGCTAGGTGATATAGCTGATGATGACGATAATTGCTTATCGTCTATCACGGATCGCTTCTTCCAGGGATTTTCAGATATGAGAGATAACTACTGTAATGTTGTCAATCCTAGGGTGCTGGTGCTAGTATTGAACTTACTGGATGAGTACAATGATCAGACGATGAGAAATCTTGTTCTTTGCTTTATAGATAAGCTCATTGTCTGTTCACGGTCAAATATGTTGGCACTGTCGGAGTGTACAGAACTCGTTGATCTGTTGGTGTCATACACTGAAAAATATGTACAATCTGAACCAATGCTGAAACGGCTGGATTTTCTTCGGAACCTTGAATTGAAGCCAGTCCATCTCTTACGGCTTATGAATCTTACACTTCAACAGAACAGGCTTTCCCAGAGGAATCCCTATACTTCCCGCATCATTGATCTCTTGCATAAAGAAGAAGATACGCACTTCCATATGGATCATTCCTCTATAATGTTCTCCTTGTCCTCATGCACAACGATAAGAAACTATACAATACAGTCCTGGATCCAATTCAATGACTTAGAGGATGGCGATATCCTATCAATTGATGGCAAGACTATTTTAAGAATGGAAGCATCACAACTCTCAATCTATTACAAGACAACATTCATGGGCAAGTTTGATACTTTTGACTTTGATAGCAATCACTACTACCATATTGTACTGGTGCATGAGCTCTCAGGTGGTGGCGATAGAGGCAGGGCCAAACTGACACTCTTTGTGAATGGATCCTATGTACAGAATGTCAGATGTCCGTACCCATTTTCTTCTGATGACGCTGTACTGGCGGAGAGAAAATCTCAAAACTTTTTCTTGACATTGGGCTCTATGCATTGTGACTTGAGCGTTACTGGTTTGACATTGTTATCTGGCACACAGTCCAACGAGTGGATCGCACTGGCCTTTTATTTGGGTAAAAATTACAGAGGGGGGTTCCAGGATGAAGATCTTATGCAGTTTCTGAATTACGAAGACCGCACAAGATTCAACCTGAAACTCCTGGATATCTCAAATAACTCTGATGACGCGTTTGACCTGAACAATTTGCAATTTCGGGTCTCTAAAGAGTGTATCCTTCTGAACTTCAATGCTGAGCATGTTGTATACTCTCCCGATTTTTCACTCGATGGTTGCGGATTATCTTCGGAAGTGCACACGTTCATAGGTGACGTCAAGCTGTTTAGGATTCAGAATATCACTGAGATCTTCTATGCGATTTCCGGTCTACAGCTTATATTCACGTTGATTGAATCCTCTAGGTCAATGGAATCCCTCTCTCAATCAGTCAAACTCTTGTTTGAACTTGCAACATCCAACTGGAAGATCATTCGCGAGATGGAGACTATAAACGGTTATCAGCTTCTCGCTACCCTTCTCAGATTGAAGAAGACCGAATTCAGAGAGAGCCTCCACCTTGATCTGTTCGATATGATACTCAAATTTGTCGGCTACAACTTTGATTCCCCGTTCAACTCAATCATAATGAATCATTTGGCCTATGACCAAGTCATCTTTGATCTTCAGCTTTGGAAACCATTGTCTAAAAAAGTTGAGGATGAAGATCTTGAGATTATAAAGTTCTTGATCTTTCAACTTACGGCATTCACTAGAGAATGTAAGCACAATTCTTTCAATATCATCAAGCTTAAAAAGCTCAAGATTGTCAAGAGAATCTTGAACTCTCTTAGTCAAGGATTCTTTCCAGAAAAGGTTCAAGAGAGTTTGCAGGAGACATTGTCTATTCTCGTTAGATCAAATTTGACTCCAGAAACAATCAAAACGATATCTTCATTCATCATATATTCACTAAATGAAAGCAACGAGTCCAATGGTCTGTTGGGCTTGAAAGTCCTATCTGATGTTTACTTGGATTCGCAGTTGACAACTACGGCCCAGTGGAAGAAATTATTCAGTTCTGCTTCTATTAAGTACATTCTATTGCTGTTTGAACTTGGAAAGAAGAATAAACTTATTGTGGACTTCGCGTTGACTTTACTGATCAAGATCTTGAGCATGTCAAAGAAGTCATATGAAATCTTTATCAAGAATAATGGCTTGCACATCGTTCTTGCAATCATGAGAGATATCAAGCTTGATCGTATTGAAGTCAACCTGCTTATCAATGGCTCCCTTGGTGTGTGTCAAACAGATCTCAACTTCAACAAACTCGATGATGAGATCAGAGTCAACCCTCATGATAGAGTTGTTATACCGGAATTGCACCATCTAATCTTTGACTTGCTAGAGTGGACTGTTTTGAATGACATTTTCAGAACTGATGATCATGACTCAATAATTTCTCTGATCGATGGCTACGTTCGCTTCTTGAATAAGGCATTTGAGGAGTCGGAGAGCTTTGTGGAGACTTTTCAATTTGACAAAGCTTACATCAGAAGAATGTGCAATCTCGTCCTTCTTTTGAATAAGCCTCGAAACGCTGGTATGTATTTTGACTCATCAGTGAAAGTCGTTGAACTTCTGGCATCCAGAGTTCTTTCAAAACTCTTCAAGTCTGACTTGGCTACTATTGAAGCATATATCTACGAAGTGCTAAATGATTATGAAAATGGAATGAATGGAACTATCTCAACTGTTTATTTGTCTTTGGTCTTCCCAAAGACATTGATTCACCTTAAAGAATTTTCTTCGGAGTTCGAAGTCCTACTTCAAACTGATTCTTTGAGGTTTTCAAACATTGCCATTCTCTTGAATCTTCTGTACACTGAACTTCTAACCTTTGAATGGGCATCTGAAGATTACTTCAACTATGTGTCTGTTGTATTGTCAGTCCTGGAGGCATACAAGAAATCTGGAAAGAGCTTGAGAAATACTCATTTCATTCAACTCCAGAAAAATATCACATCAATAATGAATGTGCTGGTATTTATTTTGAAAGACTCTGTATCTTGGGAACAGCAAGAAAACTTCTTGAAGCTGGTTATGTTTCATCAAGAGAATCTTTTCTTGAATGGGGTCTTGTCTAGCGATGGAATTGCTAACATCATATGTCTATTACTGGAAATTGGTACGACTAGTAAGCCTGAGGTATCTGCTCTGGCTATCAACTGCTTGAGAATTGTTCTCCTGCACTCTCAGAATGAGCTGTCATCCATATGCTCTTCGATCACATTCATCAGTCATACTACCGCTCTTAAATTCTTGCAGTCGGTAATAACAATAAGTGATGAAGAGGTGATCTCCCAACTTGTGGAGAGTAAGAGACTATGTAATCTCTTTACAAACCATCTTGATGCTATTGTCGGTAAGGTTCAGAGAAAGTATACTAAGGGCTCCTTGGTTACAGCTGAAGAGCAGCTCCTGTCTCATTTCAATAAGCATGATCATCTGGTAAAGGAGAAGTATGAAACTATTGACAAACTTTTGAAATTACTGCAAAACGATAACGAGATCTTGAAACAAAAGATTGTGCATTCTGAGACTTCATTTCTTGTGAGATTTCTCAAGGACCAATTCGACATTCTTCAATTTCACATCGCCGCCTACAATAAGCTCAAACTCGAGACAACGAAGAGGCTGTCCTTATATTTCAATGGCGAATCAGATGTCTCTATATGGATTTTGGATTCAATGGAGGGTATTGACAGAATGCGTAAAAGGCTCTTGCCGTACGATGACCTTGAGAAAGATCAACTTTTGCGAAATATTGTTGATGTTCCAGTGAAGAAGATTGGTGATGAGGTTGTTGAGGAACTGCCTAGAGTAGAATCTCTAAGCTTACACTCATTTGATATGGTTGAAGCAGATGCTATTGAGGACTCTCTGAACACCTACAATGACAAAAACAGAAAGGTTCTCAAAAGTCTGTTTCCTGGTGATAAGATTGTTGATATCTGGAATGTAAGTCAAGTTGTTGGTCTTGAGATCCATGAGGGTATTGTTATTTTGGGCCAGAGTCACATTTATCTCATTCAGGGATACTTCCACAAAGTCTTGACAGATGAAATCATTGATATTAATGATGCGCCAGAAAATGAAAGAGATCCAAATGTGAAGCTTATCACGGGTCGTCCAACGCCAGCTGCACCAAACATTTCGGAAGGTGACAGGCATCCTGTTCACCACTGGGATCTCTATAAATTGACATCCGTGACGAAAAGACAATTCCTGCTTCGTGACGTTGCACTTGAACTATTCTTCAGTAATGGAGCCAGTTTTCTTATTACATCTATCAGGACAAGAGAGAGGGATGCCATCTACTCCAAGCTTTCCAGTGTTGCAACAAACTCGAACATCGATAACGATCTCTCAGCCATTTTCAAAGAAACGAACACCAATAACCCGGCATTCTCTGGATCTTCGAGGAAATTCACTACAAAGCTCTCGAATGTGTTCCATTTGGGCTATGAAAATGTGCTAGAGGCGACAAAGAAGTGGCAGAATGGTGAGATGTCTAACTTCTATTACCTAATTATCATCAACACTTTGGCTGGTAGAACTTTTGACGATTTGACGCAGTATCCAGTATTCCCTTGGGTCATTGCTGACTATTCCAGTGAAAAACTTGACTTGTCTGATCCGAAGTCTTTTAGGGACTTGTCAAAGCCAATGGGTGCTCAAAACCCACAAAGGGCTAAACAGTTCAAAGAAAGATATGAGGCTTTGCAGAGCCTTGATGACGAACAATCACCTGCTTTCCATTATGGCACTCATTACTCCTCAGCGATGATTGTTGCCTCTTTCCTGATCCGTCTGGAACCTTTTGTTCAGTCATATCTATTGTTACAAGGTGGAAAGTTTGATCATGCTGATAGACTCTTTTATTCCATCGAGAAGGCTTGGAAATCCTCTTCCGCTGATAACACTACAGATGTAAGAGAGCTGATACCTGAATTCTTTTATCTACCTGAATTCTTGTCAAACATCAATGAGTATGATTTTGGTAAGCTGCAAGATGGTAATCTAATCAGTGATGTTGAGCTCCCTAAGTGGGCCAAAGGGGATCCTACGATCTTCATTTCAAAAAATAGAGAAGCCTTGGAAAGTCCATATGTCTCTCAACACTTGCACAAATGGGTGGATCTAATTTTTGGTTTCAAACAAATAGGTCCAAAGGCTGTTGAGGCGATCAATGTCTTCAACCATCTCAGTTATCATGGTGCAATTGACCTGGATGCCATAAATAACGAAGTCGAAAGGAGATCAATCATCGGTATCATTCATAACTTTGGTCAAACCCCTGCTCAGATCTTCACAAAACCGCATCCTGCTCGTGAACGTTTGTCCATGATGTCAGTTGACCCTGACAAAATCAAGAAGGTTCCATTTCTCCTGTATCAAACAAAGTTCAAAGAGCCTATTCACTATCTACAGTTCAAGACTCATAGTGATAGTTTAGAGGACGCATTTTGGAGAGGCTATCCAAGATTGTTTCTCAATGGTGAAATAGAGGTCAAGAAGGGACCTTTTGATGGATCCATGATTATCAATAGAAGAACTTTTGAAAAGTTGCATGATGAGGAAATTACAGCCTTGGCAAGAGTTGATAATGAGGTGTTCATCACCGGTTCTAAAAGTGGCGCAGTTCATGTCTGGAGATACGTCGTTCTTGTGAAGGGGTTCAAGGAAGAACTTCAGTTTGAGACCAAATTATTACAACACATTGATCCTATCAAGGAGCTCAAGATCTCTCCTGAGTTCAATCTTTTGGTCAGTTTGGATGTCAAAGGTGTCTGCTATGTTTGGGATTTGGCGGGATATAAGTTCATAAGAAGAATTAGTACAAATGCAGAGCATGTTGCCATTGCATATGACACAGGAATGATTGCAGCGTCTCATGGATCCTCCGTGAAATTATTTACTATCAACGGTGAGTTGATCAGTGAGAAAAACTTCAAGAAGGTGACGAAGATCACTGCATTGAACTTTGCAAACTCAAGAACTGTGTCAACAATCAAGATCAATAATGTTGAGAGCCATGAGTACTGGAATCATGAAGCAATATTGACCACTGGGTGGTCTGATGGTGAGATCTGCCTTGATGAGTTAGTTATCGGCATTGAGGGATGGTCGCTGACTCCAATACAGTCATTGAAATTCGCAGATTTTAAGGACCCAGGCTATCTTTCAGCACATATTACTATAGTCGAGATATATTTGAAAAGTTATGTTAACTGCGAAGATGAAAGAGGTGGTAAAATTGAGGTTGTTGCGGGTGACGCACAGGGCAGAGTTGCTGTTTGGAGATAAAAAGATTATGGGTATAATCTAATGCATGATATACGGGATGAAAAAAAGGAGGGAATCAAAATAACATAAACACGATATCAAAAAAATTGTAGCAGATAAAGAATGAATGAGAGACTGCTATCTTCCTCCCCATCTATCATAAGAGTAGAGGCCCACTCCGGTCAATAGGAGGCCAATGAATTGGACAGGAGTCACGGTATTACCAGTGTATATCATACTCACGACAATAATGGTGATTTTCTTCATCATACTTGCGATGGAATAACTAACTGTTGGAATAGCACCCAAGAGATGGAAAACGATAAGTGATTGGAAAAAATGGGACATGCCATTTATGAGAAGGAGCTTCCAAGGAATGATAACAAGATGAGCCTCGGTAATATCTTCTTCAGCAGCTGTAAGCTGCAAGAATTGGGGAGCCTCGATATAGAGAAACCATGGTAAAGATAGCAGAGCGCCAAGTAAAGAGCAGTATAGTAACAGTGTGAGTTTATCGTACTTGTTCCTAATCCTTGGAAATTTTGTGAGGTGGGATTTTTCAACTTCAAGTTCGTAGCTTTGGTCGCGCTTGGCTTCTTCAAGTTCCTTGTCCTCCTCACGCTTTGTGATAGGCAAGCTTATCTTTTTTGTGGTTTGCGCTAGCGCAAGCTCGGCATGGTCATTCACATGTTTCTGGTTGTATGTGAACACAGTTTTTCCGTAAATATTCTGTCCAACGAATACAAAGAGTGATAGACCAGCGTATAAGATACCAATATATCTATCGCTAGCCGTTGTGGAAATGAGAGTGTCCTTTGTGTCTGCGAGGACGATGAGCAAAATCCCCAGCACTAAAGGCAATAAAGACAGATACGTCGAGATTGGGAAATGCACATTATAGATGACACGATATGCAGATACAAGAACAAGCGGGGATAAGGTCTTCACTCCTGCCACTGTGGACACTGGCACCAAAGCAGTAGCACTGTGAGAGAACAACTTTCCAAGAAACTGGAAACATCCCAAAGGCACTACTGTGATTAAGAGATGTTTCGAAGGTGTAATTACCATGCTCTCTAGAGGGGGAACGAAGCCCGGTGAAAAAGACGAGCGCAGCTGAGGGATCTTGTTGATGACAACCATTGTTATCAAGCACAGCGTGGAGACAATAATGAATTGGCACTCGCCCAAGGCCAACGGGAAGGGAAACTCGTTGAGGATGGTCTTAGTTACTTGAGAAGAAGCAGAAGAGACAGCATACCAAAGGAAACATGTTAGGACAACACCCATGTGCCTCTTCACAGGCTCAGTGAGAGGACTCAATAATGTTGTTGTCACCATTGTGAAATGAACCCCCTATATTTAGAAATGGAAAAAGCGAACGAATAGAAGGGGCCAACTTCTATGGCTGCACTGTCTGTCGACTACCAGTTGATAAGATCTTCAAACAAAGGAGCAAGTGATGTCTTCTTTAAGGTGCAAAGGGAAAAAAAAAGTGAATAAAAATAGTAAACGTGGCGGGGACCAATATGACACAATTCCCAAAAGGGTAATTTTCGACCATCAAAATCACGAGGCATAGTCGGATTTGGCTCTTAACTATTGAGAAGACAAATAATACATTTATAAAGAGCATTTATTGGCCCACTAGTTCTTTCTCTTCTTAACGGATGACTTCGTTGCAACAATTTCCGCTTGAGACTCCGATTTAGACTCATTCCCAATCCTCTGGAGCTTCTGCGTAGCTTCCAACGCTGCCTTTGTTGGTTTACTACGACGAGCCTGTCTCTCCTCTCTCATAGCCTTTGCTGTTTCTGGATCAAATTTCTCCATCAGGTAAGGTGCACCGATGACGAGGAGCCCGAGAAGAGCAGCGAAGAGGTATAATGGGTTGTTTGCCACAGTGGCTATTGGCCCTGATTTGAAAATACTTGGAGCTCTCTCCTGAATGTATCTTCGCTCTGGATCGACAGGATTGACGATAATCTGGAGAGGAAATGGAATCTGCTGTCCTCTTGTTTCCCATTTTGATGTAGCTTGGATCACATACGCATTAATGCTGTCATCTTGTGTCACTTCCACCCTGGTCTTGAATGGTAAGAGATTGTAGTCAATGGAGTTCACTGTTAGAATATATTTTCCCTCAGGGATGCCAAAGATCTCAAAAGATCCATCTCTATGGAGATATGCCAACTTCTTTAAACCAGACGTACCAGATGTCACCTGTTCCAGTTCAATCCATGCGTTTTGAACATCCCTGCTCGTCAGGTTTCTGTTCAGGTCCAATTGGCCAGGAAGCGTAGCACAAAGTACAGTTCGTATTATACAGAGAAGTGAGATAATCAGTGTAGTCGGTGGAATTGCCATTCTGATGTTCGTAATTACTGCTCCCTTGTATCTTGTTGTTTTTCTGTCTTCTTTTCTGATTTTGCTTGAAGTTCCGAAAGCCCTTGAAAAATCTTGTCCTCGGTGAGATCTGCGATACCTTCTACTGAGGTCAATAAAACCACACAAAATGGTACTTAGAGAGGAAGATATCTGGAAATACTTGATAGTCGAGCTGTAAGTAGTGCTATTCTCTTTTTCTGGGCTCATCAATGGTACTAATACTTCATCAGAGTCCCAGAATCCGGTATTATTGAGCCATCACAATTGGCCGTTGATGAAGTCACATGGCGCTCATACTTCAGGGTCTCGTTGATAAAGCTCCATGGTATCTTTGGCACTGCAATAGAATCTGAATTCATCAAAATACTGGGAAATAAGGCCCTTGTCCGCGTCCAGAAAGAAGATTTTTCAAAATTCAAGAGTGCCCTTTTGGTCCACATCGCTGATTTATCCATCTTGGGGTTTGAAAAGAAGCAGGCTACAATAAAATACAATGATGCTACAAGTTCCTCAGCATTAGATTGATTGTCCTCATTTCCATTGAAAGAATCCACAGTTGAATCTGTCTTCATCTTCAGGGCATGCCATATCACCTTTGGGTTTGGAGCATGTCCAGAATCGACGACCTTTGTTCCCATTGGTCATTGCTGTCTTGAGGATACACTCTATGTTATGCTTACACATGGGTACCCTCTCATGAAGGATGAGCTTTCCACCTGTGATCTTGGGCTGTGACTCAGGTCGTGTTATTACCTGTGGTGGTGCATCGGATGGGATGTCTTCTTTGAGATTAAGATTCTCCTTTGGATCAACCTTTGGTTTAAAAAAGCTTGTTATTGAGTTGGGCTTTAACTGAGCCGGTCTCTTTACCGGCTTGGTAACTCTGTGCTCGGCTTTGGGCTTGGAAGCTGTCTGCGAGAATGGCTGTGGTTGAGACGGTGTTGTTGATCTCTTCTTTACCAGTTGAAACATCGCCTCAATGTTCCCACTTGATAACTTATAGACATATTTAGCCTCCAGTTTGGGTGTTGGTATGTTCAACTGTGATTTTTCTTTGTTACACAATGCCTGCATATCAAAATCTGTAAAAATAGGGCAATGGTCAGAACCCATTAGGAAAGGCCAGATATTTGCGTCTCGTATACACTTAGCCAATGATTCTGTAGCTAAAATCAAGTCAATTCTGGATCCAAAGTTTCCGGGGCGTGAATTTCTTAGTGTATTCCAGACGGTATAAAGCCCAAGCTTTCTCCCTTGAACCTGTCTCACAGTGTCAATCAGTACTCTTGGTCTTGAGTTGATTTCTTCTTTAGAGAGAGAGTCAATGAGGATCTCATTCAATAGGAGCCTTGGTATGGTGGATTTTATAAAATTCAAGACATGAATCTTATTTAATTCTTCGAAATCCCTCCCGTCAGCCCTCAGTATGAGTCCCTTCTTAGACAAATCGCTTATGGTCTCCGCGCTATCTATGAGATCTCTTGAGATGTTCACATCACCCATGAGGACAACATTCTTTCCCATTTCTTTCAGGTTGCGTATTCTCGTAAACATAGCCTCGATAAACTGCACTCTAAACTGCTCGCCTTCTTCGGTGCCCATCGAGTTAGCAGGGCAATACACGCTGATCACCACATTGTTATTGGCCAATTCAAGGACCACGCAACGCCCCTCACTATCGATCTGTGAGCAAATATCATTGTCCCATTGAGGATACCCACCAATACAATTATCAGAGTCCCTGTATGGCACCTTAGTGTCATATGAAGTTAAGATACCGGTGATACCTTCTTCGGCTTTGATGACTTTCAGAGACTCTCTCACATGCCATGGCTCATCCTCCTTAGGGATCCTTACATAAACACCAACCCCCGAGTACCCTTTCTTCACTTGCGGCACCGATATGAAGCTCATATATCCGTCCACCTTCGCAGCCTGGTGGTCCACCTTTGTCACTTTAAGTTCTTGTAGAGTAATAATATCAGCGTGTAGCGCTCCAAACATCGCAGAAAGGGTGCGTAACTTGGTCCATGGATGGTAATGAAACACTGTACGTAATCCATTTATGTTGAATGAAACGAATCTAATCCCTGATCTCCCTGGAATTTGATCCATTTCGCTGTGTCTCCCTTTGATACCGCGTAGCTCGAAAAGTAAACAAAAAATCTTCCATCAACAAAAAGTGCAGAAAACAAAAACAGAGGGAAAGGAAAGGAAAAACATGGCATACGAGAGGGGACTTGCGTTGCTGACATACTCTCCGTTCCAGCAGTCGCTTCCAAGAGAATTCCATGAGCAAATCAGCGAGTTGGCTTTTACAAAAGCAGTCGAAACTGCACAGAGAGAGGAGTTCAACAACCCATTGGAGTTTGTCCAGAAGAGAAACCCAGTGTACGATTTTTATGAAAAAGAGATCAATGCGCGAACTGTTCGCTATTCCAGTGCTCTGAGCGAGCAGCTTCAGTCACAGGTCGCCCAAGATAGGGCGTCTGCCTATCTTAAAGTGAAGCTTGTTAGTGAATATGCTCTGGCCCAGGTGAAAACAGATGAGAAGTTGCTCACTCTTCCAGAGATTACCTTGATACAGAGACAGCTGACAGGACTAAGAGCCCTGAGACAGGAAATGCAATCCCAGTTGGATTCGAACTCCAGTGTCATTGCTGACCAGTCACAACTCGGTGATGTTCCTCCACCTTTGATCTCACATACTAATTCCCTTGTAGCCCAATTACAAGAGGTAAACACTCAAATCGAGAACATCTTAGAGAAGCTGAAGAGTCAATACCTCATTGCTATCTCATTAACGTATTTTGAGGATATGTCTCTTCCAGGACAAAATGTTGTACCAAATGATAACCAGACTGATGAGCTTTTGTCATATATCGCATCTACTGCGGTCCAAAGAAACCTCATATTACCTCCACCACAATCTAATGGCCCGGACGCTCAATCTCAATGGGCAAAGGCATGTTTAGATGCACTTCTGTCTTCTACATCTTCAGATTCCAGAGACGTGGAACATCAACCCACCAAAGACGAAACGTCCAAGCTTAAGACAGCGTTACAAGATCTCCAATTTGCACATCAATACTTGACGAATCAGTTTGAAGAAGAGCGTAATCTGAATTCTGATATAATGGACTCATATAAAAAGAAGAATATGGCTTTGGAGAATAAATTGTCTGAGAGCAACATCGGCATGGAAAAGGCTACACAGCGATCTATTTTGGTCGAGCATGAGAAGCACTTGTTACAGGCCAAGTTCGATGAGAAAGTGAAGGAGGTGAGTGAATTGAAGAAAGAAGTAGCGCTGTTAAAACTCGATCAAATTGGATCCCATATCAATAGTACTTCAACTTCACCAGGATATAACAATGAGAACAGAGCTTCATTATCGTCACCATTGACAGGATTATCGATATCCATCGAGAACGAGGACTCAAGATCAAATCCAAAGACACCCCTTCTGCAACAACGCGCGAATGCACATCTCCCCTCTCCTTCATCTCCTCCAAAGTTCTCGAGCAGTATATCAGTTCTTCGCAAAGAGTTCAAGAGAATGGTTGTTGACTTGCACAACGACTACGAGATGCAACTGGATAAGGAGAAGGCCGAAAGAAAGAGATTGGAGCACCTACTGAAGCTCTACGAGGAAAGAGAATGTGCATGAATGGCCATTATTAATACTAAAATACTACCCAATAAAAGAACAATGCCTTTATTTGGAATTGTAGTTCAGAACTGCGCCCCAAACCGTGACCTGAGGTACAAAGGGTAAAACATCACCAAAATTTCCGCTAATACTCAGAAACAAAGCATAAAATCGCCAACACATCTGAGACAACGAAGATGAATATTGTGAAACTGCAGGTGAGTTGGTGTTAAAATCTAGAATGGAAGCGTTCTAAGGGTTGCTGAGAAAATTCAATTGTTCTGATCAATTACTTTCAGCCCCCCTTGTCCGATACTTCCTCACTTAACACCCCTTAAGTTAGCATACTGACTCAATGCTAGAGAAAATTCCCAATCCTCACCCAGGAGGACTTGTTCAGCGTGATTGAACAGTTCAGAGGTCTCGATACTGAAGACAAGGGCTATGCTGAGAAGCAGGATGTTATTGAGAAGCTCAGTTCCTCTGGTGAAGGTTCCTACGATGATGTTCGTCAAACTTTGAAGCAGGTCTCTGTGGATTCCTCTGGCCGTGTGGAGTTGGATGACTACGTTGAGTTAGTGGCAAAGATCAGAGAGTCCAAATCTGCACCAAGATCTGCTACATCTGCTGGTGCCCCTGCTTCAATTCAACATAAAGGTACCGGTGCTAAGGCCTCCATCATAGTTAGTGGTTCCCAATCCGGTACTACGCACACGATCAACGAGGAGGAGAAGACAGAGTTCACCAAGCATATCAACAGTGTCCTCGCTGGTGACCCAGATGTTGGTGATAGAATCCCTATCCCAACTGATACTTTTCAGATCTTTGATGAGTGTAAAGACGGTCTGATCTTATCTAAACTTATCAACGATTCTGTCCCGGATACTATCGACACAAGAGTTCTCAACTTCCCAAAAAAGGGTAAATCTTTAAACAACTTCACCATTTCGGAGAACGCAAACATTGTTATTAACTCAGCAAAGGCCATTGGTTGTGTCGTTGTCAACGTCCATTCAGAGGATTTTATTGAGGGTAAAGAGCACTTGATACTAGGTCTCATCTGGCAGATCATTAGAAAGGGTTTATTGAATAAGATTGATATCAAGTTACATCCAGAGTTGTACCGGTTGCTCGAAGATGATGAAACGTTGGAACAATTTCTCAGATTACCGCCAGAACAAATCTTGCTACGTTGGTTCAACTACCATTTAAAAGCCGCCGGATGGCAAAGAAGGGTCACAAATTTCTCGAAGGATGTCTCCGATGGTGAGAACTACACCGTGTTGTTGAATCAGTTGGACGCTCAGAAATGTTCTCTTGCACCATTGCAGACCACTGACTTGCTGCACAGGGCAGAGCAAGTTCTCGCAAACGCTGAGAAATTGGAGTGTAGAAAATACCTGACACCATCTGCCTTGGTTAAGGGTAATCCAAAGTTGAACTTGGCTTTTGTTGCTCATTTATTCAACACTCACCCTGGTTTAGCACCAATTGAAGAATCTGAAGCTCCAGAGATTGAAGAGTTTGATGCCGAAGGTGAAAGAGAAGCCAGAGTCTTTACTCTTTGGTTGAACTCCTTAGATGTGGATCCGCCTGTTGTCTCGTTGTTTGAGGATTTGAAAGACGGTACTATTCTGCTCCAAGCGTTTGAAAAGGTGATGCCTGGCTCTGTGAATCAAAGAAAAATCAACAAGAAACCAAGCACCGGTGGTGAGATTTCCAGATTCAGAGCATTGGAGAACACAAACTATGCTGTTGAAACTGGTAAGGTTAACCATTTCTCTCTCGTTGGTATCGAAGGTTCCGATATTGTTGATGGTAACAAGTTATTGACGTTGGGTCTCGTCTGGCAATTGATGAGACGTAACATTGTTGTTACTCTAAAATCTCTTTCAAACACTGGGCGTGACTTGACCGATTCTGATATCTTGAAATGGGCTAAGGAGAAAATATCCAAGGGTGGTAAGACTACTGCCGTGAGATCCTTCTCTGATCCATCTATCTCTACTGCGCATTTCTTGCTTGATGTCTTAAATGGTATCAAACCAGGATATGTTGACTATAGCTTGGTTCATCCAGGTACTACCGAGGATGAGAGATATGCCAATGCTAGATTGGCCATTTCTATCGCTAGAAAGATGGGAGCGTTGATCTGGTTGGTTCCAGAAGATATTAACGAAGTTCGCTCCAGATTGATCTTTTCATTCGTTGGATCTTTGATGGCCATCGACCACTGATAACGATAATCTTTTATTTTTGTTTGTACTATTACTACTATTTTCAGGGATGCTTTGATTTACGCTTAAGTAGGACATCAAATTCATTAAAAAGGATCCTTCATCAAGTGACGGTAGAGAAATTTGGAGATTCATAAATCCAATCGTCCTGCTCGAAAGAATTCACTGCTTCTCTGAGGAAAGTCATCTTGCTTTCAATCCGCTCGTCTTCATCTCCATCTCTACAGGCATCTCGCTCACTTTTGTATTCCTTCTCTTCAATTAGTGCTTCGAAATAGGAGTTGAACTCATCATTCATTGCCGTATATTCATGTTTTCTTCTTTCGCTCATGCCTCTTAGAAAACCTGTATCATTGAATGCTCTTTCCAACGGATGAACTTTGGAAAGACGTATGTTCTTACGATCATGCAGTCGGAGTCTCTTAAAAGCAGTAATCTCCTCCCTAGAATAGCCAGGCACAGAGATCAAGATCTCATCTCGTATGATCTCAGAGGCAGCAGCGATGTTGGAGAGATCAGGTTCATCATCCTCAGACCCAGAATCATCCAGCCCATGATGGAACACCTCTTCTAATGTCTGCTCCGACTGGGCCAAAGCCTGCAACTTGGACTCTCTGATAGGGTGTAATGTATTGAATATAGCATAATCCTCGGGACTCGTGGACTTGTGAATTATAAACTTGTCATCTTCTGGCCTCTTGTACTTGTCGCTCTGCTTTCGAAGTGTGCGTGAGAGTAAATTCGATGTTGATGTGTCGAATGAGGAGGGTTTGCGTGACGCAAGGCCTTTAAAAAGCTGCCTCTTGACATCTTGGTTCTTGCGAGACATCCCTGGGCTGTCTTATTGGTGGTGTTGATGTTGCGCTTTTGTAGTTGACCTCTAGTTTATTTTGTGTTTTTTGGCATCGAATCCGGCAAATGCATTCCGCTGGTGGCCTATGAAATGAACTCCAGCTACGAATGAGCTCTGAACTAACGATAGTCTGAGGATTCTTTACGTCTAAATATTGTTCCTCCCTAACGCTGTCTAGAGTTTGTGACCTGATTCTTCAACTTCTCGTCCCACTCTTTCTTCAACTTCTCTAAGTAATTCAATAAATCGTTAGCACCGGTCTTATCAACTTCTTCAATCTTGATGTATTCGTGACCATCTCTTGTGGAAGCCGAGCCATACTTCACATCTTGCTTCTCAAAAGTCCTATTGGCAAATTTGGCAGCGTAGACAGGTGCATTTGCAGCTGAATAACCAGAAATATTCATCCATGGAGATCCTAATAATCTCACCATGTAGAACATGAAGAGCATACCGTAGTAAGTGAACAGATTCAAGAACTTAAAGAATGACATAGATGTGAAGATTCCGGGGTGAATTAAGTATTGAGTGATCCCTTTCTCTCGAAGCTCTTCGTATGTAGCAATGTGTAAGAGATCAATCTCTCTTTTGGATCCTTCGTATGATGAATCTGATTTGATTAATTCCAAATCATCAAACGACAAGTACTTTGGATCAGACATAATACTTGATATCCAAATGACTCTGCCTTTGGCAGCCTCGAGCAATGGCATCAATTTTTGGAGCAAGTAGTATGGGCCAAAGACATTGCATTGGAACACCAACCCCATGCCATCTTGTGACATCACGCCGATTCTCTGTATCTTGTAGTGTGGATCTGTAGCACCTTTTATAGGGTTAGCACAGATCTCTTTTACAGCACCGATCCAATCAATGCCGTCATAGACTCCTTGGGCACTGTTAGCAAAGAAATAGTCCAGTTGGTGGTATTTCTTCAACACTTCGTATGCAGCACCCAGGATGGAGACCATATCAGTGAAATCAACGAGTAAGTAGTCGAAATCCACGATCCCTGAACGATTTTTCTTCGACACAAATTCCTTGAGGTTATCAATCACTTCACGTACACGAGGAAGTGTACGGGATGTAACGATAACTGTGATTCTTGTGTCCTCATCCTCTGATTCGATGAGTCTGTAAGCGATATTCATACCGAGATTACTATGAAGAAGTTAGCATGACGGGATTTGTGAAGTCTTGGGCAATAGCTTACCTGTTTGTTCCTGTAATAAGGGCAACCTTTCTCTTTTCCTTTCTGACATCACTATTGGTTGTCAGTACCCTTCTTTTTGACATTGGATAATTACACACACATACCCAATTGAATCCTTTGCATTCATTTTGTTTAAATATCTTGAGGGTAAAACTGTTGAGTTCCTCGAGTCCTGAGGTTTATCAACATCCCACTGTGTCTTCTTCGCCTAGCATCTTTCTCGTTAAACTCGTACATTTTGAGTGTGCGCCCGTAACCAGAACTTTTGGGTTGCTGTGGCAACAGGAGAAGTCTCCGAAATGTAAACAAAAATGAAATCAAAACAAGCACTCTTGAACTTATAAGCGCCAGAATAGCGAAAACCGAAAGGGAGAAAAGAATATCTCTGGAGCAAGAGTAAGAATAAGTAATGGATCCATTAAAAGACATCTCCAACAGCAAATTGAGCAATGTGCCAAAGCTGGTGTTTGTGGCAAGGTCACCGCAAAAGCTCGGGTCTCCTTCGAGACTGGACCAGCCCCCAGTGAGGGTTAGTCCGTTCAAAGGTGCCAAGTCTACCATGACGGATCAGGAGATCTTTAGCATGACTCCTAGAAGAGTGGCCTACTCTAAAAGTAAAGCCCAGAGCGCTGATAGAGCTGCAGGTGTGGTGGGCCGTGAGATTTCTTTTGCCAATATGAAACCGGCAAGCGTAACGCTGAAAATTAACCAAACACCGTCTCGTATGGTCTCTTCGAAGAGGAATTTGTCATTGTCTGAGCAACCGATAACCAGGCTCAAGAAATCCACTACTATAGAAGAAGTTTCCGAACCAAGCATGAGCGTATTGAACTCAAAAACTAAACCTATCCTAAAGAGAAAGCTAAGTCCAGTAATAATGGATGGTGACGAAAGTAATGATACCGATTTGAGAACGCAATTGAATACACAGCGAAACAGTGAAAGTGCCAAGTTAAATATGCGCTACCTATTGAGCTCCAACTCTTATCCATCGGCACCTGCGAAAAGAAGACTCGTGACGTTTGAGAAGGTGCAAGAGCAATCTGAACCACAGGAGGAAATGATTCGTCTCCTACAAGAAATCTTGAAGAATCAAAGCCTTATACTACAAAGGCTAGAAGCACTGGAGAAGAGAAATTCATAATAATTTGTTTTTCATTTATCGGTGATCCGCGCTTTGATGATATCGATAGCGGCAAGGGAATCCTCCTCAGAACTATGTTGTCCGGTCTGGATCTTTCTATCTAGGAATTGGAAGGCCAAATCTTTCAGGGCATATTTTTTAGTTAGACTCTTCGGATAAAGAACCGCAGTATCAACAACATTATGATGGATCAGCCGCATTGAGTTTAAATCGTTCTCCAACCCATGGCCCACGATAATAGTATCACTATTGATCAGGTTCCCCAACACCACTTCCATTGTCTCATCTAATGTCATTGCTGCCTCGGGGATCTCAGAAACACCGCTCCAGTTGGTGTTCAGGTCCAGGATTTGTCCCGACGGTTTCACAATCTCATCAAACAAGGATTTCCCTGAAAAGAAGTCCATGATCGTCAATCGGATCATCTCCATTCCCTTTGAGGTGTATCCCATCTCACAATCCAACCCAAATATCTTGGTCTTATCCTTAGGAAGCATTGCCTTGGGTGTTTGTCTGAAGGGTATGAGGCTGTGTAGTTCATACCCAGACTTACCTTTAAACACGTGATGTGTGCTAATCTTGCAGCCTTGGGATTCACCAACAACTTGGGAACAGCACTCCCAGTACTTGTCGTTGTTCTCTATCCTCTTCTTTCTCTCATGAAATCGACAGGTCGTCTTATTCATAATAGAATCGATGGAAAACTGATCACCACATCTATCACACTTCTTAGTGTTCAGATCTATTTGTTCGCCTTCTTCAAGTGTAGGTATCTCTATGATATATCCTTCTCTTTCTAATCTCGCAGGTGAATGTACTAGCTTCTTAACTGCATTGTACATCTCGTCAGCGGTCAGTGACTCCTTCTGCTTGGTCTTTGGCTTCCCGTAATGCACTTTATTCCTCTTTGTATCTCTAATCAAAATTTTCATCTGGTTGTTATAAGTGCTTGCACCCATAGTGGTGGCAATACTATATTCGGCATCCACAGCAGCCTTATTCGGCATATCATGCCCATTGTTCTTATAGTTCTGTGCTAAGACAGAAATGTATCTCATCCGTTGTTGCAATGTAGCTGGGGCGCCAACGCCAGGTAGGCCCTTTGGTATAGCTCTTACGAGATCACCATCCTCCTTTTGTGCGTTTAATATAGCGGATACGGCACTTGGCGTATCGTTCTGCTTATTTCTCTTGGGTGCAGGTTCTTGATCATATGAAGATGGTGAGGAGGAGACACTTCTCTTAATGGGCTGATGTGAGAAGAGGCAGTGAGTTAGCTTGCAGTCCTTGGCCCTTGGACACATCATGGTGGCAAAATAAGAAGAGGGAGGCTTGCTCATCTTTAACAAACGGTACATCAAGAACTCGTTGTAAAGGGCTTCTTGAGAGAAAGCTATGGGAAATGATCTCTGTAAGTTTAATCAGCCTTCCGCGAAAAGATTAACCTTAACTACGGGGCATAATAACGAACAGCAACATTTAGCATATATACACCGGCTTTAGCAGTTTTAATCATTTCTTGTTACTTCTTGATAGCTTCCTCGGTGGTTAGAAGTTCAGCATACCCGGCAAAGTCCAAGAGGGCGAAAATGGTGGTGTTCACCTGGTCATAGGTGACAGTCTTACCATCATACTCCCAATCTCTGGTAGTGACAGCATCCTTCAAGAGCTTTATATTGTAGCCCAATTCGCTACCAGCTCTGACTGTACCTTGAATACAGACATTGGTCATTGCACCAGACACAACAAGTTCTTTGATCCCCTCCCTATCCAAGATCTCTTTCAAATTGGTGTCAACGAAGGCGTTTGGATGGTTCTTAGTGATCAGGACTTCACCATCTCTTGGTTTGACAGCATCATTAATCTGAGAGCCAGGAGTTCCCTCGATAAAGAATGGGGCATCTGGAGTTGGGAAAACATGACGGACATGGATGATGAAGTACTCCTCTGGCTTGGATCTTGCGTACTCCAGGAACTGTGCAGCTTTAGCTGTGGCTTCGTGGATCTCGTGCAGTGGGAAACCTCCACCAGGGAAGTAATCGTTTTGCAGGTCGATGACGATATATGCCTTGACCATCCTTTCGTTATGTTTGTACAATTGTGATTGCGTGCTGTAAGATTGTATGATTTTGAGGATTAGAAAACCAGGGGGCGAACCTCAGTGCCCTCTTAAATATAAACCAGTCTGTGGGGTTGCGTTTCGTAGTCCGCAAGTGTCACATAATGCTACTTACTACACAAATAGCATATTACTAATGATCAATGTCAGATTACATAGCATATTACTAATTATCGATGTCAGCAGCATCACGTCTGTGAAGCTTCATTTGTTTGGAGTTAGGAGTGAGGCGCAAGTGATGAGCAATGTACATTAGGCACTGCGTTCTAGCATTCTAGCATTGATGGAGGTGTACACATATATGTAGGTTATAACTTAATTGTGAGGGCCCAAGGACCTATCGGAGCTTAGTGTCTCTATGACACCCAAATCTGGGGTATAAGAACACCCCTTAGCCTCTACTGTATAATCGCTCCATCTTAACAATAGAACCAATCAATT